>ML664174.1:556255-925561 GCA_007570785.1 Antilocapra americana | reverse complement strand
ACACACACACACACACACACACACACACAGCTTAGCTGGCCTGCCTAATTGGACAGCAAACACAGGCCTGCAACCTCAGATGACTTTACCCACTTCTGGACCTGCCCGAACAGGCTTGTTGTAGACAGAGGCAGCTGGTGCCTGGGTCAGGGATGTACTTCTCAGGTGCGGGTCAAAGTCTTGGCAGCCTGCAGCCAGCCTGCCCTACCAGGCAGGGTCTGGAAATCTACCCTGGGACCAGATTTATAAAAGACTCAGGAAGAAGCCTTCGCTCATCCCAAATGTACCAACTGATTATGTGTGAGACATCTGCTTGAGGCATTTCATTTTAAACATTTTACTAGGCTCTTTATGCTTGAGAGCTACTTAATTAGTGCAATCCTTGGTTATAAAAACTATCACCTTCCGTTTTACAGAAGAGGAAACTGAGGCACGTTTGCCTACTCTCATCAACAGCAAGGAGGTGCTGGGGTGGGGTCTCAAAGCCTGAGCTCTGGACCTTTGGTGGATGGCATTCCCCAACCTGCTGCTCACCCTTGACTATGATGGGAAACCTCATGGGGACCAGAAACACCTTCAAGTAGTCTGGGCAAATTCTTAAAAGTTTCCAGTTACTCCTGTTGCTATAAACAAAAGTCTCAGTAACCCCAAAGTTTGGGGACAAATAAGATGAGTGCCATTCATAGGATTCCTGAAAGGTGCCAGATTCATTTCTGCATATTTGTAAGTCCTCCTGACAATTCTATTAGTGGTGGGCATCCCCATCTTACAGATGAGAAAACTGAGGCTTGTGAGATCAAATCACTTGTTTTGGACAGCATAACTAAGTGGCAGAGCTTAGATTCTAACCCAGACTTATCTAGCTGTAAGACATAAATTATGTCATGATTGCTCCCTCACACACTATTATTGCTTGCTGTATGGGCTCTGATCTTGACCCAAGGACCTCAGAAAAAGACAGCAATGTGGAATCAGCTTGTTGCCCAATGGTATGGCTTGGCTGGGGTCTCAAGAGGATGCCCTTACCCCTCAGAGGCTTCCGAAGCAATACCCATTGCTGGGTGGGTGCACCCTTGGGTGAACACGTCAGGTAGCAGTGAGGAGTTGAGGCTCCAGGAGGAAACCGCGGTGAGGGCGACCGACTGGAAGCAGAAATATGGTAGCTCCAGAGGTTTTGATTTGCGATTTTCATTTTGCAAGGAATGAGGATTTTTTTTTTTTTTAAAGCACTGGACTTCCTTGAATTTTAGACCTTTCACAAATATTTTTTTAGGACAAAAAAGAAGAAAAAAAAAAACACCACAAAATGCCTGTCACAGCTACTCACTTCCACAATGAATCACGGACAGAAAACCACAGCTATGTGGCTAACAAAGGAGCTATGCATTTTCACATCTAGTTATTGGAAATCATTTAGCAATCTTCACTATGTCATCTGCAGACAGACAGACAGACTCACAGACACACCCCTCTGGGTCCTAAGTCGCCAGTCATACAACCACGGTCATCATCGGATGCATTTCACCCATTTTCCCTTTCTAATCCTTTTCTGGGAAATTACCCTTCAAGGCTTAAATCTTCCTCCTTAGCTGCTCTCCAGAGGTAGGGTGTGGGGTGCGTGTGTGCGCGCGTGCGTGCGCGTGTGTGCATGCCAGTGATTGGAGGAGGAAGGCTAGGACACAGATTCAGTTAATTCCGCAAGTGGAAACAAGTACACCTTTTCAGAGTCCCTTTTTTATTGCTGTTATCATAATAGTACTGCACTTTGGTAAAGTGATTTCCACCTGGGAAGCTTACAGTGCCTTTTCTGACAGTGGCAAATTAATTAACTGATGGCAGATTTACAGATTGCATAACTGGAAAAACTACTAGACCCATAAATCAGAAACTTCCTCTGCGTCCTGGACAAGAAGTGAAACCTGATATATATTTGAAAACCTTGAGCTCAAAAGGAGAATTCACAGGGCCTGAAAAATCCCCATTATGATTTTTGAGGCATGTACAGCTTTCCACCCACTCCCTGTCTCTCCCTTTCTCTCTATCTCTCTCTCTCTCACACACACACACACACACACACACACACACCCCACATCAGAGGGCAACATTCCTTGAACAGCCACAGTTCTGTACAAAGCAACCGGATGGGAAGGACATTCCCCTGGGGCATGTGAAAAACAGCACTGACTGTCTTTCAGTTCCCTTCTGGCTTCATCCCTCCCTAACCTTTCCTTTCAAACAAAAATCCTAGAGGACTTTGGTCAGTTAAATGCCACAAGCTTGAAATGTTTGTTGTTACTACTTTTAAAAGTCAGATGCTAGAAACTGCATATATTAAAATGTTTTAATGGCCCCAACAATCTCCTCCAGGCTCTCTCGCCAGCTTTCTGGAGTTTTCTGAAAAAACACAAAATGCCTTGCCAAGCACAGTGCTCAGCAGCTCCCACACCAAGCTGGCTGCTCCGTGCTTGCCTGAGTTCACCTGCTCCTGAGTTATTTAGCAAAATGGCCATGAGCACAAGTTCCAGTCTTGATCAGAATTGGGCTCGAATGCCCCTTCCTGTCAGTTTCTTCCTTGTGGAGTGTCCTTCTCATAGGATCATTGTGAGCAGGGGCTATCTCCCACTGGTCCCTATGGACTTCTCTCCACCCCACTCTGGGCTGTAAGAGGCTCCTTTGCCCTCTGTCTTCCAGTCCTGCTCAGCCCACAGGGGACCCCAGCAAGAGGGCAGAGGGAGTGGAGGTATTGACCCTCCAGTTCCCTCCTGATGGGCCACTGTGGGGGACAGGGCTGCGGGGTTGGGGGCTCTATTCCTCTGCCAGAGGCCTGTTGTGGTCTTCGCCTGTGGCTGCCCTGGGTTCCAGTAACCACTGACCCGTTGCCCCTTAGACCTGCAGGGCTCAGGGCTTCCCTATACTCTGCTTCCTTTGGTGTTTCCTCTGACCTGTTCCTGCCTTTGCAAATAGACCCTTTATCCAACTGTCCGCTTTGAGTGTGCCATCTGTTTCCTGCTGGAACTGACTGTTACAGACGAGAGTCTCCCAGCACTCATGCATGGAGCACTTGGTTATGTGATTCAGCACTTTACCCACTTCAGCTCACGGAGGTGAAGACATTCACACAGCATCAAACGGCTGGTGAGCAAGAGTCAGATGACATGAGGGCTGACTCATGACCAGTGCTCGTGACCTCTGTGCCGTGTGGGTATTAATTGAAGTGGTGCCTGTAGAGTGCTTTGCACGGTAGGGCTGGCTGACTCAATAAGGCTCCGTCAATGGTAGGTTAAAATAGCAACCATGCCATGCTCAGAAAACCCACAGTCCTAAATTCTACTCCAACATAACACTAGCCCAACCCTAACCACAGAACGAAGGTTGAAACCGCATTCTAATACCACACTAAAGTCGTACTCTGATCCAACTTAACCACCACCCCATCGTGAGCTAGAAAGTCACCTCGACCACAACCTTCCTGTCAATTTCCTCCTTGGGGCGCATCCTCCTCAGTGGGTCATTGTGAGGATCGGTTAAGGTGCTGGAGATCTTGCCCTTGGGGACCACTCTCCAGCCCACTCAATTGGAACCCAAACATTCCTCACTGTACCCAAAAAGCTAGACACCTGCTCAGGGTGAGGTTAGGATGAGGGCTGTGGGGAGCACTGGGGAGTCTCCCTGCCCCTCTATGCCTGGGAGCTTGCCCCCTCTCTGAGACCGGTACACCTCACACCCCATCCATCTGTACTGCCCTCGCTGGACTCAACAAAGACATTTGTGCAGCATCCACTTCCCGCGTGTCACTGAGCTGGTGACTTTGGTGTGGGGAGAACCAGGAGAGGCAGGCAGCTGACCTACACAATGCCTGGAACAGAGCAGGGGCCAGTAAACCCTGTTGGTGGTGATGATGAAAAGGAGAATTAGAGGAGGAAGATGCTTTCTCCATCACTTGGAGGCAGGCTCTGGAGCAAATAGGACTTAAACAGCTCCTATCTCAGACATTTGTAGAGGGCTGTTGGGAACCCAACCTAGGGAGGGTCCTGATAATCCTCGACTCTGGGATAATGCTAGAGAAGGGGGTCAGGCAGTCTTCATCAGAGATTTCGGAGCCCCTTGGGTCAGAGGTCCACCTTCAAGCTTTAATACAAGAGGGAGGGAGAGCAGAAACTGTTTCCCTTGACTCTGCCCACTCGCCCTGGGGGATGAAGAGGTGTTAGAAGGCCCCGGGGCCCCTCTTCTGGACCCAGAAGTGTCTGCCCTGGGCCCAGAGTGGTGCAAGGAACAGGCGTGCAGGCTCTGCTGCTTGGCCTAAAGCGAAAGCCTTGCAAGACTGTGTCCACCTGGAGCCTGTCTGTGTTCTTTTGTTTTCACGAATAGGTACCCTAAGGCCAGCCCTGGCTGTGAACTCCGCGGCCCTTGGGTATTCATGTGGGTTGAGGAGGTGCATGTCTGGATCCTACAAAGTCTAAAAGTCCCCCTCCCTTTTGGAGAAGAGGGGCCTCGGCATCCAAACCCAGCTGGAGAGGACTACCTTGAAGCAACACTCATTGTGGGGGAAATGGGAGTCACTTTCCTCCTGGAAAGAAGCCAGGTCCAGAGTCAACACATACAGTTGTACAGGCTGTGCACTGCACAATTCTTGGAGTACCTGTCATAGAGACTATGATGTGACAGACATCTCCTGGGGTGTGACTAGACTAGGGGCTGGAAGATCCAGCACACACAGCCTGGCCCCCTCTGCTCTGCAGTGGAAACAGAGCGCTTCAGACCCATCCCGTTACTCCAAGCAGTTTCTGCCTGGCAGGGTTAGGTGGGGCTGGCAGGGGTTGAGTGCCAAGGGACTGTGCACAAACCTTAATGCAGCCCATGTTTTCAGAACCCTCTGCAAACAGCAGGGGCGGGGGACAGGGAGGTGAAGGAAGCTTTCAGCTGAGACACCCGTCTCTTCTACTCTCTTCAAAAACCAGCAGCAGGGCTTCTGTGACTTCAGACTTGGGAAAATAAAACCCTTCCCATTTGTTCTGGCTGGAGGCCCACAAGTGAGCATCTCCCTCAGACTCCCCTCTAAGCCCTCCCTCTTCCAAACCTGCCATCTCAGGGAAGAGCATTCATGGGACTCTTCTAGGGCCTAAGAGATAGAAGAAACCGGGAGGAGACCCCTTTATAGCTGCCGCAGCGCCTACCAGACTCCTGGCACCCCTAAGGGTCTGTTAAACTCTGCTCTGTCTGTGCTCCAGCCACCCTTAGGAGAGAAGCATTGCTCTCTTCTTGCCTGGCTCCAGACCCCTGAGGCCAAGGGACACAGGGTGAGCAGATACCCACCTGTTGGGAGAACTGGGAGAGCCGCTTTCTGATCAAAAACGTGCCAGGGGATGGGCTGAGAGTCAGCTTGGAAGGGAAGGGACCTGAGACCAACTTTCCTGGCTCCAGGCAGCAGCAGAGGACATATGGCGAGAGAGATGTTCATTCAGAAGATATTTATTTATTTATTGAGTGCTTACTGTATGCCAGGTACTGTTCCAGGAGCTGGGGATATGCCACTGAACAAAATAGCTCACACTATACTTGGGGAAAATGGACAATACACAATAAACATAACAAGTAAATTATATGTTCTGTTAGAAAGTGGAAAATGGAAAGTACTGTGGAAATTAAAAAGTGAACCAGATGAGGGGACCCTCCAGTTGGGGTTTTATAATATTAAATAGTAAGAAAATAGGAGATATCTCCCTTCTGGGAAACAGCCAAGTTCAGGGTCACCGTATACAGTGGCAAAGGTTGTGCACTGCACAACTGTGGGGTACCTGGCACAGAGACCATAATGTGAAGCACATCCCCAATTGTTGTGTCCAGTGGTTTAGGCTAATTTTAAGAGGTTAAAACTTTACAAAGGTAGTCAGGGAGGCCTGCTTCTGAATGAGACTCAGGCATGAATAGGAAGCATAAGTAAATAACCCAGCCCACTCCCAGGACTGCCAAATAACAGCAGTAATCAGCATTTGCAAGGCACATTACAGTTCACAAATCCATCTTTGACCCACATTATTTTAGTTAATCTTTGCAACCTCCCAGGAAGGAAAGAAAGATCCCTCCCACTTTACAAATAGAGACATTGAGGCTCACTGAAGTTAAGTGGGTTGCCCAAGGTCCGAGGCTAGTTAGTGGCTTAGTTTGGAAGTCAAATTGCATATCCTGCTTCTAAATCTTTTCAAAATAGTATGGTCAAGATCCTAAGGGTTGGGGAATTCCAGAAAACCCCTAGGGGCATGCTTGGGGCTCAG
Organism: Antilocapra americana; assembly: GCA_007570785.1. NCBI lineage: Eukaryota > Metazoa > Chordata > Mammalia > Artiodactyla > Antilocapridae > Antilocapra > Antilocapra americana. The sequence continues at coordinate 919,289 of ML664174.1, read as the reverse complement.
AGTTATAAAAACAAATCAGAAAAAGAAAAAAAAACACTAAAAAAAGAAAGAAAAGAAAAGGAAGGAAGGAGTTCAACCCCCGGAGGTCCTGAAAACTTGACTCACTCAGGATTGCAGGGCTGAGTCAACAGAGCAGAGGGGCACTACTTGATGGCCCTGAGGGAGCAGGTGATGCAGGATGAAAGATGCAGGCTGATTAAACCCACTGCAGGCTTGCCAAGGAGGACTGGAGGCTTCCTGTCAGGGAGAGCTAAGATCTTCCCTTAGCAGATAAAAGGCATCACCTATTCTTGTCACGACCATGAAAGTTGGTAAAGGGGGAATAAGCTCATTTCACTATCGGGGATAGAAAACGACCAAGCTGTTGGCCAGAGTCTGCCACCACTAGCTCTTGATCTCAGAGACAATCCACTTGTTGCTTCTCATTTACAAATATGGAAACTGAGGCTTGGGGAGGATGAAGGGCTTTTTCAAGGCTTTTTCCTAGTATGAGTCCATCTCTCATCAGGTCCCAGGTGTATCGGAGAGTAATCTTGGGTCCGAGGGACTGGAACGAGGAGGAGAGAGGACCAACAGGGGATTGTGTTGCCCGCAGGAGCGAGCAGAAGTACGTGGCAGGATGCTGGAGCCCAGAGGGGTGGAAGGCAGTAGGAGGGAGATGGCTGCACCTGGAGCCAGGCTCGGAGGACCCCAGCAAGCCTTCCGCCTGGCCCAGAGGCAGGATCTCCTGGGCCCCAAGACAGGTCCGATAGCTAGCTGCCAATCTTTGTCTTGCCTCAGTTTCCTCTTCTATAAGCCCAGATTGTGGGTTGGAGAAAACACTCCTTCTGGCAAATGGGGTATCTCACTGATTTGTCATAACCATGGGAAGTAGGCAAGTACAGTAAGAGATGTTTTTCTGGACACCCCACTCATCACTTGCATTATTTTAAGGAATTCTCACATCCACTCCAGGAGATGGACATCACTGTTCCCAGTTCAAAGAACCTGAGCTGCAGTGAGGTGAAGCGACTTGCATGACTAGCTTTTCAGGACACTAGGGTTTAAATGCTGCTGGACCCCAAAGCCCAGAGCTTTCCCAGCACACACACAGCGGGGTTGCCTCCTTGCACCTGCCTGCCCTGCAGGCACACACAGCCACACGTGCCCAGTGGCACGGCAAGGCCTGAGTCAGGAGCTGCCCTAGTGCCCCTGCCCTTCCTCCCTCTCCCCACAGATAAGAGCTCCGAGAGGCCCAGGATCTCCATCCCTGAGCCTTGTTAGCAGAACGGGGACTTTGGGAATCCACCGCAAGGTTTGTGAGAAGTGAAGACGTCGGGGAGAGAGTCGAGCTGCCCTCAGCCCTGTTGGCTCTGAGCCAGTCGTGTTCAAGGTGCTGGAGATGCATCGCAAAGAGATAAAAGCCCTGTCCTCCTGGGCCTGACATTTTACGGAGGTAAGAAAAAGAATAGTTGGGTAGGGGGTAGGGAGTGTTTGAGGTGTGTAGTTTCAAGTCAGATGAGAAAGAGAGACACGGACGAAGGGGATAAATGTATGGACAGCAAGAGGGGAAGGGACTGGGATGAGCTGAGGGGCTGGGACCAACACATATACGCTGCTGTTGTCGCTTGGTCGCCAAGTCGTGTCTGACTCTTCTGTGCCCCCATGGACTGTAGCCCCGCAGGCTCCTCTGTCCACCAGATTTCCCAGGCACAAATACTAGAGTGGGTTGCCAGTCCCTTCTCCAGGGGATCTTCCCGACTCAGGGACCAAACCCATGTCTCCTGCATTGGCAGGCGGATTCTTTACCATTGAGCCATCAGAGAAGCCCACATATACGCTGCTGCTTCTGCTGCTTACTCACTCAGTCGTGTCTGACTCTGTGCGACCCCATGGACTGCAGCCTGCCAGGCTCCTCTGACCATGGGCTTCTCTAGGCAAGGGTACTAGAGTGGTTTGCCATGCCGTCCTCCAGGGGATCTTTCTGACTCAAGGAATGAACCAGGTCTCCTGCATTGCAGGCAAATTCTTTACTGCTGAGCCACCAGGGAAGCCCCATATGTATACTACTATGTATAAAATTCATAACGAATGAGAACCTACTGTATAGCTCAGGGAAATGTATCAGTTCTCTGTGGTGACCTAACGGGAAGGAAATCCAAAAAAGAGGTGATATATGTATACATATAGCTAATTCCGACCCCTAAAACCTTTCAACAGAGGATGAGGTGGTTGGATGGCATCATCGATTCAATGGACATGAGCTTGGGCAAACTCTGGGAGATGGTGAGGGACAGGGAGGCCTGGAGCATCGCAGTCCATGGGATCACAAAGAGTCAGACATGACTTGGTGACTCAACGACAATAGCCGATTCATTCTGATGTACAGTAGAAACCAATACAACATTGTAAAGCAGTTGCACTTGAATAAAAAATTTTTTTAAATAAAATAAAATCAGGTGAACATGGCCAAGAGTCCTGCTGAGAAGGAAAGACTTGGAGTGGGAGGGAAGTGAGCCCTGTGCCTGTGTGACTGGGAAGAGGGTTTGATGTAGGTTGAATTGGGTGCTCCTCTGCCCCCACAAAAGGTATGTTGAGGTCCTAACTGCCAACCTGTGAATATAACTTTATTTGGCTATGGTGGGGAGTGGTTCCAGATGTCATTAGTTAGGGTTAGATGAGATTCTACTGGATTAAGGTGGACTGGTAGTCTTATAAGAATACCTTCCCCCAACACACACATACAAAATACAGCATGTATTTTGAGAGGCAGAGGCTAGGGTGATGCAACTACAAGCCAAGGGGCTTGTAGGATTACAGGGAGCCGTCAGATGCTGGGGAAAGCATGGGACAGATTGCCCTTGGAGCTTCTAGAAGGAACAACCCTACCAACACTTTAATTTTGGGCTCTTCCCTCCTGAATCGTGAGAGAATACATTTCTGTTGTTTTAAGCCGTTCTGTTTGTGGTTCTTATGGCAGCCCTAGGAAAGGAACACGGTGTTCCAGGGAGGTAGGACAGCAAGTACAAAGGCCCTGAGGTAGAAGCATCTCTGGGATACTGCAGGGAAAACCCGCTGGCCCGTGTGGCAGAAGCAGAGTAAGTGAGGGATAAGAGCTGATATGGGAGATGTTTGGGGGCCAGATCACTCATGGAGGGCCGCCGTTGGGGTAAGCCCTTGATAAGAGGAGCTGTGACACTGAAGGTGGAGGGTCCCAGCTGGAATGCGCTGCAGTATGTGGGTGTGGCCGGCCCCCATGGTCTCTGTCCCCTCATGTTACGCCTTTGAATATGTTACATGAAATGGCAAAAGGAAATCGAGTTTGCAAGTGGAATTACAGTTGCTAATTAGCTGACCTTAAAAAAGGGGGCTGTCCTGGCTTATCCAAGGGGGCGCATGTAATCATACATTCCCTTAAAAGTGGTAGAAGGCAGAGGAGTCAGTGCGAGATTCAGCTGGAGAGGGAGGCAGAGGGGAAGAGTTCAAACATGAAGCATTCACCCGCTGTTGCTGGCTTTGAAGATAGGAAGATGGCGACAAGCCAAGAGATGTGGGCGGCTGCTAGATGTGATGACCCTCAAGTGACAATCAGCGAGGAAGTGAGGACCTTAGTCCTACAACCGCAAGGAAGTGAACTGTGCCAACAAACAACCTGGATGAGCAAGAAAACAGATCCCCCTGCACCCCGCCCACCCACCCTGGAGCCTCCGGGAACTCAGCCCGGCCAGCCCCTTGCCATTAGTCTGGTGAGCCCCATGTCACATGGCTGACCTATAGAACTGAAGGATCATACATGCAGTATTGTTTTAAACATCCAACTTTGCGGGGTGTGCAGAGAGGAGGAGACAAGGGAGGAGAGGGAGAGAGACGGGAACAGTGGAAAGAAGACTGCCTTCTCAGCAACAGTCTACTGACAGCCATCACCATGGGGCTCAGAGCTCCCCAGACGTCTCTCCCCCGGTCCTGCCTGTCCTCCTCAACACTGTCCCCCAGGCCCCTTGCTGCTCCAGTGCTGACCAAGCCCACCGAGGAAGTCCTCAGGGCCCTGCCTCTAGGTCCTCAGGCCAGACTAAGAAGCAACCCCTGTGGAGGTCCCTCCCTTTCCGAGAAATGTTGTGATGCCTTCCCTCCCCCCTCCCCCGTAGGGCTGCTGAGAACGGTCCTGGTGGAGAAGCCAAGCCAGCCAGAAACCACTACTGATGCCACGGCTGGATCACACCACCCCTGGGGCTGGAGCTGGGCTCTGGTTTCTCCCCAGAGCAGGTCTGCACACGCACACACACACACCAGGCATCCCAGTTGTTGGCCTGCTTTTGCCACCCAAGTCCTCATAGCAAAGAGAACTCGTCCACTGATGGTTAACACATATTGAACACTAATTCGTATCTTATTAGTGCTCATATTAGGCACTGTACTAAATGCTCTATTCACATGGTCTCATTTCCTCCCCTCTGCAATCCTATTAGGAGGAGATATTGGCTCAGAGGGGTTAGGATATTTGTCTGATGTCACACAAAGTGTTATTCACTCAGTCATGTCTGACTCTTTGTGACTCTATGGTCTGTCCATGGGGATTCTCCAGGCAAGAATACTGGATTGAATTGCCATGCTGGTCTCCAGGAAATCTTCCCAATTCAGGGATCAAACCCAGGTCTCCTGCACTGCAGGCAGATGCTTTACCATCTGAGCTACCAGGGCTTCCCAGGTGGCTCAGTGGGTAAAGAACCTGCTTGCAATGCAGGAGATGCCAGAGACATGGGTTTGATTCCTGGGTCAGGAAGATCCCCTGGAGAAAGGCACAGCAACTCACTCTAGTATTCTTGCCTGGAGAATCCCATGGACAGAGGAGCCTGGCAGGCTACAGCCCATAGGTCGCAAAGAGTTGGACACAACTGAGCAACTGAGCACAGCAGATGTCACACAGCTAGCTGGTAAATCCAGAACTGGACTCCGGGAGTCTCTGAATCCAAAGCACAGACTTAGACCCTCACACATCAAGGCAGGACGCAGCAGCACCAGCACCACCTGAGATCATACTAGAGATGCTGACCCCAGACCTGCCAAATCAGAGGCTGCATGTTGACAAGTTAACATAAGTCACATGCCACTGCAGGCTGAGAAGCACAGGTGTGAAGCACTGTTTTCCAGGCCTGCTAGTCCCAGGCTGTCATAACCACCTCCTCCCCACAGTCTCCTGAGGCTCTTTCCCAGCTGCCTGGCTCTTGCTCCCCAGGTGGGGCAGGCTCTCTGCCCAGCCTGGGGAAGAAGTCTGAACCTGGGTCTCGGAGGGAGCCTCCGGGCTTCTGCAGCCAGCCCAGGCTGCAGCTGGACAACATCAGTCCACGTCTGCCTCTCGTAGGGCATGCTGCCTGCTGCCTGAGGCTCTCCTGTGCCCCCCACCACCGTCCCCCTTGCGTCTTCCTTCTGAGACACAAGTCTCTTGGCTTCTGTCTAATGCTCTCTGAAGGTGGCTTCTGGCCATCACCAGCCCCTGCAGTGTCTCCCCTCCCTGCTCACTTTGCACCCCTCCCTCCTAGAGTGCCCACTGCATTTATGTCACTCCCTTATCTGGACACCAAGGGCCTGTCCAAGTTGCCATCAGGAGAGAGGCCAGGGGCTGCTTGGGAAAGCTGGCCAGGCTCACAGGAAATGTCTGACACCACCAGGCAAGCGGGACTTGGCCTCCCAAAGCAAAACACAGCTGGGCCGACAGCGGGCCGCTCGGACTTTCCCAGATTTCATGGCACTGAGGCGCCAGGGCAGAGAGAGAGAGACTGCTCTGGCCTGGAGGCTGTAGCTCATTAAAAAATATCACAGTAGCCCCTAGCCAGGGAGCCTGTGAAGCTCAGAAAGGACAGCCCTGCTGTGGGCCGGAGACCTCAGGCCGGGCCTTTGCCCTCCACAGCCTCCCATTCATGGGGGACCCTCCCCAGGGACCAAAGCCTCACAGAGTTCGTCCTCCTCTCCTCCCGGCCTGCTCCTCTCCCCAGCATCGCGCCTCATCCATGTACTCATTCAGCTTGTGTTGACCACAGAGGGCCGGGGCTGATGTGAGGCACCACGGACACGTCCATGAAAGAGGAGGAGGACACAGTGGTCTCTGCCCTCAGGGAGCTCCTGGTCCAGGAAGCAAGTGAACAGACCATCCTGAGGCCAAGTAAGAAGTGTGCCACCTGGGAGGCATGGACCCCCCACCTCACGGCAGGGTTAGGAGGGTGGTGCCCTTGGTTCCCGGGCAAGGTGAGGGCTCAGGGCCAAGTGGGCCCTTTGTGAGGTCACTCTTCAGTTGGGCCCAAGCGACAGAAAGCCACGCAGATGGAGCGATTTCTGCAAAGCAGCATTGTGGGGACATCCAGCCTGAGACAGGCACTGCCTTCCAAGGCCCAGGCGGCACAGCCTGATCGCAGACTCAGGGCACAGACCCCAGGGTCATGGGCCAAGCGTGTGCTGCAGGAGGTCAGAGCTGGGCGGACACGATGGAGGCGGTGCTTTCTGGAGGAAGCGGGACTGGGCTTTGAAAAAGAGGAGGCGGAGAGGCTGGGAAGACAGGGCAGGGGATATCAAATAGTTCCGACTCAAGGGTCCAAGGAGACAGAATGACTTGCTGAGCAAGCACCAACAGAGGGGGATAAAGGCACCATAAAATGAACAAATTCCACAGCCAGAGAGGCTTTGGGGAGAGACGCGGCGGGAAGCCCTGCTGGAAGGATTCTGCTTCCACCCTGCTTCCAGGACCAGCCCTGGAGCTGCTACCCCTGGGGCTCCTCCAAGTGCCTTCGCACCAGGCCCACCCACCTTGGACCCGGAGCTGGGACCCATTAGAACAAGGTTCAGGCCCTGCCCAGCTGGTCACAGCCAATCCCAGGCAGCTCACCGCGCCCCCTGCCTTCTCCGCCTGGCCCTTAGCTCTGCCTCTCTCTGCCCCAGCATCCCAAGGCCTCTGCCAGAGTTTGGCTCTTCTGGTTTTGACTTTGGTGCTCCCTAGGGCTTGACCCAAGTTCATCCTTCTGCTTTTTTTCTGCTTCTGGCTGCCCTCGAAAACCACCTGCTGGCTTGGGTGGTGAAACACCCCTACCAAGACCCTGGTCTGCCCCCGCTCTCCCCCTTCAGAGTGGCTGGACAACCTCAAGCTCCTTTCCTTTCTTTCCTGAGCTTTCCACTGGGGACCTGGCCTCAAGGTCAGCCTCCTCCCGCTGGTTCTGTCAGCCTCCTCCGGGAGGGCAAATCCTTTTTTCCCTGAGTTCAGCAAGACAAGGTTCAAATATTTCAGAAAGAACTTCCTAAGTAGGAAGCAAATGGAAAAACTAACCTGAAAAACCAAAAAGAAAACACAGTCCCCAGAAATGGACCAGTTTACCAAAGTTCAGACTTCCTGTCCTGAGCTAAGAAATGTCTGGCCAGGTTGGCTGGCAAGTAGGTCAGGGACTTCTGCCCGAGAACACCCCCTTCCCACTTCTTAGCCGTCTCCCTTCCCCTACATGTTCCTGCAGGCCACTCCAAGGAGAGAGGCTGCTAGCACTGGCGGTAAGTCAGCTGAAGTAGCTTTTGAAAAACTTTTTCTTTTTTATTACTTTTTTTTTGGCGGCACAGCATATGGCATCTTAGTTCTCTGACCAGGGATCAAACTCGTGGCCCCCTGCAGTCAAGCAGAGTCTTAACCACTGGACCACCAGGGAAGCCCTAGAAGGGTTTTTTTTTTTTTTCCTGGCAGAGGAGTCCTTCCTGCATCACACAGACCACAGGTAGAAAAGAAGGAAGTGGAGGAGAAACTGAGTTTACTTTGTGCCAGGCACCCTTCTAAACACTTTCTTCTTATTAACGAACCTAATCCTTACAATTTCATGGTTACCATCATTGTCGTTGTCCCCACCTTACTGATGAGGAATCAGAGAGGTAAGTAACCTGCCCAAGGTCACCCACCTAGGAAGTGGCAACCAGGATTTGAAAACACAGAGCCTGGGTCCAGGCACATACCTTCCTCAGCTTTCTCCCAGGACCTGGAGGGTAGGAGCTCCCCTCCCACCTCCACCTTGCAGTCCAGTCTGCCAGAGCCTCTGCCAACCCCGAAACCTGCAGACCTGCTCGCCACCCCTCTGGCGGGGCCGGGGAAGGGGAAGAGAGCATGGGGCGGGCCGGAGGGACTCTGGCCTTCTCCACCAAGGTCTTCATCAAACAGGCCGAATGCAGAAGCACCCCCCCAGGGAGGCTGTGCACCTCCCCCCAAGAACAGAGGGCACGGTGAGGAAGGGGACTTACCTGGCCAGCTTCAGCTGTGGCCCTGGGGGCCGCACTCTGGCCGTGGTGCTTTCTCTGGCCACACTGCTCCTGCGCAGGTTGGGGGGTCCCTCGGCCGAGCGTCGGGGTGCTGGCCTGGAGTTCTGGGGGTCGAATTCTTCCTCAGGAATGACCTCTTCGCAGCGGGCTCCACGGAAGCCTGAGCGGCACACGCAGAGCTGGGGTCGGCTGCAGGAGCCCCGGTTCTGGCAGGGTGGCTGGCACACGGCTGCAGAGACAGGGAGAGGGTGAGGGGTGCCCGGCCATGTTTGGACCACCCGGCAAAGACTGTGTGACTGGCCGTACCCCAACACCGTGCTTTACACACGCTTAGTGCTCCCTGTTGGTGGTCTGTCCAGCTGGGGACTGGCCTGCGGGCATGGTTTCCTCTTCTCTTCTCTCGGCCTCTGTGTGTGCTGTGTCCCTCCATGGGGTCTCTCCCATTCCTCTCCACTAAGTCCTGCTGTTCCCTCAAGACCCCCCTGCCCCCCATCCCTGATGACCTGCCTCCAAGTACTGCTCCCTCCTCTGAACCACGGTGCACAGAACTCATGCCTGACGAGCCACCGTCAGTCTGTCCATCTGGGCTCATGCTCAGTTGTGTCCAGCTCTTTGCTACCCTTTGGGCAGTAGCCTGTCAGGGTTGCCATTTCCTCCTCCAGGGGGCCTTCCCGACCCAGGGATGGAGCCCTCGTCTCCTGTGTCTCCTGCATTGCAGGGAATTCTTCATGCACTGAACCATCAGGGAAGCCCCGCCCACCATCAGTGTGATAGATTTTTTTATGGATGTGTCTCAACTCCCTAAATAATAATGACCAGCACCCCCGGTGCAGTAACTGTCCCTTACACCTCTTTGCTTCCTTAACTCCTAGCATATATTTCATTACAACACAATTGATATTATTTTTATTACAGAGTGCGTGCGTGCTCAGTCACTTCAGTTATGTCTGACTCTGTGTGACCACATGGACTATAGTCCGCCACGCTCCTTTGTCCATGGGATTCTCCAGGCAAGAGTGGGTTGCCATGTCCTCCTCCAGGGGATCTCCCCAAGCCAAGGATCGAACCCATAATTCCTGCATCTCCTGCATTGCAGGCAGATTCTTTACCCCCTGAGCCACCTGTGAAGCTCTTTAATAATGGCAGCGACTATCAATCTATTCAACGCTTACAACATGCCAGGCACTGTGCTTTGCATACACTGTCTCATTTAAGCCTAAAACAATCCTGTACAGCAAGTGAGATTGGGATTCTCACTTTACAAATAATGCCTCTGAAGCTCAGAGAGATTCAAAGACGTGCAGAGGTCAGCCAGCCAGTACTTACTGGATGGAGGACCCAATTCAGGTGCGTTTGACTGAAAAGCCCAGGCTCCATCCACCCCCACTGCCTCCCAGCAGGGCTGACCCACTTCTGAACCTTGGCCCAGAGCTGATGATGAAACAACAAAAGGGATCTGTTGGCCTTAAGTCAGCCACTGAACGCACCCTTGGGAGCCCTGCCCCAGGACGCTGTGCATCCCTGGTCAGCTCCGGTGGTGGAGACCTCAGACCATCAGACCTCTCCAAAGCCCACACAGTCAATCTGAGATTGTGGGAGGATGTTTACCAGCTCATGCCTTCATTCAGTGAACATTCACCAGGCACTTGCTAGGTGAGAGGTTAGTGGTGAAGAGGATCCCTCTCTCAGGGAGTGTCCTGTCTCACGTGGAAGCCAGGACATAGGGCGTGTGATAAGTGGTGACCAGAGACTCTAACCCAGTCTGAGGCAAGAAGTAAAAGTCAGGGAAGGCTTCCTGGAGGTGGTGACGCTGATCAGAGACAGAAAGGGTGAATAGATTGGGCACAGTGTAAACCAAGGGCAGCTTGCCTGCTCAGGGGCAAGTAAGGAAATAATAGGTCTCCCTGTAGGATCCCAGCCATGAGTTAGATCCTAAGGCAGGAGCATTTTCCTCAATGCCTGGGCATCCGTTCTTGGTAGGCTCCAGACACCCAGGTAAGCGGTCTGTGCGAGAGAACTGTAACCCTGAGCACTTCCCCAAACACCAACTGCCACCTCAGCAGGGTCTGGGCCTATCACCTGGCTGCCCTTCCACCTGCCCAAGTGGAGCAAGCCCCCACCTGACCACCCGCCAAGCCCTTGTCATCACCACTGCCAGAGACACGGGCTGCTTGGGGCCAAACCAGGACCAGCGAACATTGCAGAAGCAGGTTTGCATAGGACAGGTGTCAGCCCTGATTTATTTTGGGGATGGAGTAGAAAGGGAGGGCCTGAGTAGTTTCCCATGTGGACCACAGATGCTGCATCACTCCTAGCCCCTCAGATCCACCCACACCTCTCTGCTGGCAAAGCCTGGTGTGGGGAAGGGAAGGTCACACAGCCCCTCCCAGTCTCCCTCTCTATTCCACCTCTGCATGGGTGGTCTTTGCCCTTAAGAGAGCCCTTCGAGACCAGTTTAGCTTCTGTCCTTCCCCTTCTGGGCTCCGGGGACTTTAACAATAAGATCTTTCACTCTCTAAAAATCCAACAGCCCCCATCCCGCAATATGAGCCTGTGCTTCCCTGTGACTCACCTGCTCCTGGTTCTGCCTCATTCACCAACACATCGGCAAACATTTAATGAGCACCCTCTCTGGGTCAGATTGGGTGCCAGGGATACAAAGACAACAAGACTGGTCCCTGCGTGGAGGAAGCTCAGCCCCGTGGTGGGTTCTCACAACCACAGAAGCCCCTTGCCACCAGGCAGTTAGGTCTTCAATGAGGACCAGGCTTGGCAAACTTTGGTTGGTGTGATGAACAAACAGCTCATGGTAAGTGGGTGGCTGGGAGAAACTATAAAACTGGCATGTATGTATGCATGTAATATTGTGGTCGATAAAAGTTCTGAAAGACTTCCAAACCAGCCAGACGTGTTGGCAGAAAAAACTCCTTGGGAAAGATAACCTTTCTGGACCAGTCATTTCTGAAACAGCACAGAGGCCAGGTTGGCTAAGAAAGGTCCTCCTGAAACAAGTGCTGGGTGTTCAGAGGTTGTGAGCCAGCTCTCACCGACTTCATTTGCATCCTCCTCTGCTGATGTCTTCGCAAGTCTCAGCAGGTAGTGATTCCCTGCTACAGTGTTTTGTTCTGAGCTGAGCATCTGCATTATGGGATTGGAGCGTAAACTCCTCTCCTCCCTCCCCACCCCCCCCAAAACCACCCCCAACTGGTCCCAAATGGTGGCTCCAAGTGCCTGTCCACGAAGGGGGACAGTCTTAGGTCAGTTTTTACCGGCCTGCCATAAAACAAGAAAAACAAAACAGTTTCTTGTGTTTCTTATAATGTTATTTTCTTCCCCATTGAAAAGGTATCTTTCAGATGCAGAGGACAAACATGGATACCAAAAGGGAAAGTGTGCTGTGGGATGAACTGGGAGATTGAGGCTGACCTATATATACTACTGATACTGTGTATAAAATAAATAAGTAGTGAGAATTTGCCATACAGCACAGGGAACTCTCCTCAGTGCTCTGTGGTAACCTAAATGGGAAAGAAATCCAAAAACGACGGGAGATATGTATATGGATAGCTGATTCACTTTGCTGTACAGCAGAAACTAACACAACACTGTAAAGTAACTGTACTCCAATAAAAAAAAATTTAAGTGTTTTTTATTTTAAGATTATATCTTGCCTCCTTTTCTGGTGTTAAAATGTTCTTTGAAGTGTTTAAAGGTGATGGCAAATGGTGTTGCTAATATCCTCACTTGGCAAAATGAGATGCTGGCTACTGTACTTTGGTACATAAGATGTTTTTGGATATTTACTGGTGCGTGAAATGCAAAAGTTTGGAACCCTTGGGGAGGGAAGGGGCCATAGTGGTCATGTGCCTTTTGTTTAAAGGAGACCGTGAAAAGCATTCCTAAGTCAAACGAGCACAGATTTCGAAACTGAAGTATCTAGGGCTCAGCCATTGCAGAATCGCCCATGGTACGGGCGATTGCATAAAGCAAAGAAGGAAATGTCGAGGCACCCCCAGAGAGGCAGTTTGCATGGGGCATTGTGGGAAGTTTAAGAGAGAAAATTCCCAGCGTGGCAGGCTGGGCCGTCTTCATGTTTCATGCTTGGATCCTCATTCCTCCCATTTTCCCCACAAGAGCAGAGGTCATGCCTTATACTTGAGAAATCAACCCAGAGTGGGCATATGGCTTTAACGAGTCTTTGTTGATTATTGGTGATGGGTTGTCAAGCATGATGCCCATGTCTAGCCATCAAAGACATACCCAGCCCCTGCCTGCTGGGGACCAGCATCCTCAGAACCCAGAGGTGATGCTGCTCCTGGATTCCCACGCCCGCTCACCAATGCCAGCCATCAGCCATTCATAATTTGGGCTCCTGAACCCTGGCTTGTCCACACTCCTGGCACTCTCTTTCTCACTGAGGATTGGACATGTGGAAAGTTTCAGCTTTGGGAGTTCAGCTCTGTGAAGTTAGCAGGATGCCAAAAGAGAGGGAATAATAAGAAAACTCCCGAAACTGCTTTGAAAGTAAGAAATAGAAAGTATCGTTCTCTCCACTGCACCTCACCACTGCCCCTCGACTCCTGGCTGTGCCCCCTTCCACCTTCACTCTGCTCCAGTACAGTCAAGAAGAGGTTTGCTCAGATTTTCCACACAGAGCCCCTCCGTTTGGGAGGAGACCAAATTCAGAATGGGCAGGCTTGGGGCGGGGGAGAGTCTGGAAAGAGCTCCCACCAGGCAGGCTGCTTCTACCATCTGCTCAGAGCCTCTGTGAAGAGTGACTTGGTAGCAGAAGGACTGTGGATTGAGTCAGGAAGATTTGGTTTGACCCCCTGCTCAGCCACACCCCACCTGTGTGACCCTGGGCACCTCTTGTCTCACTGAGATGCCTCAACCTGTGCGTCAGTTGTCTCATCCATCAAATGGGTCAGGCAATTGCTACCTCTAAGAGTTGTGTGAGCCTCAGCAGAAACCAGGGACGTGGACGTGCTCTGCACTCTCTGAGGCTGTGCTGCCAGTGCTGTCTAGCGCTGCAGCCAGGAGCTGTGCTGAGCTGCGCTCAGTCGTGTCCGACTCTTACAACCCCATGGACTGTAGCCCGCCAGGCACCTCTCCCCATGGGGATTCTCAAGGCAGGAATACTGGAGTGGGTTGCCATACCCTCCTCCAGGGGATCTTCCCAACCCAGGGATCGAACCCAGGTCTCCTGCATTGTAGGCAGGTTCTTTACCTTCTGAGCCACTAGGGAAGCCTGTAGCCACGAGCAATACAAGACTATTGACAGTGAAATTGATGAAATAAAATTTAAAATTCAGTTGCACTAGCCACACGTCAAGGGTTCAACAGCTAAAGGAGGCTCATGGCTACCATGTTAGACGGCAGGATACAGAGCACTTCCACAGAAAGTTTCCACAAAGCTTCTAAAAATAAAAAGAAAGCTTAAAAAAAAAAAAATCCACACCCCCCAGGGGCGGAAGCAAGAGGGCTTCTGGATTTCTCTGCCATGACCTTTTTCCCAGGAAAAGGCAATGACCACGTGGGCCCTGGTTTCAGAGATGTAACAGGCACTGTGGTGCAGGGGCAGGGCTGCTTCTCAGGTGTTGAACAGCCAGTCCCCTCTCCACCTCTCCCACCCTCGCCACGAAGGCCTCTCGTCATCAGCTCTCTCTCCTGGGACTCGGAGATGCCTTCTCCCTCCATCAGTTATCCATTAGGTGAGGCACTGACTTCACAGTGGGCGGCTTAAGCCTGCACCCTCCGCCGAAGCCTCCGGGCCTCTGCACGCTGTCTTGTCTGGGAGATAAACCTAGCTTCCAGATTAGACGCTGGGCCCAGCACCCTGACACCTGAGGCTCCTCAGTGGCCCCTCAGATTAAACCGCCATCTTCTTATACTCTGCCTCAGTGGGACACTAGGGCCCCCTCCCACTGAGTACCCGATCCCTCCCTCAGGACAGGGCCCTGTCTCTTCCATACCTAGAGGCCTTTGGCAGTCTCCTACCACTCTCAGTACTGCCCTCCCCTTGGCACCCCACCTTCGACCCCTACCTGGAGCCTGGGGCCTCAGTTTGCCTTCAGAATTCACTTCACTTGAGGGGGTGGTGGTGGAGTGTAACTATGGCCCTGAGCTGTTTCTCCACAGCCTTGACCTTTGGTTCCCAAAGAAAGGGGACTCTGATGTCAGAGCCAGGAAATCCCTCACTGGCCTTCATACACTCTCAGAATCCACGGAAGACTTGTCCTCTCCACAGCCAAACTCTGCCCAGGTGCTGTATCCCCCCAAACCCCGACTCAGCCCCCGAACCGCCAGGCTGTGGGAGAAGTCAGGTCCTCAAGGACTCGGCTGTTCCCACCACAGCTGGGCTGGGGAGGCAGCTCAGGAGGGCTGGAAGCAGCCCTGGGGCTCAGGGGCCAGCCAAGCGCCCGGCTCCAAAATAGCAGTTGTGTTCACATAAAAGCCTCTAATGAGAGAAAGATGCCGTTCTTGGCCCCTCGCGCGCACGCTCTGCAGACGTCGTCGTCTGGCAGGCTGAGCGGGCCTCTACCGTTTGGCGGCCGGAGGGGAGGAAGGGGAGGTGTGAGTCAGACCTTGGCCCCCAGCCCCTCAGCATGGACCGCCCTGCTAATTGCATTAACAAATACAGAGATGCTGGGCCAGTTGGGGGGCCAGGGGCTGGGGCAGAGAGCAGCCTCAATTCCCATCAGCTCCAGCAGGCATGAGGAAGGGACCACTGGGTAGGACTCGGGGACCCAGGGCTGAAGCCTGGGCTTGCCACAAGCTCCTGCCCTAAAGCAGAAGCTCACCTGTCCACCCCCTTCACAGACAGCCCCAAGGGCCCCTGGAGATGGGATGGAATCCTGAAGCAGCCATCCTTGGGGATATGCCCAGGGACCCAATCTTTTCCAAGGGAGCCGCTCCAGAATGTGGAGGACAGGTCTGTGGCTGACATGGAGCCATCCAAGCCCTTCTGCAGACACACCAGCTCCATGCCCAGGGCCCAAGAAGGTCAAGAGCGAAGGAGTACATCATTCCCACTTATAACTCAGCCAAGGCCAGGTCAGAAGTGTGGAGGAGAGGGCAGCCTTACAGTCATAGAGGTTTGCCTTTGAATTCCAACCTGGCGACCTCAGGCAAGTTTCATCACGCCTGCCAGTCTGGTTTTCTCTAGAAAATAGTCATGCATCCAATATTTACTCTTTGCCTAGGACAGTAAACAAGACAGACACTGTCCTTTTCTTCACGGACCCTCCAGCTCAGCAAGACTCATAAAACAAGTAAACAAACAAGTAGAGGAAGAGAAGTTGGGATATGAAGGATGGAGTAAACAATCAAGGGGCTGAGATCCAGAAAAGCAAGGCTGCTGGGGGCAACTTTCCACAGAGTAGTTGGGGGAGCTGGAAACAGAGACCAGAAGGAGGGTGAGGAGGCAGCCACCTACGGAGAGGAGAGAAGTCTTATAGAACAGCCTGGAGGCGGCACAGCCCAGGGACCCAGACTGGATCCGGTAAGCGAGGGGCTGACACACAAGGCTGGACTCATTGCTGCAGGAAGGTTTGACCAGGGATGTGTGAATAACTGGACTTCCCAGGTGGCGCTAGTGGTAAGGGACATGCCTGCCAATGCAGGAGACATAAGAGATGCGGGTTCCATCCCTGGGTCTGGAAGATCCCCTGGAGAAGGAAATGGCAATCCACCCCAGTATTCTTGCCTGGAGAATCCCATGGGCAGAGGAGCCTGGCAGACTAGCGTCCATAGGGTTGAGAAGAGAGACAAGACCGCAGTGACTTAACACGTGCACGTGTGATTATTGAATTTACCAGATGGAACCGGAGGGTAAGGAGGACGGTAGGAGCAGTCAGCCAGCTGCATCAGTCACCTAGGAGGAAGTGCTCTTGCCTGGGACCACAGACTGGAGCAGCATTGGTTGGGGGGTGGGGGGTGGGAGAGTGAGAAGCAGAGAGACTCCCAAGAGATTTAGGAAGTGAGGCACACAGGATTCGGTGATGGATTGGACAAAAACCTGAGCAAGAGAAAAGTGTCCTAAATGGTCCCCAAGAGTGCAGCTCAAGCGTTCAGATAGACTGGTTGCCTTTTAACAGGGTGGGTAAGACCTGGTCAGGGACACTGGCTCAGAGGGAGGGAAACCATGAGCTCACTTTGGTAAAGCTGGGGTTGGGGGGTGGGTGTCTGGAGGCATCAAAAGCATCAAGATGTCGAGGAGGCAGCAGGATGAAAGGAGTCTGGAGGTCAGAGGAGAGGTCTGGCTGAAGATGCACATAAATCTGGGCGTCATCAGCCCACAGACGATGTTCACATCCATGGGAATGCATTAGATCACTCCAGGACGGTGCAGTGAAAAAGGAAAGAGGGCCCAGAACTCAGTCCAATGTTTAGTTGCTGGGCAGAGACAAAGCAGCAGCCAAGGGACATGGGAGGGGCTGGCACAGAGATCGATGTGGTGGCTGCTCACAGGGCGAGGGGTGCTGAAGGATTTAGTGAGGTCCTTGGCACAGAGTGAGTACTGCCACTCTTATTATCATTGTGTTTCAATTGTCTGGCACAGTGCCTACTGGCACTCAGTAATGGGGGGGCAATTAACGCTGGATTTGCTTCACACGGTACCCCCTCTTTGGGAGGAGGATTTGGAAGATCGGGAGGAAGTCAAAGGTAGCCCAACATTAAGATGCTGAGTAGAAAAGGTGAAGCTGAGGAGATGAGAAGAGGCAGCTGGGGACAGCAGAAGGAAACTATCAGGTCACCCGCGTAATCATTCACCCACTCAGTCCTTCAATACACATGTACCAAGTAGGCACCCCACTGGCATCGACAGGACACAGCCCCTGGCTTCAGGACCCCCACTGGGGAAGTAAAAGTGAAAGTGTTAGTCGCTTAGCTATGTCTAACTCTTTGTGATCCAAGGACTGTAACCCACCAGGCTCCTCTGTCCTTCGAATTCTTTGTGTGTGTGGGTATGTGTGCACACGTTTGTACATCTGTGCGTATGTGTGTGTGCATGTGTGTGTTAGTTGCTCAGTCACATCAGACTCTTTGTGACCCCATGGACTGTAACACACCAGGCTCCTCTGTCCAAGGAATTCTCCAGGCAAGAATACCGGAGTGGGTTGCCATTCCCTTCTCCAAGGGATCTTCCTGACCCAGGGACAGAAACTGCAACTGTTGCGTCTCCTGCATTGCAGGCATATTCTTTCCATCTGAGCCTCCAGAGAAGGCCCTGGGTAAGAGCATCTCCTAAATACTCCTTGGGGGCACACACCTGCTCAATAGGAAGATAGAAGGTATCCCCACATGGTTGGGGTAGAGGTGGGCAATGTCTCAACTGTACCCTTTGTGTTAGCTGGGTCTCCACTTCAGTCTTATGATAACTCCCCTTAATGCCTTACACTTCCTTTCTACCACTCCCACCAACTATGGAATCTCATTGGGTGATTCACCCAGAGATGAGCCACAGGTAGGCTCAAGCCGTTAGTTCTTGCTGCTTCCTAAACAATCAGAAATGAATCTGCAAATCCCACATGTGCCCTGACCCTTTTCCCTAACGTTTGCTCAGCACTTACCATTATAAGACCCTGGAACCAATTTCTTTACTTGCATCTCCTCTGAAGATTCTCGTAACAACCACAGGTACCAGTCTGACACTCACTTGACATAGGGACAAACAGGCTTAGAGCAGTCCAGCAACTTGTCTGAGATCCCCGCGCTAGTAAGTGATGGAGCAAGAGTTTGAACTCAGAGAATCTGGCTCCAAAGTTGGGGCTATTCCCCATCTGGCCAGAGTCTTGGCCTTTGGGGTGGGGTCATTTGCAGGGCTGGGCTGGGTGGGCCAGAAGAGCTCCTTCAGGGAAACCCAGGAGCAGCTCAGATCAGAAGGGGTCCTCATAGCGCTGAGATGTGGTCCAGAGGTCATGCTGTTGTAATGGCCCCACAGTAGAGAGGCTTGGGGCCAAAACACAAGAACAAGCACCCAGGCCATTCCAGGATCTCCTGAGCACCATGGCAAGTTTTCTGAAAAGGCTGATGAGCCCAGGGCAGCAGGAGGAGACCTCTCTGCACAGGCCTGGGAAAGGCCCTGTGCTGCTCAGCACCTTGCCAGTGAGCCTTCACCTTGTATCCAATGAACACTTGCACTACATGCCCAGGGGCCACGAGGTATAGTCCTTGCTCTCACCATCAAGGCCAGACATGTATAGAACACCCAGAACACGCCAGGCTTTGAACTTAACATTTGCCCTAAGCGATCTCTTTGTTCTTTAGAATTCTGTGAGACAGGGACGAGTATTAGTCATATTTTACGGAAAAAGAAATTGAGGCACAGAGAGCTTAAACATCTTGCCCAGGGTCCTGCAGCTAAGCTATAGAGCCGGCATTTAAACCCAGGCAGGCAGCATAGCCTCCTGGATTGAGATTAAGATCATAGCCAAAGTTACCCCGTGCCAGGCTCTCTACACTCACTCACTCATTTCCCAGGAGCCTGGTGTCAAGCCCTGTCCTCTGGACCAGGCTACCTGAATTCACACCCAGACTCTGCCGATTCCCAGCTGCATGACTTGGACAAAGAGTTAACCGCATCTGTAAATGGGAATAAAGACCAAATCTGGTTGACAGGAGGGTTGTTGTCAGGGTTAAAAATTAATAATCAAGTTCTGACCCTCGGTAAGAGCTTGAATTTGTCACTATTATTAGAAGCAGCTCTATAGAGACTGTTATACCCACTTAATGGGTGAGGTTTTATCCTCACTTACTGGGTGTTATCCTCACTTACTGGGCGAGGCGCTGGGGCTGGGAGAGGGCCAGGCACTTGTTTGAGGACACAGACCTGAGATTCAAAGCCATGACTCCTTGAATCTGGCACCGGGATCTAAAGTACATGTCCTCACTCTGTGCCTTACTCCTGGTGGGGATGTGGGGGTGGTAACCCTCCTAGCCCCTTTCCCGAGAGCCTTCTGCCTTCCCCAGAGCAGCCCTGGCCCCTGTGCATCTAGGCTGAGATAGAGAATTCTTCAAATCTTCTTCCCCAGGATGAGACTTCAGAAGCCCCCGCAAAGGCTGTGTGTGTACTGGGGTGAGTCAGTCTGGGAAGACTGGACAGTCTTCCAAAAGCCCTAACTCTAAACAGGATCCAGCCTCCCCACACCCTGCAGTGCTTCGTCTCAGCTGAGCGGGCCGGCAGGCCCCAGTGAGCTGCCTGCACAAATACATAAACACATAAATTGTGTGGCAGGGCTGGCAAAGCCACAGAAGGGAAGGAGGAGACCAAGAGCAGAGGAGGAGGCGCGGGCCCAGCTCCAGACCCCGCTAGGCTGCAGAGAGCAGCTGGGCTTCCAGCAACGGACACCTGCAGACACCGTAGCTCCCCGAGGCCCAGGGACTGGACAGAAATAAAGAGAGAGGCTGCTGGGGAGATGGTCGGTATGTTACGGCAACCTAGGATTCCGTGAGAGGAGGCAAGCGGGGGCTCGGGGGAGACCCCAAGGCCCAAAGGCCATCACTCCCTGTGCATGGGCAGTGGGCTGGACCCACAGGTATCTGGGAGAGACCAGGGGATAGATTGACTCCCTGCACCATTCTGAGACTAGACTTGGCAGTTGGGGGAATGTCCATACACCTCCCTGTCACCCCCAACATTGCCAGTCCATGAGAGGCACCCCACATCTGTGAAACCACTAGGCCAGAGTCATGAGCACTCCCCAGGACTGGCAGCCTTGGCTCCAGCCAGGAAAGTAGAGCGTGGGGAGGGGATAGAGAGATGCAAACCATACAGGGAAAGCAGGACTGCCAGCTGACAGGGCGTGGAAGCAAGAGCCCATACTTGACAGAGCTTCGGACCCAGCCATCCGGGGCCAACACCCCACCATCCACGTGGTTCTCATTAGGCTCATTAGCAGCAAAACAGCAACAAGCAAACAGCACTGGGCTCAGCTAATTAGTACACAGACCTTCAGTGGGCAAGTCGACTTCCAGTGGGAGAGGCTAACACCCACTGGCAAAGTCTTCCTGGAGCGCTGCCAGCCTGCATGCCAGCGTCCCAGAGGCACCTGGAGGGGCAGCAGAAGACCGGGGAGAGAAATAACAGGGCTGAGGACCCCCAGGGTGGAGTGGGTACTGACGGCACACCAGAGTAGCCGCCCCCTCCTCAGGGCGCAAGGGTGCTCACACATGTCGGTTCTGACAATCAGCAGACTCACCCAACCTCGAGTTTCCAGTGTTGAAACTCCAGATTGGCAGAGAATGATGCTGGAAAGTCATGAGCAAGTCAGGAAATCGAGAGCCTTCAGGCCCAAGCGAGGCTCATGCCCAGACCCTCGGGCAGCTGGGGAGAAGGCCACCCACTCTGAAGCCAGCCTCCCCAACTTCAACTCAAACTTCACCAACACTCTCTGCTAAGCTCCCTAGAACTTACAAGCCCTCCTCCTCATCTCTAGCCCCAGATCCCTCCCCAGGCCTCCAGAGCTGCCCCCCACCCCCATCCCTGGGCCTGCTACTCAAAGTGTGGTCCAAGGACCAGCAGCATCAGCATCCCCTAGGAGCTTGTTAGAAACAAACTCTCCAGCCTCACCTCAGAGCTGCTGAGTCACAGTCTGCACTTTAATAAGATCCCAGAGGAGAGTGAAAAAGCTGGCTCAAAACTCAACGTTCAGAAAAAACTAAGATCATGGTATCCAGCTCCATCACTTAATGGCAAATAGAAGGGGAAAAAGTAAAAGTGACAAATTTTATTTTCTTAGGCTCCAAAATCGCTGCAGATGGTGACTGCAGCCATTAAATTAAGCAATGTTTTCTCCTTGGAAGGAAAGCTATGACAAACCTAGACAGCATATTAAAAAGCAGAGACATCACTTTGTTGATAAAGGTCCATACAGTCAAAGCCATAGTTTCTCCAGTAGTCATGTATGGATGTGAGAGTTGGACCATAAAGAAGGCTGAGTGTTGAAGAACCGATGCTTTCAAACTGTGGTGCTGGAGAAGACTCCTGAGAATTCCGTGGACTGAAAGGAGATCAAACCAGTCAATCCTAAAGGAAATCAACACTGAATATTCGTTGGAAGGACTGATGCTGAAGCTGAAACTCCAATACTTTGGCTATCTGGTGCAAAGAGCCAACTCACTGGAAAAGACCCTGATGCTGGGAAAGAATGAGGGCAGGAGGAGAAGGGGACAACAGAAGATGAGATGGTTGGATGGTATCAGTGACTCAGTGGACATGAATTTGAGCAAGCTCTGCAAGATGCTAAAGGACAGGGAAGCCTGATGTGCTTCAGGGAAGCCTGAAGCCTGATGTCCATGGGGTCACAAAGAGTTAGACACAAGTGAGCGACTAAATACCACCAACAACAGAGAGTTTGTGGGAACATTCAAATTTGAGTAGGGTTCCCCAAGGCAGATCTTTCCATGATTGACCCCAAACTCTGCTTAGCAGTCTTCAGCCCTGGCTAGAATCACCTACGGAACTTTAATAACATACCAGTGCCCTGCCTGCAGCCCCAGAGCTTCTCCTAACAGTAAACTTACTGGGCTACCCACCTCCTTGGCTTCTCTGCCCAGGGGAGTCACCGATTTCAGGTCCCAGATCTTCCGCTAAGGAGTTGTGTGACCTTGAGCAAGTCATCTGAGGCACATGGTCCTTATCTTTCAAATTATGAAGAGGGGCCCCCTCCCCAACTGTGCCCCTAGTCACCAAGTACCTAGCCTCTGCAAGCCCCACTAATCCAGGTTCCCCAAAAAGGAAAGAATTTTCAGGTAGAAATCTGCTTTGTTGTTTGTTTCTGAGTTTGGGGTTTTGCCTTCTCTATCTGGAGAGCCTCAGAGAGACCCAAGATTCTGCCCAGGCTTCATCATCCGACCTCCAGGAGAGGGTCAAGGCCACGAGGTCAGAGGCAGAACTGAAAGCTTGGTGAGCCGGCCTGGTAAGAATAGAAGCAACCTAATTGCATCCCTGTCTATCCCCATCTCAGAAGGCATCAGGAGACCAGAAAGGAGGGCATCCATCAGGGACAGGAACACCATAGGTTTCGTCACTCCCCTGGACCACTAGCTGTGAAAATCTCATACTGGAAAGGGCCCAGGGCTTGTCTTTGGGCGGGTGGGAAGGGGTGCTGATGAAACTAGAGCTTTGCAGCCAGGCTTAGGGCAGAGGGTAGAATTGGATCCAGGAGGAACAGCTGGGCACTGCCACGAAGATTGGGGTAGGGGTCAGGGTGCTGATGAGGGCTCAAGAGGGGCCCCGGGGTGTGAGGGAGGAAAATCCAAGCTCTCTGAAACTGCCCAGTCATCACCCGTGGGGCTCCCAGAGCCCAGAAGGCCCTAAACTCAGTTAGTATTGGGAGAAAGCAAAGCCCCACAGGTAAGAGTACGGGGTTCCAGGTTAGACTGCCTAGAGTCTGCCTCCTGAGCCAGACTCACAGTACTGTCTGCTCTGGCACATTTCTTAACCAACCTGAGACTCAGTGTCCTAGGCTGCAAGCAGGATGAGCAGTGAATACTCACGTTACAGGATTGAGAGACTCAAGTAAGATGATGATGTACATGAAGAGCTTAGCACAGCGTCGGGTATATAGTAAGCCCCCAGCTGTTAGCTGACAGCAGTATTAGTAGTCATCATCACTGTCGCAGTAGCAATGGCGGTGTTGGCAGTACAGTAACAGCGGTGGTAGAAGCAGCGGCAGCTGCGGTAGTGATGATGGTGTAACGGCAGTCGTGCTGGTGGCAGCAAAGGCGACAGTCGGGTAGGCAGTAATTTTTCTAATGTGGGCCAGCCTGCCAGGTTTGGGAGAGGTCCAAAGGAAGACTGCCCCAGACGCAGAACCAGAGGCCCATCTGACCATGCTGGAAGAATGCCCGCCAGGGGCCGGGGGCCAGAGCAGAGGTGGATCCCCACAGCACGCACTGTGAGTACCCTCTTTCCACAGAATGTGTGATGCTGAGGCTCTGGGGCCAGGTGTGTTCTGAAGACCCCAGGGCAAGTTAGGGGTGAGCCCCAACACAGGGGAGCATCAGAAGAGGCATACAGGAAGCTTTATAAATACGAGGGGGATTTATCTGAGAAGTCATTTTCAGTTGGAGGCTTTTTTTTTTTTTCTGCCATGCAGCTTGTGGGATCTTAGTTCCCCGACCAAGGATTGAACCTGGGCCTTTGGCAGTGAAAGCACAGAGTCCTAACTACTGGACTACTGAGGAATTCCCTGGAGGTACTTTTTCATCTCCTCCCTTCCACTACTTCCTGCTGGAGAGGGGCTGCCTGCTCAGGAGGTAGATTGGGGCAGACATGTGCTCCAGGTTCTAGAGGTGCCCCACCCGACCTGGCTCAATGGAGAGAGAGAGAGGGAGAGAGGGTGGAGGCACTCACGTTTGATACAGTGGTTGGTACTGTTTGCCGTTGTCCATCCCGGGCAGCACTGTCCCCCGCAGACATTCCTCCTGTGGGGCCACCAAGACAGGGTCAGCGTGGGATGCTCAGGGCAGGATTATTCACAGAGTTTAACGTCTGTCTGATGGTTCTGCCCTTTACAAGCAGGGCCTGGGGGAACGCTGCCAGGCTGGGCACTGTCCCCTTTCTTGAGGGAGGCCGCATGGCCCAGGGGCGGGCACTAAGACGGAATTCCGATTTTGCCACTGGTGGCACAACCTTGGAAAGCGTCACTCTCATCATCTGTACAATGCAGATAATAATACCTGCCTCGTGGGGTTGTCGGGAGGATTCAACAAGGTAGCGATATACAGCCCCTGACATGAAGAAGGCACTCCACTGGCACGGGGATCACGAAGATGACCCAAAAGCAAGTTCAGAGTGCTTCAGTCCCTGGCCAAGGCTAAACAATAAGGAAGTGTCAGAGCCAGACTCAAACCTAGGTTGGACCAACTCGAAGTCATGCTCCAACTCCACGTGGCCTCTCACCAAAAAATAATCACCATGGCCCTTGCCAACAAATCCTGATAATCCAAGGGAAGCTGGAAGACACACACACACACACAACAGCCTTAAGGACCTACATTTGTATCCTCTGCCAACAAATGCATGCTGGGAGGAGCCTTAGCCCTCGGGCAGGCTGGTACAGGGTGAGACCGAGCAACTGGGAGGGTGATGGAAAGAGCTGGGCTCCAGAATGTCCCTTAAGAGGGGCTGAGGAGGTGGCAGGCTGGTGGGACAATGGGGCTGGGGACTCGGGGTAAGCAGCTCTGCATGGCAAGTATACTTTTCATTTGGGCAGGCTGATGGAACTTACTTGAAGTGGGGTAGTCCTTCCCCCAGCACCAAGGACACCCGCAGGAGACACTGACAGCAGCTGCCACCAGGGCCATTCACTCAGTTCACCCAAACTCTGCCCTCTGTTTCCACTGGGGCCCTTCAGCCAGACTGTTGAGCTAAAGACCCACATCTCCAGACTCAGGTGACTTCCCTAGAGGGCTCTTCTTGGAGAAGACCTCTGGGGTCCTGCCTCTCCACCTCAGACTGGGCTCAGCTCTGGCCTCACATATTCCATGGTTTCCATCAGAAATTGTCTCCCGAGCACTCACTGAGACGCAGGGTGAACAGAGTGGCAGAGGTTCAGAGTCCGAGAGTCGGGTGAAGGACTGACCGGGAGGCCATTCCTGTGACCTCTGTGGCCAGCATGGGGGCATCTGGTCCCATTTAAGAGTTTGGTTGACGTTTGTGTCAAGCCCAAAGCTGGTGCGGGTTTTGAAACCTTACAAAACATTCAAAATAAATTCCTGCCGTTTGAAAACGCTGAGGCCCATTTCTAGTCCTTCGGCCCAAAGCTGTGGGGAGCTGCCTCCCAGAGAGCTCGCAGAATGTCCTCTCAGCCGAGGGCTGTGCCATCTCAGCCACCTTGAAGCCTCTCTGGACCGCTTCCCTCAGCAGTTTACTGGTTCCCTGAAGGCCTCCTCCCTACCAGGGCCCCAGTTAGTCACTGGGTAGGGCTGGTCCTCCTACCCATGGCTTCTGAATTGTGCGCCCCGGTGGGAGGGGGAACAACCCACCCATTTGTAAGTCATTACCCCTGGTGGTGGGGACAAGACCTCTGAGAAGCCTGGGAGGTCTTTGAGAAGGAACAGGCAGCATGCCCTGGGAGTCTTCTAAAGTTTAGTGTCCAGGGGGCGCTCAGAGAGCACAGACCGAGGAGTCTGCCCGGCCAAGACGTCATGGCGTGGAGCCCTGTTCCAGGAGGCCCCCTGAGCCTGCTGTCACCCTAGATGCCCTCAGGATGGCCACAGAGCTGACTGGAGGAGAGCAGTGGCTCGGCCTGCCCTGCCTGCCCAGGGTAGAGCCTTTGAGGCCGCCAAGGCCCCCGGGAGAATTGGTCAGGATCAAAGCTGCCAAGCAAGGGAGCCACGCTCAGCTAACAGGGCCTTCCAGAGAGATCCAGGAGACCAGCCAGAGCCTTGGGTGCAAGCTCCGGGAGGTGCCTGATGGGGGATGACTGGGCTCTGGCTAGCTGGAGAGAGCAGATGAGACTGACTAGCTGGGGCAAATGACTCAGGGGTTCTGGCTCTCTGGAAGATACCACTCAGAGATTTGTATAAGCCCAGCCTTCGGGGCAGCACTGCTCAGCAAACATTAGCCCGATATCCAGCATCACTGCCCAACCCCTGGGAACACATCTGGCTAGCAGCCTAGGACAGCTGCTGTTCCACCTGGAACAGATCTGGCCATACTGGTCCTTTGTTACAGCCGCCTCCAGGCTCTCCGCTGGCCTCGACAAAGCCAACCCCACCCCACCTGCCTGCAGAGTCTATCTGCCCCCACCACCCTCCCTTATCTCCATAGCCACCCACAACCAAAGCCCTGACACCAAGTTTGCTGTCCGCCCCCCCCCCCCCCCCCCCACCCCTGTACTACACTCGCGCACCATTTGATGCCTTTGCTTAAGCTGCTCTCTCTGCCTAGATGGCCTTCCCTCTCTTCTTTGCCGGCTGAAATCCTTGGCACGCTGCAGATCAAACATCACCTCCTTCGGGTCAAAGCTCCCCTAACGTCTACCCAGCCTTCCTGCTCTCCAGCTTCCACACCACGTGGTCCTGACTGTCTCAGGCTGTTGGAGCATGTGTCAAGCACCTTAAGGGGTCTTCCTTATTCCTCTTTGCACCCCTAAAGTCTAACACAGGGCCTGACAGGGGGTGCACCTTTACTATCTCTTTGTTTCACTGAATCCAGTGTTTCCCCAAAAAGTGAATGAACAACCCTGAGGGTAGAAAAGGAAAAGTGAATGAACAACCCTGAGGGTAGAAAAGGGGATTTGAGGTTTCCATACTCAGAACTTTCAGCAATGCTGAATCACACACGGAGAAAGTGATTCCCTTTTTAGCGATGTTTCTAGTCTGATTAGATCAGTGAGGAAAAATCTCTGTCCGAGGTTGGGTCTTCGTGCCAAGTCCTCCCCCCGCAACATTTCCCAATCGCCCTTTCCAATAAGGAGAACATACCACAGGGCTGAACTTCCTATGATAATGGTATCTGACTAGACTTGGAGAACATTTTGTTTTCATTTCAATTTTCCTACAGTTACCTTCTCCTTATGACAAGTGGTACTATCTTCAATAGTAATACAAAGTGTCCTTGCAAATGGATTTATTTATTTAGAAAAATGAGTCATGCACTGTTTGTAATACCAAAATATGTAACTCATCTAACTATCCAAAAACAGAAGGATGGATAAACAAACTGTGGTATATTCAGACAATGGCATAATATCCCACAATTAAAATGAATAAACTCCAGCTGATTATATTAACTTAGTTAAATCTCAAAAATCTAATGAGGAAAAAGCAACTCGTAGAAGAATAATGCAGCATGGTATCACTTATCTAAAATATGCAAAACAATGTTATGTATGTTATGGATGCATGCATCTGTAGCAATGGTATAAAAACATAGATTGGCACCATTAGTAAATTCAAGGTAGTGGTTAACATCTGGGGAGTTGGGAGACAAACTTGCAGAAGGTATTTAAATTAAAAAAATCAGAAGCAAACTATGCCAAAATATTAAAATTTGAAAAAATTGAATTGTTAGTTGTATTATTTCCAATACCTTTTGTGGGTTTATAGGCTTGTATAAAACTCCATAATATAAAACACTTGAAAATAAATAAAACACAAAATCCTGTTATTTTTAACAGTTTATAAATTTAAAGAAAATAATAGAACAAGAAAAAAAAGAGGAAAATATTATGAAAGTGGTATGCTGTGAGGCTAAGCTTAATAAACACTGAATACTGGGAAACAATGGCTTAAAAACTCCCCTGTGGACTGTAAACTTCAATAATGCAGGAATTGTTTCTGCTCCGGTTACTCTGTGTCCCAGACACCTAGCGCTGTGCCTGGCACACACTTAAAATCTTCATTGTGTGCAATAAATCCCTACTCCATGGCAAGTTCCACGAAGACAGAGGCTGTCTTGGCCATTGCTGTATCCCCATGGTCCAGCAGAGTGCCTGGCATACAAGAGACTTCCAAATATTTGTTGAATGAATGAAGAATCCCCAGTAGAAGTGATGCAATTCCAAGATTTACCAGCAGGTGGCACTTAATCCTTGCATGCCTGCAAACTTCGTACCTTAGTTGACTATTCATGGACTGTAGCCTGCCAGGCTCCTCTGTCCATGGGATTCTCCAGACAAGAATACTAGGATTCTCCAAGCTGCCCTCCTCTAGGGGATCTTCCCAACCCAAGGATCAAACCCACGTCTCTGGTGCCTCCTGCATTGGCAAGCGGGTTCTTTAACACTAGCACCACCTGGTTGGCCCTGAGCAATTCTCAAGGCAATTGCCAGAGAGGTCAGCCTGGCCATATGCCATTAGTCAGAATGGACTTAGCGAGAAGAAGTCGATGGAAGACTGCCACTCAGTCCCTCCCCAGTTGCCTTGGAGTGGCTAGCTGGAGTGCCTGAGGAACCCACCCTTTCTCAAAGCTGCAGAAAATAACCTGGGGGAGGAGCCAAACCGAGCATGTGATGTGATGCGTGCACCTGTGTTTGGCAGGTGCTTGGGGATGGCACCCAGCCCAGGTCCTTACACACCTGTGCACATCTACCAGCCTTATCCCGGTGACAGTCTGCTTTGCTCATCACCACCTCCTTTCACAGCTGCTAATAGTGCACCCTCCTCCCCCCGACTCCTACCAGATGCTGACAGGGTAAGCTCTCTCCACGATCTGGCCCAAATCTATGCCTCCAGCCTCAGCCCTGTGGCTCCCCGACACCAAGGTGCAGTCCTGCACACAAGCATGTTCACCAGTGTATATGTGTTCATTTCTCCAATTCAATATGAAGTAATTGAGCTGCTCTCCTGGCAGGAACAATGTCTTTGTCTTGGGCCCCATCCCCTGTCCCTACCTCTGCACACTTGCCCTTAGGAAGCATGTTATTCGCTTGCACAGCCATTACCGTTCGCGGACTGACCCCCTGTGTAAACTGCTTGGCAGTGCCCAGGCCTCCTCTCCGTCTGCCTTAAGCCAGGCCTTGCACAGACAGTGAGACAGTCCTTCACTCCTTCAACAGGTACTGAGCAAGCTTCAACTATACCCGACCACTGTTCTGGGCACTGGTGACCCGGCACTGCAGAATACAAAGCCTCTCTTTTCCTAAAGCTGACATCAGTGTGCCCTGGGAGACCAGGCCATAAAAGCAGAAACATAATATGTCAGATGGGAATCAGTGCTATGAAGAAACATAAAGCAGGGTGAAGAGAGAGAGGGTGGGGCCTCTCTAAACAGAGATTTGAATGAAGGGAGAGAATCCTGCTGAAATATAGGAGAACAGTGCTGCAGCCAGAGAAAACAGGGAGTGGAGAGGCAGTAAGAACAGCCTCAGGAGTAGCCCTGGGGTGCAGGGTCCTTCATGCTAGGCGCCGGAGGGACTGAACCCAACTGACAAATCCGGCCCAGGCCCAGAAAGGCCGCAGGTTCCTTCCCAGTCTCCCCGATGGTGTCCCATACTGGGCACCGGTACTGCCAGGGCTTGCTCGCCCTCCATTCTGTAGACACCTTTCCCACTCTGGCCAGGCCCTGCGCCCCGCAGCCCAGCCGTGAGAATCCTCATATGGGGATGGGGATGGCTGGGGAGCACCCCCCACGCCGCGAGGGGCCCTCAGCAAGCAGTGGGTGTTGCATTGGGAGGGGGGGAACTAAATGGCAGGGTTGAGGGGAGATGTAGTCCTGCAAAGTCGCGCTGACACCTAGCTGTACAGGCGCGCACACAGACCCACTCCGCCACGGACCCACAGTATCGCAGACACACCCGCGGACAGGCTTCCTGCCCAAAGTGCCCCCGAATCCACGCCCACTTCCTCGTCCAGCCATTCTCGGACCCAGGCCGGCCTGTGCCCCAGCGCACAGCTTTGTCTCCACGCGCAGGCTTCGAAGCCTCGTTCCTGTAGATGTATCAGCCCTCGCGCTCTGGAGCGCCACCCTCCGCCCCCCGACATCCTCGACCCCCCGCGCACTAAGGCCGCCCAGCTTCTCGCGGTTCTCAAGCGCCTGGAACACCCATTCCCATGCCCTCTCCGCGATCCCCTTCGGATCCCCACGTCAGCAGATACCAGTTAAGGAGGACGGGAGGAGCGCGGGAGACTGCACTGCGGCCTCGGGAAAGGATTTAACGTCGGATCTGGGCGAGAGCTGGTACGAAAGGGTTTGGACGGTGTCTCTTTCCTGTCTGCTCTTTGAAAGCGGGTCAGATCAAGCCCCAGCTTCGGGACCTCGGTCTGTTTCCCGCAGTATTGAGGACAGAGGGGAGACAGGCAGAGCCCCCGCCCTCTCCTCTGGTCTACACATCTCTCCCCGAACGAGTGTTCAGGAGACCGACCCTCGCTCCCTCAAGCCCCCACCCTTCCCTCTCCAGCGCTCACCCCGTAAGCCGCCCTCGCGCAGCCCGCGGCCGCTGCACCGTCCCGAGACGCGGGAGAGCCGGCGCGGCCCGGGCCCGGGGTGCGGGCTGCTGCTGGCCGGAGGGCCGGCTTCTCCAAGTTTGCGCAGGTGGCTGGACTCGCCGCGGCTGCTGCGCGCGGGGCGGCCTCCTGGCCTCCTCCTCGGTGGACCTCCTGGGGCTCCCCCAGCTAGGCTGGACCAGCTCCGCGGGCTGCGAGCCCCGGACGGGCGCGTCTTGCTCCCGGAACAGACTGTACACCTTGGCTGTAGCCGCTACAGGGCTGCCCCCGGGGCGCCGCGGCCGACTCACGTCTCTTCCAGCCGGCTCGTATCTTCCCACCGGATCCCTCTGAGCCTGACCTATGCCCACGAATAGAGCCAGAGTGAGCGGCCAGAAGCTCCTCCAGGGGTTCCGCAGGGCGCGCCCGGGGCAGCGGGCGGTGGTTGGGGGCCTCATGGCGCCGGGGCGACTGGAGAGCTGGGCGCGCGCGGGGAACGGCCCCCGGGGCTCACAGGCTGTGCGCCCGTCGTCGGCTGGCTGCGCTCCGGTCTCTTGCCGGTGGCCTGCCTCTCCCCGTCTAGGGGACGCCGAGTCAGACTGCGGGCCAGGCTCTCCCTGGAGCCGGAGCCAGGCGGCGGGAGCGGCCGGGGGCTGCGCGCACCGAGCCCGGAGGCCGCGCTGCGTCTCCAGCTGGGCGCGCACCGCTGTTGCACCTTCGCGCCTTCTCCCTGTCGCTGTAGCCTTCGAAAGGAGAACTGGAGGGTTTTATTTTTGGAAACCTCCCCCTGATTTTTCGTCTCTTTTATCCACACCATGCCCCCTCCTCGGAGGGACAGTTCAGCCCCCTTATTACGGGAGAGGGAGAGAGAGGAATTCCAGCAACACCCACTTTGGCACCGGGAAGCGAGCGGGCGGTGAGGGGGGTTAACCCGTGAGGAGCTGGGGGCGGCGCAGGGCCGACCCGAGCGAGGGCTGGCAGGCGAGATGACAACTGTCAGGACAGGGGTACCCGAGCCACCTTTCTGCTGTCCTGGGCAAGCTGAACTGCTGACCTGGCCAGAATTGATCTCCCGCCCCTGACCTCAGGGGCAAACTCCACAGTTGGAAGACCAAGGCTGCAGCCTCGAAGGTCTGAAGGCGGTCAGGAGAGGTACCAAGAAGGGCATGCCAGAGATCGGACCCGAAGGACGGACCCCGGACCCTTCGCTTCCCCCCTGAGCCACTGGGGGCTTCAGCCGGGGGCTGCGGCTGAAGCCCGGGCAGCGAGGGACGCGGGGAGCGCAGGAGGGTCGTCTGGAGGCGGGCGCCCTCTGGTGGACCTGGCCGCGTCCTTGGCCGTGCCGCTGCTTGTCCAGACCTGCCGCTGCCGGCCGCCCTCGCTCCTTGATCTTAATCCTCTTCCTGTTGCGTCAGGGTCGAGCCTACAAACCCGAGGCGGTGACGGCGGCGGATCCCGCCAGAGGTGTCCTCTTTTTTTTCACAGAATAAACATGGAGGATCTAGAACAAGGTCACTTAAGGAGACAGTGTGTGAGCAAGAGGTGAATGAAATCCAGTCCTGCAGCCTGGAGTTCAGATCCCATTTCTTAGCCTCCTATCCCTCCTCTCCTTCCCTCAGGATTGCTTCTGACTGATGCATCCTGTGCTGGCATCTTCTGTGTCCGCAGGGAGAGGGCAGGGGTGCTAGAATGCCAACGGCCACCCATCTTAGTACCAAGCATCAGCTCCTCACTCACCCCCGTGGTCCCCTGCCCTAAAGTCTAAAGGCCTGGCAACCATCCCTGCCCCCACGCCCTGCATTTCTGCAGCCTACTGCTTCTTGGGGCTTTCCCTGGTGGCTCAGATGGTAAAGAATCTGCCTGCAATCAGGGAGACCTGGGTTTGATCCCTGGGTTGGCAAGATCCCCTGGAGTCAGGCATGGCAACCCACTCCAGTATTCTTGCCTGGAGAATCCCATGGACAGAGGAGCCTGACCGGCTACAGTCCATGGGGGTCGCAAAGAGTTAGACACGACTGAGGAATTAAGCACACGCACAGCACACAGCTTCTTGAGAGGCAGAGAGACCCAACAGGCAGGAAGACACCAGTTTATAACATCCCACACCACACAAAGGACAGATCCAGTAAATATCTAATGTTGAAAAGAAGCCTCAACTCTTGACCCTGGCCTCCAAGCCCTGCACGACTGGCCCCCTCCCTGATCTATCTCCCC
Organism: Antilocapra americana; assembly: GCA_007570785.1. Lineage (NCBI taxonomy): Eukaryota > Metazoa > Chordata > Mammalia > Artiodactyla > Antilocapridae > Antilocapra > Antilocapra americana. The sequence continues at coordinate 886,946 of ML664174.1, read as the reverse complement.
TTGGCCTGGAAAGCTCACCACACTGCAGCTGTGTTGGTCTCCTCTCTGCTTCTTGAACAGACTAAGTTAATGCCCACTTTTCCTTTCCCCGAAACACTCATCTCCAAGATGTGTTTACAGGACGAGCTCCTCACCATTTCCCCTCTCAGCTCAGACATCACCTCCTGGAGCAGCCATCCCTGACCCCCTAACCTAAGGGCAGCAACCTTCCCACTCCCAGTGAAGTGAAAAGTGGAAGTGTTAGTAGTAGCTCAGTCCTGTCCAATTCTTTGCAGCCACACAGACTGTAGCCCGCCAGGCTCCTCTGTCCACGGAATTCTCCAGACAAGAATACGGGAGTGGGTAGCCATTTCCTTCTCCAGGGTGTCTTCTGACCACCTCCAAGTCATCGCTTTCTCATACATCACCCTGTTTCACCTTCATTGCCCTAGATTAGTTGAAGTTATTTATTTGTTTGCCTGGATAATTGATTTATTGAATGGGCTCAACTTGAAGAGGGACAAGCAGGAAGCAGCTCTGTTTTTCTCCCCTCACTGCCACAATTCATACTGTGGTGAATTTCTCTTCTCCACCCTTAATGACATCTCAAGCAGAGTCCTTGGCTGCCCATCCCCATCAGTCACAAAAACAGTTTCATTTCTATAATTAAGACCAATTTTTCAGGCACTAAAATGTCTGGTCCTGTCCAAATCAAAACCCTATCCAAATTAATCAATCTTGTATCCAATTTAATACCCCTCCTCTCCTGCCACGGGCTTGTCCCCTGGCTCAAGATCCTGTACTGGGGAGTGTGGGGTGTGGTCCGATTTTCTGACCTTTCTTTTCTGCAGTGGTTCCTCCAAGTGTCAGGGGTTGGGGGAGAGGAGTTAGGGGAAAAGTGGTAAAGTTCGGCATGACAGGTGCCCTTAGCTAGCAGGTGCCCAGCTCTCTGGCTTGTTCATGGGCACATTTGTGAGTTCTTGGGAAGCTCTCTGCAGGATCTCCGCCCTGCACTACCATAGAAAAAGCACTCTCTGGACAACTTCCCTGTGTCCCCTATCTGCCACGGGACTTTCCTGTCCCTGCCAACAGACCAGTGCTGAGTTGGCTGCATCTCATCCTGCTACAAGAGCCACTCCAGCCAGGCTCCACAGGCAGAATTCTCCAGATAAGGGATGCACGCAATTTTCTTCCTTTATGTGCATCCCCAATTCCTAAAGACATAGGTTGGGTTCTCCCAAGAACTTTCTCGCTGTGCCTTGATGCATTGGGGTGCTTGCAAGTTCTAGCACCAGGCAGAGTTATGGGGAGTCATGCTAGTTTCTCCTTTGGAGGCCCTCAATCTTTGTGACTGGTTTTCCTCACTTGGTCAGCTTGGGGAAAACCCTCTGGAGAGAGCTCAGCCCTGCTTACCAATGCAACTGTTCTCTGACTCAGTGACTTTCTTAAATCCCTTTTTATTTATAGATTGGAATCCGGAGATATGTCCTGATAGTTATTGAACTGGTTCTGCCTTTACTAAGATGCCTAGCACTTCTCTTTGGCATGTGAGAATATTTAGTCTTATTATCCCAGTCTTTGCAGCTTCAACAGAAGTTTGAAGACCACAGGAAAAAAAAAATCCTGTTCAATAACCCATGAAAGTCTTGTCTGACTTCCCAAGTCACAGTGATAGCTCTAAAGGAATAGATATCTTGCCTGCCTGGCTCACCACTGTTTCCTCGGAACCTAGAACAGTGCTTGCCTCTCATAGACAGCCAGGGATTACATGTTCAGTGGATGGCTAACTGAATGAACCACAGAAGAATCCCATCAAGGAGGGCGGGCTGGTATCATTAGACCCACTTTTCAGAGAGAATAACTGAGTTCCTGGTGGTGGCTCCCATTCAATCCCATGTGCTTGCTGCCTGCAGGGTTGGCCCTCAGGATCCCCTTGAATTTTTCACTTGCATGTTGGGATGAATGCCATCTCACTCCCCAGAAAGCACCGCTCTCTCCCTGAGACACTGCTCCTTCACGGCTATGGGAAAGCCTCAGCTCCACACTTCCCACTCCTTGCCTTGTCATCCACCCAATTCTTTAGTTCTGGCTTCCTTTCCTCACCTTACTACCTGCCCAGTTCCTTTAGGATCTCTCCTCTTCATCCCTCAGCGCTCACCTCAAGTTCCTGTGAGCCTCCCAAGGCCAGAAACCTTGGCATCTCCTTCATCCCTGAGCTATTTTTTCCTCCCATGTGTCCAAGTCATTATTACTTGTGCTCCGTCTCCTCCGTCTGCACTTCTGGAAGTCTGCCGCCCATTCAGCCTCTTGCTGCTCTGCCTCAGCCAAAACCCTCACACAGACACTTCGCTCACCACTCCTTGGTGAGGACAAGTGGTCCTTGGAAATTCCCACTCTGTTCTCCTGGGGGCCCACAGCTGGGCTAGTCTGCTGTAAAGACTGGCATCTCCTACTCCCCCATCCCAGAGCCATCTTCCTGTCCTGCCTCCCATTGACTGCCCATCACTCCCTTTCCCTGTAACTGCTGGAATCTGTGGATACAGCTCTTCAGAATCTCCAGTCCCATAAATGGTTGAGTTTTTTCTTTGTTTTTCTTTTTTGAAGTTGCCAAAATTTATGTGTTAAGCATGCACATAAATTGACTCATTGAACAAAAGAAAGGAAGTGTTATCATTTCCAGGTACACAAACGAGGAAACTGAGGCTGGGTATAGGTACTGACTTGCCCACGATCACAGAGCTGATAAGCAGCAGAGGAAGCGTTCCAACCTTGATTATCTCCCACCCAAGTCCAAGCTTTTAAGACGGCACCGTCTTGCCTTCTCCCTGGGCTTGAGCCTCTGGAGTCCTGACTACTGAAATAATTGATACTTTTCCCAGTCATTTCTACAGCAGTCCCCACCTAAGACCCTCCACTGCACACCCCTCAGCCTCTTCCCTGCCGGCTAGCCTACCACTCAGTTCCCAGGGGATGTGGAGGTAGCAGAATTTTCCGTCTTCCTCTATCATCCTGCTCAGTGAAAGAAGGGGAGCTGTTTCCAGCAAGGTCTCTGACTCACCAGGTGCTGCTTCCTTATCCCTAATTCCCACTTCCTCCCTAAAGAGGCACAAAATGATGCTAAACCCACTAATCTATCTTTTGGGTCTAGGGAAAGGAATCATCTCTGGAAAACCCTGCAGAGATAATCCCAAGGGGTTGATAGAAAGATTTCAGTGGGGAGAGGTTTGCTGGGACATGTGCGCCACAAAGGAAGATGGCAGTCTGCTAATCACCAGGGCAACTGAATTGCTGCCCCGTGTCGTCTTGTAGGGATAATGCTGGCACCAGAGAGCTACCAGAACCTGAAATAATTTGATAAATAAAGACCAAAAACGAGGACCGAATTTCTGTTCCCTTGGCTGAGACCCAGACTACCGACAGAATTCCAGGGATTTTTTCTTCCTTGGAAGTGACTGGACCTCCAATCCTGAATTCCTCTCTCTAGGAGAGCTTGTTCCCCTGCTCAGAACAAATAACACATTTCCTGGTTAATCAGTGGGCGGAACAGCTGAAGGAAGGTTGATTGGGCTCCTGGCCTTCCAGATGGGAGCAGCTCACGGGCTCAGACGCCTTTGTCCAGAGACTGAGCAGCTGGGATCCAGCACCGTGCAGCCTTGCCCTCCAGTCTGGAAGGTGGAGGCTGCATGCAAAGGCCCCAGCTCTCTCCTGTGCAAGGTCTCCAAGGCCCACAGGGGCTGCCAAGACCACGCCACTTCAGACACCATGACCTGGCACCCTCCCAGTACTTATAACCACCCTGCTCTGGTCTGCCAGCACTGTCCCCGCTCTGGGCTCACGTGAATGTTTTTGCCTTCAGTGAGCTCAGGGCTCAACTATGCTTGGCTTCTATTTTCCCATCTGAAAATAGAGATAATGATACATTTCTTGCCATCCCCACCTTCAGGGCAAAGTAGATAACCAGCCCTATCTACCCTGGGATGGGAGGCAGTCAGTTACCGCTCCTTCCTTTGCCAGCTGATATTTCTGGAGCATTTAAAAAGTACCAGGCACCGTGCTAAGTGTTTTCCAGTCCTTCTCCTTTAATCCTGGTAATAAGTACTGTTACTTCCTCATGTAACAGATGAGGAAATGCATGCTCAGAGAGGTAAAATGAATCACAAAGCTAGTATGTGGCTACAGGAGGAGTCCCTCCTGGTTTTCCTGGTGAATATTATACAGATGCCAGCTTCCAGAGGAGCAGTTCTCTGGAATCGCATCTCCAGCTGCAATTCTCTGGGAACCGGAAACATTCACTGCTGTTTGTGGTGTGGTAGGGGGCAGGGTGTGGGCTGACAGTCACATGAAGTCGCTGTCACGAGCTGGTCCCCATCAAGCCCATCTTACCCTTCTCAGGCCTATTTACAACTAGGGGTCTATTTTAAGTCAAGGGCAGACAAAAGTCACAGTGGTAAGGTTCGGTACATCCAATTCCTGCTCACCAAGGAGAAGGAAGGAAATAAGCTTACCCTACATCAAGTCGTTTTCCATTGCCAAGTAAGTCTCATCTCAGCTTTTCTCTCTAGAAAAGAGAAGTGACACAGACAGAGGCTTAACGTGGCACTATGAGGTAGGCACTGCAATTCCCATTGCACAAGCCCAGAGGGATGAAGTCTCTCGCTCAAGGTCATACCGCCAGGATTTGAGCCAGGATTTAACTAAAAAGTCTGAGCGGCTCCAAAGTCCGTGCTGTTTCCACTACAGCACACTGCACTCGCTCCAGGATGTCCTGCAATGATGTGAAATGGGCAGCTCTTCAAAATAACTGAGTTCACTCCGTTTCCCTTCATTTCCAATCCCTGATACAAGGGTGGGCTGATCTGAAAGCTTTGTGCATTTAGCTGGAGTTCGGAACACATTTCCTGTTTATCTGGATAAATCCCTTCAGTCCTGACTGGAGTGGAATCCTCTAGAACAGCGGTCCCCAGCCTTTTTGGCACCAGGGACCAGTTTTGTGGAAGACAACTTTTCCATGGACTAGGGGCTGGGAGTGGGTGGTTCAGGCAGTAATGTGGCCAGTGGGGAGCCAGGGGGAGCAGCAGATGCAGCTTCTCTCACTCACCTGTTGCTCACCTCCTATCCTGTTGTGCGGTCCAGTTCCTAACAGGCTGTGGGCTGTACCAGTCTGAGGTCCAGGGGTTGGGGACCCCTGCTCTAGAACTCCTGGAAGGCTGAAGCATAACTTCTCTCCAAGCAGAGTGTCTGAAGACCTGAGCAAGAATCAATGTGACCAGCCTGGAAGTCCTCCTTCTTTTAATTCTCCCCCACCCCAGTAAGACCACCAGTCAACCCCAAAGGAAATCAACCCTGAATATTCACTGGAAGAACTGATGCTGAAACTGAAGCTCCAATACTTTGGCCACCTGGTGGGAAGAGCCAACACACTGGAAAAGACCCTGATGCTGGAAAAGATTGAGGGCAGGAGGAAAAGGGGACGACAGAGGATGAGATGGTTGGATGACATCACTGACTCAATGGACATGAGTTTGAGCAAACTCTGAGGGACAGTGAGGGACAGGGAAGCCTGGTATGCTGCAGTCCATGAGATCTCAAAGAGTCAGACACGACTGAGTGACTGAACAAGACTGAACAACAACAGTAAGACCTCAGGGGCCTCAGTACTCTCGTGGGGATCCGGGGGCTGTTCAGGTGGGGACAGATCACATGCTGTATTATCTTCTCCAAGTCCCCAGGGAGAAATCCCTGTGGGCTGAAGGACAATACAGCCCTGCCCTGGATTCTGGAATGGTAGGCAGGAATTTGAGGGCAAGCTGAGCAGGAAGCAATTGCCCTTAGCAGTTGTCAGCATCTCCCAGCCTGTCCCCACCTTGGTTTCCTGATGGGACACAGTGACATCTGTCACACCCCAAGGGATAGGAGTTTGGGGGGACAGAGGACAGGAGCTACTGTGGAGTCTTTCAGAATAAGTCCATAGCAGCTCACTTGTTCATCATCAAGACAAAGAAAGAAGGATAACAGCTTCTGCCACCATCTTCAGATGCCCATTTGCCTCTGGATTATATGTTGAGGATCGAGATATTCAATGAGGTTTTCCCTGGTGCCCCCAACCCTCTCTCTAGGACCCCAAGCCCTTAGGATAGGCCCAGACTCCTAAACTCCCCAGGACAGGGTACAGACACCAGGCTGGGGGTGGGGGTCGGAGGAGGGGCAGCCAGATCCCAGTGGGCCCCAGCCGGTCTGCATGACTCATTCCTTGTTTCCGTCCACTCTGGTCTGAGTGCCTTGGCCCAGAGGCCTCTGGGAGGTTGTAACACAGGCTGGCCCCTCGCCCATTGGGACTCAGCAGACAAAAATTAAAGATCTCACTCCTCAGGAACTCACACAGACAGCAGAGGCATGCTCTGTGCTCTGCCTCACCAGACCAGACCTCAGGCCGGAGGAGGCTGATGGCCAAGGGAGGAAGGAGAGGCATCTCCGGCTCCTCCCTCTCCTCCTCACCCTCCACCTCCAGTCGGGAAGCCCCGGCCACCACCTCCTCCTCAGGTCCTGGCCTCCAGATAGCCGGTGCCACCAACACCTCCTGGGCTCCACTCCACTCCTCCCCATCTCTGTCCAAAAAAAAAAAAAAAAACAGTGAGGGAGAAGCAGACGTGTAAACAACTAATCACACTTTTTTTTTTTTTTCTGGCTGCACAGGTCTGATGAGGCCAAAAATCTGCTCAACAATCTTCAGTGGCTCCCCAGTACCACATAAATCCAGCCCAAACTTTTTACCATGCCCCCCACACAAGTGGGTTTCACACCCCTTCCCCTCTTGTCTGCCAATACTCAACACAGTCCCAGTCAGAACTTACTTCCCCACCCACATCCCCTTACCCTGATTCCTCGGCTCACACCATTTTCTTCACCTGGAATGTTCTTCCCACCCCTTGCCTGCCTGTCCTTTAACGCCCATTTGAAAACTCCCACTTGTTTCAAGAAGCCTTCCCAGAACACCATTGCCAAGTCCAGGAAAAGCTGACTCCCTCAGCTGAACCCCTGGACCTCACTCTGCCCTCTTTGCTCTCCATCCGGAGCAGTGGGAAACACATGGGGCTTTGGAGTACCACTCTGCAGCACCATCGTTCACCAGCCGTGTGTCCTTGTCTAAAGTGACAGCCTCTCTGAGCCAGTTTCCTCACCAACAGGAGACTGGAGTAGAACTCCTTCAAAGCACCACTCCTAGACGGAGCATTGGTCTTCTCTGGTGGCTCAGAGGGTAAAGCGTCTGCCTGCAATGTGGGAAACCTGGGTTTGATTCCCAGGTGGGGGAAATCCCCTGGAGAAGGAAATGGCAACCCACTTCAGTACTCTTGCCTGGAAAATTCCATGGACGATGGAGGAGCCTGGTAAGCGATAGTCCATGGAATCACAAAGGCGAGCAGCTTCACTTTTAGATGAATGTGAAAGTGAAGTCACTCGGTCGTGTCCGACTCTTTGCGACCCCCTTGGACTGTAGCCTAACAGGCTCCTCCGTCCATGGGATTTTCCAGGCAAGAATACTGGAGTGGGCTGCCATTTCCTTCTCCAGGGGATCTTCCCAACCCAGGGATTGAACCTGGGTCTCCTGCATTGCAGGCAGATGCTTTACCGTCTAGATAGAATAACTGTATTTACCAACCCAGCACTCCAACCCACAGCTGATTGGATCAGGGATGAACACGTGACCCAGGGGCACCTTTTTCATTGGCTGATGAGTGGCCTAAGACTTTCGTGGTCTGATTTGAATGCATACACTGCTTGTTACTTGGCATACAAGATTCTGTCTTGAAAATCTGAACTAAGCAACTTTGAAAGCTAAGCCCTGGGCTTAAAACAGCAGGTAAGTCCTCATTCCTGAGAGCTCATAGTCCAAAGGGGTCCATATAAGCATGGAACAACAAAGTCAAAGAGGTGTAGTGGCTTGCCAGGGGTCAGTAACACAGAGAGGGCTGACACTCAGGTCTCTAGACCTGGCTTTGGTCCAGGGTGGCGGGCCTCTGGGACAGGATCAGAAAGCAGTGGCCCTGAGCTGACTGCCTGAAAAAGGCCAAGGCTCCATCGTGCCCGGCATCAACCTGTTCTGGGCAGCCTGGGAACAAGGCAGTCCTGAAAAGACAAAGTCAGGTCACAGCAGGAAGCACAGACCCTGCACACATCCTGCCTATGCCCCAGTGTCTCCCTGTTGTGCCCTTGGCTCGTCCCAGATTCGCTTTCCTCATGTATGATAGAGAGGGTTTTATTGGATGAACTCAAATTCCCTGTCAACACTAAGAGTTTGATTTGAGGAGCAGACAGACAAGCGATGGGCGTGGATCCAAGAGTGGTAGGATCCACAGAATGTGAACCCTGGAGGGAATCTCTCCGAGAGATCAGCCAGCCAATTCCTTCAATTACAGTTGAAGAAACTGAGACCCAAAGCAGGAGAGATGTTTGTCCAAAGTCACATGACTAGCTACTGGCAGAGCCAGCACTTGAACCAGGGTCTCCTGACTCCCAGGCCTCTCAACCCTTTCTCTTTCAACTCCCCCAAGAAGCTGGGAGCCATTTGGCCGTCTGGGCCAGGGAAGCCAAGAATTGCTGTACATGTCAGCAGCCGGGCCTCAGCCTGGGAACATCTCTGACAGGGTAGGTGCACGCGCCAAAGCCGCTGGTGGGGAGGAATGGGACTGGGGGACAGAAAGGCATATGGGAGATAATCTGTCAGCATCTCCCTTCTTCCAGATGGCAGGAAGAAACATTGACATGTCCGTGATGAGTGAGGGGAAACAGTCCCCTTTTCTGATTGAGCCATTACTCCACAGGGGACTGGCCTCCCTCTGCCCCTCTCCTTGCTCTCTCTCTCTCTCTCTCTCTCTCTCACACACACACACACACCCTATTTAGCTGCTGCATTCTGCCACCTGCAACTTCAGTCTCAAGATGTGTACTGAGGGAACTTCTCTGGTGGTCCAGTGGCTAAGACTCTGTGCTCTCAACACAGGGGCCCAGGTTTGATCCCTGGTCAGGGAACTAGATCCCACATGCCACAGCTAAGAGTTTGTATGCTGCAGCTAAAAGATCCAGTGTGCTGCAACTAAGATCTGGTGAAGCCAAATAAATACTTTAAAAAAAAAAATGATACGTACTGGCATTCTCAGGCGTACTATTTGGGACCTGGAATTCTTTTTGCTGCCTGAGCTGCCTCTGAGCTCCTGCGTACCTTCCAATGCTTAGCCTATTTGGCTGGCATCATGAGCCCATACCCTCTCCCCATTCCACAGACATTTTTTGAGCACCTAATACATGCCAGGCACTGTGTTGGGCGCTGGAGGTGGGTAGCCATCCTCACTGCCTGTGAGGTGGGAATTACCAGTCTGGTGGGCACACTGAAGAAAAACCAGTGACCAGGCTGTTGGGGTTGGCTCGAGAGTATTTCTCAGAGAGCCCTGACTTGGATTTGACTCTTTTTCTGTTTAATTAATTTATTTTTAATTGAAGGATAATTGTTTTACAATATTGTGTTGGTTTCTGCCATACATCAACATGAATCAACTGTAGGTGTACATATGTCCCCTTCCTCCTGAACCTTCCTCCCACCTCCCAAGCCATGACCTGAATCTTGAAGGCTAAAGATGAGTTCACCATGTAGGAGCAGGGGACATACCCAAAAGAAGCACTTCATAGGGAAAGTCATGGATAGAAGACAAAACCTGAGCTATTGAAGGGAGTTACAGGAGCTTAGGTGGCTGGAGTTTGGATAGGAATGGAGTAAAGGTAGGAGATGAGGCTGGAGGGGTAAGCTGGGGTCGATGAATGGCATGCCTAGTTCTAGTCAACTCCTTTTCTCAGACAGATAGACCTGTTCCCCACATCTAAACCACTGGGTAGCCCTGAAAGGGACAGAATGCTTATCTGGAATTCTGAGACGGATGCCTTCTGGTCAACTGCAAGGAGTCATTTGTGTGGGGAGGAAGTGACATGCTCTTACTCGCCTTCAACCTATCCAAAGTCATCCCAAATTACCACCAGTCAATATAAAGCCAGTGAATTTGCCATGCTTAAAATCAGTCCCCAGCCCTGCTTCCAACTAGTCTGTCCTAGTGGCTCTTCCCTTATAAAACTGGTGGAGCCTGGTCCCCAGCCTACTGATGTCATGACACACCAACCCGACTGGGTCCCTTTTTGCCAATCCGTTCACCAGCTACCTCTACTGTCAGGTTCCCCACTTTCTCTGGGCCCCTGGAGACTCAGTCCCCCAGTTAGACTTCTGTCCCTCAGTCTTGCTCTTCCTTGGCCTCAGGTCCCTCCTCTAATCCCACAAGCTCATGTTGCTGAACTTGTCATAATCTCTGTATCCAAGTCCATCCATATGCAGCCTCTCTCATAGCTTTGCCCCAAGGTGAAATAAGCCATATGTGTTTGATATCAAGCAGATAGCTGGGGAATGCCATGTGCATTTCAGCCGTCCTTTATTGAGCATCTTTTTGTCCGGCATCAGTATCACCAACAAGAATAAAGATTAGTCCCCATCCTCAAGGAGCTTCCAGTGTAGCAGGAAAGACAGAAACACCTATCATGGTAAGTGCTGTGATTGAGATCATCTCAAAGAGAGCAATTCAACACAGGACAAAGCCCCCCAGGCTGGAAATATGGGGCAATTGGTCAGGGAAGTTCCCAGAGAGGATTCTATCTGAGCAGAGTCTGTAACACAAGGCAAGTCTCAGGTGGAAGGAACAGTAATAAAGAAGCGCAGTGATGGTTACCAGAGTCAAGTTTGCAAAACTTAAACCACACTAGGGTCTAATCCATTTCCTTTTTCAATGAGGTTCCTGATCAGAGAAATTTTGCCAGATTTCTGAATGATAGTCAAATGAAATTCAAGAGCTATTCAATGTGGATAGGTTGGGGAAAATATGGAGCCTCCAATAAGGCAGTTATGTGGGGAACAATGATTCCCCACATTGAAGAATGGATGGGAGGTCCTTGAGCTCTACAGTAGCACATGAGACAGGCCTGAGACCTGTACAAGACCTCTCACAGTTTGGATGATGTCAGAAAAAGCATTTTTATCAAATTATCACATGACATAGAGCTGGAGGAATAAACCATAAAATTGGAAGATAGAAGCAAGATTTATACTGATACAGATAAGTTGAGATTTAATAGAGATAAGTGAAAAAGTCTTGCATTTTAGTCCAAAAAAAAGCAGTAATTAGAGAACAAGAGAGATGTTTCACTAGCAGTTCATGTGAAATGACTTTATTTGAGGAGGTGGGGTAGGGGTGGATATGGACAGAGACTGTGAAAAGGAACATCCTAGTTTACTACTGGTTTGAAATAAACTAACAATGTAAACTTCTAAAAGGTCTAGTGCCATCTTGGGTAGAATCTGGGGCTCAGTACAGGGAGGGTATCAGTGTACTCTGAACTATGATAACACAATGGCAATTTTGTGCTTAATTCTTCTGCCATGTCTTAAATTGCTTAGTACAACCCTGAAATGTATCTAGGAGAAGATGACCTGAATGAAGATAAAAATAACCTAGAAGGAAAAGTTGAGTTACTGGAGAAGAAAAATCTTGTTGAAGAGTCTGCCAATCTTCAACTGTTGCAAGATTGTCAGCTAAGAGAGGGATTCAGTTGTCCTACGTTTCCATTAGTCATAACAGGTTAACTTCAATAACAGACAATCCCAGAAGAGTAAGTTTATTTTTATTCATGTGAAGTGGGGCTCTAATCCACATGGTCATGCAAGGCTATCCTTCCATCATGGAGCACCAATATGGAGATTCTTTCTCCTTGTCATTCAGCCAATAAATGAAAGGAGAGAAAAGTGCAGAAGATAGCACAGGTTTTCTAAGGGTAGTGTCTGGAAGAAGTAAACATTCTGCTCACATTTCATTGACTAGAACTCAATCACAAGGTGGTACCTTACACAGTAAGGAAGGCTGGAAAATGTATCCTAATCATGTGCCCAGGAGAAAAAGGCTGTGGGTGTGGGCTTTAGAATTGTAGATTTGGAAGAGACTACCTTAGGAGTGAGAAGAGTTAAGGATTATAATATATTTACACTAAGACTTATACATGAATGTACTCAGTGGCTCAGTCATGTCCGACTCTTTGCGACCCCATGAACTCTAGCCCTCCAAACTCCTCTGTCCATGGGATTTTCCAGGCAAGAATACTGGGGTGGGTTCCATTCCATGCCCCATTCACGTGAATAATACGGACATAACAGCATTATTCATAAAAATCAAGGATTATTGTCTAAATGCCCACAGACTGGGGAGTGGACAGACAAAATTTGGTATATCCATACAAAGAAATACTATAAACAGAAGTGAATTACCAATATATGGATGAACTTTAACTACTGCATTGATGGACTTCAACTGCAGTATGCTCAGTGAAAGAAGCCAGTCACAGCGCCATATATTTTATGATTGCATTTATATGAAATATCAGAAAAGGGCAAAGCTATAGAGACAGTAGCTTCAAGGGACAGGGTTGGGGTAGGCAGAAGGATATTAATAGTAAATGAGCACAAGAAGTTTTATTGGGGAGATTAAAATGTTCTAAACTTGATTAATGGTAACGGTTATACAATTTGGTAAATTTACTAAAAAAACAGTTGAATTGTAAACTTAAACATGGTGAATTACATGATGACAAAATATGCCTCAATAATGTTATTTTTTATAAATAAATCAAAATTAAATTTATCACACCTTTATTATCTAGCTACACTTCCTTTATTCAACAAATATGTACTATATTCCTGAAACTTTTAAACATATATATGTGTGTGTTCTTAATTACTAGCAAGAACTTTAAAAGTTTCAGGAATAATGTTATTTTTTGAGTTAAAGATTTAGTATTCTTTAGGTTGAGGAAAAGAGAATAATCCTACAAGGGAAATAATAAAGGATTATTCAAAGTGGAAGGAAGAAGTGATACAGAACCCAAGGGAAGAGAAGAGTCAAAGAAGGAAAGCATAGTCAGCTAAACTCTAGTCAAAGCTGAGAAGTCACATAAAATGGAAGGTTGATACTCTTGTCTGTCATAGTAGGGTTCACAGTATTGTTCCAGATCCAGAGCCAGGAACATGGGAAACAGATTTCCACTTAACAGTAAATGCAACCTTTAGAGATGTTTAACAACAGGACAGATCCCATTGGTGAGTGATCCCATTGCTCAGTGATCCCATTGCTCTCTGATGGTGGAAGTATTCAGCAAGAGGCTGGATGGGCATTTAAGAAGGATTTCTACATGGGAAGAAGACTTCTAAGGAGCATCTCAGCCTTTGAAAGACCCAGGGTATTCGAAGACTTCATTACCTCTCTTTGCCCAAGGCCTCCTCTCCACTCTTGGCCTTGGGCTCCTCATCTCAGACACTGAGTTGACTTTTGGGAAGCGCCACTTTGGAAAGTGGCTCTTTCTCTTGAAACTCCAGGCACCCAGCTGTTGTCGTCCAGGAGTTCTTCAGCCACTGAGAATTCCATTGAGCTTAGAGGTCAGTGGTCATACAATAGCAGTTTTCACCAAAGTTAGTGCAGAGAACTGAGTAACCTTGGGAGACCAGGGGAGATAAGCTGAACTGCCAGAAAAGACCAGTGCTCATTTTAAAACGTGCCAAAAGACCAGTCCCACAGTTGCCTTTGTGTCTCTGCCTCACTCTCATCCAACACCCCCTAGAGGTAAAATACAGGAAGGAGAAGGTGAACCCATCATGTGAGTGGGTTCAAGGAGAACTGAATGAAGCTTTCTTAATTAGGGCTTTGTTTGCTACCCTTAGTCACCCACCAGGAATGGCCACCATGATGTAGAAATAAAAAACCAGCACCCAGAAGTTGGAAGAGCCTTATTTTCAAAGGACTTGGAAAGCTATGGGGAGCTTCTGCACAGCCCCAGCTGCCAATGACCATGACCGTAGCTGCTGGCCTTGCTCCAGTGTGAACTCTGATTCCATTACAAACGGGAAGGAGTCCTTCTTAACAGCCCCTGGGGCAGATGACAAGCTATGTTACTGCCCGCTCACCAAAACAGACATTCAAGAGGTGATTTACTTGCCTAGAAAATATTTGTGGGGCATCTTCTACATGCCAGGCTCCCTCACAGAGCCTGCAGTCTATTCATTCTGAAGTACAAGGAGAACTGCCCCAGACTGCCAAGGGAGCAGGATGGTTTTAATGCTTTTTCCAGAAGACAATGGAAGGGCTAAATGGCTTGAGGCAGTCCCATCCAGCACTAGGAGTCATGACCTCTTACGTTCACCCCATCAAAACCTGCCCCTGGACTTTCACGCCGTTTCCATGTTGGCTGAGGAAGACTGGGCTGGATCCATAGGATCCCCAAACAGAAAGGCTTCCCCATTTCCAGAACCTGGAAAGACAGCCAAGCCAGGCAAAACCAGAGAGAGAAACTGCAGGGTGGGGGAGGGGAGAGGGCTGGACACTAAGTGCCAAGCGCTCCAGACTGGGTGGGAAACCCAGGGGCAGGGGCAGGGAAGCAGGAAAGAGCCGCCCAGGCAGGAGCAGACCCCTAAACTGAGGGTTGGGCAGGAGACAGGTCTGGCTCCTGGTGTACCTGCGCTAATGAGCTGGAAGCAGGAGGAAATGGCCCAGCATGTGAAGGCCAGCAAAGGGAAGGGCCTCCCCATGCCAGCTGGACAGGAGAGGGCCGAGCGGGGTGGGCACAGGGCCCAGCCCCTCTCCACACCCTGAATTCTCAAGCTGAAACCTGGAACTTCCAGGAGAAGGGACTTGGGAGGTGCCGGCAGATCAGGGAGGCTGAAATGAGACCTCCTGGGGGAAAGGGGATTAAAAAGATGCCGAGCTGCAGTGGTATGAGGGGGAGAGAGAGCCAAGGGGCGCAGAGGCACCCTGCCAACCCTGGGGAGGGAAGAGGCCCCAGGGCGGTCGTCAGCTATAGCTGAACGGAGGCAAATCTGACGGTCGACTGACTTAATAAGGGCAGGCAGGAGGGATGAGTCTTCCCAGTCCTGCCGGGGCGGTAGCAATGGCCACAAGCGTTCACAGACTGTAAACACCAAGGGGGACGGGCCTTGTCTGGGTCTGCAGGGACCTGGCGAGGCCGAGCAGAGAGGGGCAAGGCCAGAACAGAGGCCTGAGCCTGGCACTCTCTGCAGTGGACCGTCCAGAGGCCCTGGATGAAGGGTCGTGTTGAGAACCCCAAGGCCAGCTCAGAAAGCCCTACCAAAGCCAGGAGCTGGACACCGCCCCAGACAGCTCCCTCCTTCAAGGATCCAGGATATGGGGACTCGACACTGGCATGTTGTGAACCCTGGGCATGGGCTTCCCAGGTGGCTCAGTGGTAAAGGATCCCCCTGCCACTGCAAGGAATGCAAGAGACGCAGGTTCATCTCTAGGTCAGGAAGATGCCCTGGAGGAGGAAATGACAACCCACTCCAGCATTCTTGCCTGGAAAATCCCAGGGACAGAGGAGTCTGGTGGGGTTCAGTCCTGTTGCTGCTGCTGCTGCCAAGTCGCTTCAGTCGTGTCCGACTCTGTGCGACCCCATAGACGGCAGCCCACCTGGCTCCTCTGTCCTTGGGATTCTCCAGGCAAGAACACTGGAGTGGGTTGCCATTTCCTTCTCCAATGCATGAAAGTGAAAGTGAAAGTGAAGACGCTCAGTCGTGTCTGACTCTTAGCGACCCCATGGACCGCAGCCTATCAGGCTCCTCTGTCCATGGGATTTTCCAGGTAAGAACACTGGAGTGGGTTGTCATTGCCTTCTCCATGGGGTACATTCCACGGAGTTGCAAAGAGTCAGATGTGACTGAGCGACTAAGCACGCATGCAATTTATAAGTGGGGGAGCCCACTTTGCCTCCTAACACCAGGGTGGGGCCAGGGCAGTTGGACAAATACTCATGGAGCATCCACCTTAGCCTTTCCCATACAGGATCCTAGGACCCTTCCCAATGGCATCCATAGGGACCTTCACCCCTACTCCATTGCTGGCGTGGAAAACTTCTACCAGAGGCAGAAGCCTAGGGGTCCAGTCTGACTTTCTGTGTGCTCCTCATTCAGAACTGGCTGAAGATTACAGTCAAGGCATCTCCTGTCTCCAGACCTCAGTTTATCCACCTGCAACATGAAGAGACTTCATGGGCTCAGTGCGAAGTGATTTTCATTGGTTAGAGCCTTTTATTCAGCCTGTGGTTGCCATGGGAACAATCCAAGTCAAAAGGTGGATCCAGCAGACAAGATATCAATCACCTTCTAGCTTGTGACTAAGGAGAGCTTTGTCATTTCGTCTACCCAGCATCCCTTCTCTCTTATTCTTATATCAGCATCCATTTTCCTTTAGGTAACTGTCCTTCCATCTTCTATGGATCATGCTGATGGGGCAACCAATCACAATATCTGCCATGTGGCACATGACCCAAACTGGCCAATCAGATTCTCTCCCATGATTTGACCCAGCGACCCACACTTTGTAACTGGAACACTCAATCTAGCTCCCCAAACAGACATATTCCAAAGGAGTTTTTGGGCCTGAGAACCATGTCGCTGCCTGAATTCCTAACCTTTTCGATACTTACCTGTTCAGTTCTTCTATTCTGTTTGCTCCTAAAATTTTTCCAGTAACTCTATTCTTTTTTTCTTTTTTAATGTACAAATTAGTCAGTCTTTGTTGTTGCTTGCAACCAAAGAATCCCTATTTATACACAAACCAAGAGAGAAAAACTGGCTGGGTTAGATGGTGGGCGCCACCTCTCTGCTACCCTCTCTCTTTGTGGTCCCAGGGCAATTGACTCTGCTCTCTAGCAGCACTGAGCTCGTGTAGGAGACATGGTGGGGTAGAGTCTGCTCAACAAGACCGCGAAGCACGTCAGCTAAGCACGTTTGTATCCTGGATACAATGGTTGAGGGTCTTGCACACTGTAAGTGCTCAGTTGCACTGAATCAAGATTTTATAGCTTGAAGCAGGTGACTGCAGTGGGGAAAAAATTTAACAAGTATCAGAGCAGCTTCGCAATTATCAAAATGTAAGCAACTGCTGGAGAAAGCAATTCCCACTGCATGCAAGTGATGAGTGCAGCGGGGAGTGGTCAGGACCCATTTCAGGGTGTTGGGGGAAGGCCCACTCTGTCCCCAAAGTCTCTGGCCCACCTCTTCATGAGTACCTCTCATTCCTGAAACAAGAGACAAAGGCACTCAGTGAACATTTAGACACAGGGCTGGAAATCCATCTTCCCTTAGAAGAGCAAAACAATGTTTTCATTCACTCTGAAGTACAATGATGGGTGTAGACTCTTTCCTGAGAGCAGACCAGCATAGGAGAAAAGGTTTGGAAATATTAAGGTTTTCAGGGTGTGGAAAGTGAAAACAGGTCTGCAGGTGGGTAGAGAGGAAGGGGAGGGGCCAGAAAACAGGGGATACAAGCATATGGGCTACACATAAGCTTTGACTGTAAGTTCTAGGGGCCGACTCGAGTAAACTGAAGGGGGGAAAAGAATTTATTCAAAAGAGACAGGGTTCTGAAGGAGGTGTTCAACAACCAGGTCTAGGAAGCCAAGGACCAGGGCAGCTATAGAAGCCAGGGTGGCTCTAAGCCAGTTGCATTCTGTGGTCAGTAGTGACTCCATCCCAGATTCAAATTCCCTAGGAGAGAGTTTGTTGGATGTGTCTGGGATCCTGTGCCCACCCTTTGAGGTGGATGGTTGGGAAGGTCCCCATGGCTGACAGCCCCACCAGGAATGCCTGGAACTGGCAAGGCAGAGTTCCCTAAAGGAAAATTGAGTTTCTGTTATCCAAGGAAGGAGGAGTGCTGGGCATATTCATACAACAGATGTTCACTACACATGGCATGTCGATTTACAGAGGAGGGAGATGAGTGGGGTGGGGTATGGGAAATTGCAGGAGACTCCAGAATCTGCCATGGGGGCCAAGGCTCTTTCTCCAGCCCTGGATTCCATCTCCTTCTCCCTCCGTGTAAAAGCAAGCTCAGGGAAAGAACGCTGTTTCTCTGTTCTTGACAGCTTGATAGAATTGTCTCCTTAGCTTCTAGTCACACTTGGCTCTTCTGCTAGAATCATTACCACCCACCTGTTCTCCATGCAAGAATTCACAGCCAGTGGACACACATCTGGCCTGCAAAAGGCATGCTTGGAAGTCTCCCCATCTGCTTGAAACAGGCTGGGGACAGCATAGGGTCAGCCACCAATTCAAAGGCAAGCAAACAGCTGGCCTGAGAGCTATGGTCATTATGGCCTGAGCCACTACCCATCCTTACCCCACCAGGCAGCTTGATGAAAATGGGACCCGTGTGCCCTGGGACTCAATACTGAGTCCTGTACCTGGCAGTCCTTCCCACTCCCACCTGCTTCACCAGTGTTGGTTTTAGGGGAGGGGGAGGGCTCTTACCTTGCTTTTCTTGGGATTCCTTTATTTTTCTTCCCATTAGTGCCTTCAACATTCCCTTCTGAGTACCCTGGAAGTTATGAAAAAGCCAGGTAAGTTTCTAATGGGAGGGGCCGATTAAATATTGTGTTTTGGTTGTGAAAGTAACAGCACCTAAGTTTTAAAGATGTAAATGCAAAACTGGACAGGGCCTAGAGACTGTAGGTCTGTGCTTCTCGAACTTTTTCAAAAAGTAGAACTTTGAGCAGTATTTCAGCATTCAACAAACACTTACTGAGTGGATACTATGTGCTAGGCGCTATGCTAGGGGACATGGCGGTAGCAACACAGACCCAACCCTCACAAACCTCGTGCGTTTACAGTCTAGTGGGGGAGGCAGACATTGAACAAATAATTGGGTAAGTAGATCAATAATGAGTTACAACTGAAGTAGAGGTGTGAAAAAGGTGTATGCAGCTAAATGGCCTATCACAGAATTGAGAGACATTGGGGAAGTCACCCCCAAAGAAGTAGGAAATAAGCAAAGAGCTAGAGGGAAGATGGTCCAGACGAGACACATTACAAGAAAAATCCCAGAGGCAAGAAAATGCTTGTGTTGGAGGAAGTTGTAGAAGATCATTGCGGCGGAGCCAGGCAAGCAGAGTAGCTCAGATGAAGATGAAGGGATGTAGGCACCAGACCACCAGGCCTCATGGGCCAGCTCAGTGATGACACTGAAACTGGGTAGCCACTCCAGCTGAAACGTGGCCCACCCCAATTCCCTACCCCCCAACACACACTCATCCCCTTGCCTTGTAGCCTCCAAGGCATCTCAGAGGAACTACGCAGCTTATCAGAAAAAGCTTGGAAGTCTTGGCATTTTCAGATGAGGAGCGTTGAGTCTCGACAGTGGTCCGCTCCCCCAGTATCCTCTCTCTTAACTCTGGGCACTTGTCCCAGCCTCCCTGGAGAGAAGGCTGGCTGGGTGTGATCTAGGGACAGGCTCCCAGAGCACTGTGCATCTCAATGCTCCAAGAAGGAGCCTCAGGAGCCAGGCCAGCATCTGGCACGAGGAATGGGCTCCAAGAATGGGATCTTGTCCCTTGCCTGCCCCTGGGGCTCTAGAAGATCCCCCCTGTGCTTGCTGCCAGAGTCCCTGACCTGCCCCCCCCCAGGCCGTTCCCCATCACTCATCCCCAGTCAGGGGAAGGCCGCTGGCCAGGATGGCAGATCCCACTCAAGCTCCTGCCTCAACATTCCTCTCCACCCGGGGGTCAGGGTCAGCTGTGGGGTATTTTGCCAAGCCACGGGGAATAGAGGCGCCTCCTGACATGTACAGTCACTGCCCCGGGCTGGAAGGGCAGCTACCAGTGAAGACGGGCTAGAGAAGAAAGCTGGCTCTTGGAGAAGAGCTGCAAGCGGGAAAGGGTTGGGGAGGAGGGGCCTGAGAGGAAGTAGAAGTAGAACCTGGTGATGGTAACCGGGGTGCATGTCTGGGATCTGAGCCGAAGTATGGGTTTCCTGCCCCAATCCGGTTGGTCCTCATCTAAGTAACCCCAGAATCTGGCCTCTCTAAGACCCTTGCTGACCTTTCCAATTCCTGGGACAGATGCCCAAGGCACCCACTAGCCTGGAGACAGCAGCAGTACCCCAAGGCCCCAGCAGGGTCCAAGCACACAGGCATGGCCGAGCCCTCTGAAGCCCTGCAAGGGGCCAAAGAACAAGCAGGTCAGGCCGGTGAGAAGGTTCTGAAGGTGAAAGGGGAGGTAGACATAGCTGAACCCAGGCTGGATCAGAAGAAGCCATGAAGAGAGGTGTCTTGGGCCTGGAAGTGGTTTCATCAGCCAAGGCTGGCATATGGCAGAACTGTGGGAGGCCTGGGTTCAATCCCTGGGTCGGGAAGATCCTTTGGAGGAAGGCATGGCAACCCACTCCAGTATTCTTGCCTGGAAAATTCCATGGACAGAGGAACCTGGCAGGCTGCAGTCCATGGGGTCGCAAAGAGTCGGACATGACTGAGCGACTAAGCACACACGCACATATGGCAGAACTGGCCACATCAGCCTTCTCCCGCCTGCTCTGTGAGCATCAGACTTCTGTCATCCTGCCACTTGCCTCTAGGGGAAGGCGGGTATAAGGACATGAGGGAGCAGGTGTCGGAGGCCTGACTTCACATCTTTGCTGCTAGCCGTTTTAGCTGTGCCATCTGCAGCAAAGATCACAACCACCTCTCTGAGACTCCACTTTCCCTTCTGTAAGATTGGGATGAATACTTCTAGACTATGACATGCTAGTGGCACCTCCAGGAGGGGGTATCCTGTAGGCAGAGTTAATTAAAAAATAATAATAATATTGAGACCTACCTCATAGGGCTGTAGGAATGACTTAATGAGAATACAAAGGGAAAGACCTCAGCAATCATTTAGTTAGCCATGGTTTTAAACCCCATCTCCAAGCTAGAGAGGCTATACTGGATGGTGGGTGGTGAGGGACTGAGGTAGGGAAAAGAAAAGAGAAAGAGGGAAGCCAGACCTCACAACACACCCCAGCCAAGAGCCCAGGCAGACAGCATCTTCCCTGGAGGAAGGGCTGGTGTTCTCCACTCCGTTGCCCTCTGGCAGGCACTGAGCTCCTGTTTTCCTCATTAAGTGTGGCTGTAACCTGGCTCCCTTAACACTGCTGACACAAGGTCCAGAAACAGTTCAGAGTCCCCAAACAGACAGCATCACCTGCTTTCAACATCACCTCCCAGCTGGATCAACAAGAGTGGGGGTGTGAGTGGCTGAACTTAGGGCAGACTGCAGGGAATCAGAGTAGACCACACTAGGAATGGAAGCCACAACGCGGGGGCCTCACTCTATGCCCAGCGATGCTCAGCATCACCACGCTGTAAAAGAGGAAAAGCAAATATTTTTGAGTACACACTATTTGCCAGGCTTTGTGCTAAGCACTTATGTGTATTATCTCATTGAATCCCCATAACAGCCCTAGGTAGTTGACACCCATTTTACAGATGGAGAAACATAGGCATAAGGTACTTAAGAATTTTAACCAAAGGGGCTTATCATTTGTTGGGGAGGCAAGACTATAGGTTCATGTCCCCGTGAGAGAAGAGAACAGAATCTGAAATGGCCCCCCACCAACCCAAGTAGCCGGTTTCTCATCTTCCCATCACCACCTGCCTCAGTTTCCCCAGGTTTCCAGCTGCCACCATGGTGACCAGGCTCAAAGGGCAGCGCTCACCCACTGTTCTAGGGCTAGACATGTTCATTTTCCCAAAGTTCAGCCAAGACATGGCTAGAATTTTTCAAAAGGAGCTTATCTAGAAAACTTGAAAAGAGAACAAAATTAAAATAGAAAAAGCCAAGAATCTGGGAAGAGAGGAGTTTATAAAGCAGTTTTCACGTTCCAAGATAAAGAAAGTAATGACAGCTACTAGTTGTGCCAAGTGTCCGACACTATACTATGCTCTTGATATATGTTATTTTCTTTTATCCTCAAGGGCAACCGATGAGACAGCTATTATTATCCATGTTCCACAAATATGGAAACAGATGCTCAGGGAGGTTAAGCAACTTGTCCATGTTACACAGCTTATACGCATCAGAGCTGGGAGCCAAACAAGACTTTGCCCTTAACCACCTAAACATAGAAGATGAGCATGGTGGGCATGGCTCTCCCAGCTAACAGGCCTCATTTAGGTCTCATGGAGGTGTTTGAGAAAGCTACCCAAACTCTACACTGAAGGGTTGCAGGTTGGCCCCACTCTTTCCTCTGATCGATTTGTAACTCTTGCTCAGGAAAGAATTATAACACTTTTCCTCCTGGACAAGAATGGAAAAACCTTGGCAAACCTATGCCTTTCATTTCTCTGTTTTCTAGTGCCAACTTATGTCGACCAAAACAAAACAAAGCAGAATCAAAAACAAGCCAATATGTTGAAACCTTTGTACTTGTCCTTCAGTTCAAATTACCCTCATGACATGTTACGGTTTCCACAATATTTCATTGGTTAGTGGTTGGACCAATATTTCCTGAAGTCTGGAGATACTGTGAGTGAAGATTTTAACCCAGTGCTGGGCACATAATCATCATTAGATATGTTGTTGCTGCAGTTATCATTACTGAGAGAATGCTTCCTGTGATCACATCCCGAAGTCACTTGATATAGGAGGTGTAAGAGACATGGGTTTGATCCTTGAGTCTGGAAGATCCCCTGGAGGAGGGCATGGCAACCCATTCCAGTACTTTTGCCTGGAGAATCCCATGCACAGGGAGCCTGGCGGGCTACAGTCCATAGGGCTGCAAAGAGTTGGACATGAATGAAGTGACCTGGCATGCACACACACTCTGATTGATTAGCTCATACCAATAGCTGTCAATGAGTAACGTTTACTGAGTCGTTACAGCCCTCCAGGTTTCAGTCTGGGTTGCTTACCTACATTATATCTTTTAATCTTCCTAACAACTCAATCAGGTAGGAATTATTTTCATTTCCCTCTTACCTATGATGAAACAAAGGCCTGGAAATATTAAATAACAAAGTCACACAACTCCTAGATGGCAGGGCTGAGATCTGAATCCAGACAGCTAGGTTTAGAACCTGCCTGGAAACCCTCTAAACTCTATACCTCTGATGATGCATCCAACAACAAGACTATTACAGGGGAGAGATGGGAGATGTGTGCTGAGGTGGTCAGAGAAAGTTTTCTGGAGCTGTGAGCTGTGTAGGACCCTGAAGAAAGGACAAGATGGGTAAAACAAAGCAGAGACATGTTTTAGAAAACAAAATTATGGTTACTAAAGGGGTAAGGGGTGAGGGATAAATTAGAGGTTTGGGATTGGCAGATACAAACTACCGTGTATGACATAGACAAAAAACAAGGTCCTACTACATAGCATAGGGAACTATATGCAGTATGTTGTAACAAACTATAATGGAAAAGAATATGAAAAAGCATATATATTATATTTTCTACATGTACGTGTAACTGGATCACTTCGCTGTACACCAGAAATTAATACAATATTGTAAATTAGCTTTACTTCAATTCAGAAGAGAGAGAGACATGTTTTAGGCTGGATGTTGATCCCTGAAATCCCATGGGACCCCAGAATGGGACATCAGGAAGTCCCCCATCCTTAGAACACAAGGGACTGCTTCCCCTCTGAAGTAGTGTCATTTTTAAAAACTTGGCTGTTCAAGAAAGGACTCAGAGCACAAGCAGGAACCTATGAGGTCCTCCTGGAGAGTCTAGCATCAAGATGGAGAGAAAGGCTGGCAACAGATCCCCTGGGAGGCTTGGCAGAGGGTTGGCCAGAGTCAGATGGACTCATCAGCACTCCCGCCACGATCATCTCCACACTGACCACTGGTGTGCTTTGAGGAAGTGGTTTTATTTTGCCATGACTGTGGGAGGGTTGCTCCGGCAGGTATGAATGCAGAAGGGCCTGTGGGCCTGCAAGCCTCTAGCAGTTCACAGAAACCTTAGGGAGAAACTCAAACCTCACACTTAAGCCCTAGAGATTGTGGGGCTGGGGCAGGCATGAGGGTGGAATTAAATCCAGGGGGCCCTACAGCACTTCCTTGCCAAGGAGCTGGTTAACGGGATGGCTCCAGGGAAGTGAGGCCCGTGCTGGCCAGCAGAGGTCTGAACGGGACCATGTGTGCAGTCCCAGGTCCAGGCCTGGCTCTCACAGACCTGATGGAATTTCTGAGTGCGTCAGTAGCGCCACACCTGTCCGTTCTCACTGAACTCCCGCCTGGGCAGGCCCAGAAAGGCTGCAGCCTAAGGCCGCCTGGAAAGAAGTGGCCAACACTTCTGAGCAACATGCTGAGGCCAGATGGAGTGAATAGCTTGGAGTGAATGGTCTGGAGGACACTTCTCTGAGCAGGAGCCCACATGAGAAGCTGATGACTCCCGTCTTGTGCGCCCTCCAGGTCTCCCACACAGCACACTCTCTTGCTTTCGTTGTGGCCCGGTGTGTGTATGTTTTGCTCTCCTGTTATACTTCCTGTCGTTGTCACCCTAAGTGTGGTCCATAAACCAGGAGCAACAGCATCCCCGGGGAGCTCGTTAAACATGCAGACTCTCATCTCGGACGCACTGGAGCAGAATGTGCTTACTAACAAAGACCCCAGGGATCTGACCGCGCATCGAAGTTTAAGAAACACTGCTTCTTGGAAACGGGATTTGTCTCCAGCAGAGCTGTCTTTGTACAAGTTTTTGTATTCCTGGTGATCAGCAGTAAGTAGGTGCTCAATAAATATATGTTTTAACTTTCTGTTTTGAAATGACTTATACTTAGAGAAAAGTTGCAAAGAAGTTGCAAAATTAATACCATATTCACACATGCCCTTTCCAGCTTCCCCTAATGGTCACAGTTTAAGTAGCTATGGCACAATGACCAACGTAACACGGGTAAACTAACAGGGTTATGAGACCATTAACAGAACCACAGACCCTTTCTAAAATTCATCAGTTTACCCCCTAATGTCTTTCTCTTCTAGGACCCTTAGTGGCATTTAGCTGTTGGGTCTCTTGCGTCTCCTCTAATCTGTGATAGTTCTTTAGTCTGTTCTCGTTTTTCACGATCTTGACTCTTTCAATGAGTGCTTCTCAGTTATTTTTTTAGTCTGTCTCTTGACTTGAGTATGTCTGATGTTTTCCTGTGATTGAGGTCGTGCATTTTGGGTAAAAATACCATGGAAGTGATGCTGGATCCTCCTTACCATATGAGAACATGTCTATTACTGATGACATTAAACTTGATCACTTGGTTAAGCTTATGTTTGCTGGGTTTCTCTACTGGGTTTCACTACTATAAAATTACTGTTCTCCTTCCCTTTGTAGTTAGTAAGTTTCTTGGTAGGGGGAGAATTTTTGAAACTATGCAAATATCCTGATTCTCCTCAAACTTTTTCCCACTGATTACAGCATCCATCACTGGTGGATCTTGCCAACGATTATTACTATTGTGTTTGCCTAATGGTGATTTTAAATTTCCTTCATTACTTCTATATTTATTGGAATTCTTCCATTGGAAAAAAAAAAAGAGCTGTTCCTTCTTCATTTTTTTCAGTATTTTTTAGACTTTAGTTGGAACTCATGGCTACTTATTTTATCCTATGGGTTATAATCCAACATTATTATTTTCTTTTGTTGTTCAAATTGCTCCAACCACTGGAAGCTCCCACAAGTTGGCTTCTTGTTCTGCCATGCCCCATCATTTCCCAAAGACTTCCTTCTTTTCTAGTACCACGAGATGTTCCTGTCTCATTTGATTCAGTAAATATTTTGAATGACTGAATGATAGAAAGAAAAAGAAGGTGCATGTATAGAAGCTCAGCCCCTTTGCGATTCCCCAACTAGGAAGCTATATTCATCATTTTTATTGGAGTATAGTTACTTTACAATGTTGTGTTAGTTTCTGCTGTACCACAAAGTGAATCAGCTGATATCCTCCCTTTGTTGGATTTCCTTTCCATTTAGATGACCACCTCCCGGTGAGCAGCCGGGAGGAACAACAGGAGCTGTTCCCAGGTTTCACAGAATCACTTACTTCTACTCGCCTATGAGGCTCGAGAAAAGCTGGAGGAACTTTTAACCTAAAGATAAAAGAAGCAGTGTCCATAGAAATTATAGTCCGGGAAATTGATCTGCCCTAAGAATCCAACATGTGGACTTTCCACATCTGCTTAGCTGTAGGAGGTAGTGCTTACGAACACGTATGCTGAAGCCAGATGCCTGGATCAGAACCCTCGGTCTGCTTCTTGCTGTGTAGCTTCCCTGTGCCTCTCTTTCCCCATCAAGTGATAACAGTAACTTGCCATGGAATTGTGTAATGGCTAAATAACTTTAAATGTTTAAACTGCTTAGAACAGTCTAAGGTACACTAAACAGTGAATAGTCATGAGCCAGTAATCTGAGGTTTCCACCAATTAACTCAGCCTTCTAAATTCATTCAACAGTTATTCACTGAGCATTGTAGCATGCACTATTATGCTGGGTTTCCATCCTTGAACAATGTTACCAGTCTCTGTTCTCATGGAGTTTACATTCTCCTGGAATAAAAATAGCCCAGCCTGACATAAATATCACAATACTTTTTGAAGACAGTAGTGGGCCAATGGGAACAGCTGTGTTTCAAAACCATTCACACTTTTCTGGTGAACATAATTTCCCTTGTGGTGTCATGGGATGAAGATCTTAGCCAGTCAAAGCATTATATTGCCTTAGCCACAGGGATTAGTTGAGGCAAGGATGCATCCCATCAGCACCAGAGAGGCTTTTGTGCTGGGGCTTCTAATGGTTAGAACCTGTGAGCAAAGAGCCGTGGGGCAGAGGACTTGGCCTGAGAAGAAGCCACTGCCACTGAGGGTGGAGCCAAGAGTGGAGGGAAACCAAGTCCAGATGGTGTTGAGACTGGACCTTAAGTCTGTCCTGTCCTGCACTTTTCAGGCAGGCAGCCAAGACATTCTCTTTTACTGCTCATTACTGAGGAAGTCCTGAGTTTACTTCAGTCCCGAGAAAGCTGATGCCTAAGCAGAAAGCTGGACGCTGTTCTGAGCCTCTGCTCTTGTTCTGAGCACTTCATCTCCTGCCTTGTCCCCAGGTATAAACCACCACCACCCCGACACACAAACACACTCCACCCCACTTCCCACCTCTGGCAGGCTCACGTCTGCTTCCTCCCCAGGAGACCCCTGCCCCAGAATAGTAATCAGCCTCCCCTCCACCTCCCTCCAGAGCTGGAGCCCCTCCCTCATGCTCACCTAGACTTGGGGCAGGGTGAGCCAAGTTTGGGTGACCCATCCCCCAAACTCTTCCACCCAAGCCTCTCCTTGGAGCATCTGGCTGGATTCCCAACCTTCAGTTTTGTCTGTTGCGGCCCCTCCCGGAGGGCAGGGCTGAGGGAGCCACGGCCACCTCCAGAGGCACAATGAGGCTCACAGCCTGGAAGCCTCCCTTTCCATCACCTGCTCTGTCCCGGGGTCTTCCTGTGACTCGGGGATGTCAGAGCTCTCCTGCCTCCATGTCCTGGTAGAAGCCACATCCTAAGGGCAGACCAGGGGAACCCAAACCTCCACTTCCTTTGGGAAAATCTCCATCTCCCTTCTCTAAGAGTCTCGGGAATTTGCTGTCTAAACTGCTTCATCATACTTGACTATGACATTTCCTGTGCTGGCCTCTAAGCCCTCTCATGTTAACTTTCACTCCGTCTATCACCCTCTTTGCCTGACTGGGGTCTTGACCAGCTTGGGCTGCCACAGTTAAATTCCACGGGCTGCATGGCTCAAGCAATGGAAATCTATTTCTCACAGCCGGGAGGCGGCAAAGTCGGGGCTCAAGGGCCAGCAGATCCAGGGTCTGGTGAGAGCCCCCTACCTGATTTCTTGCTGTATCCTCAATTGGCAGAGAGAGAGGATGAGCAAGCTCTGGCCTCTTCCTCTCCTTAGAAGGACACTGATTCCATCATGAGACCTCCTCCCTACTCCACTTCCAAGACCTCATCTAAATGTAACTACCTCTCAAACCCACCTCCAAGTACCATCGAACTGGGGATTAGGGCTCCAAAATATGAATTCTGGGGGGACACAAATATCTGGTCTGCAGCAACTGGACTGTAAACCTAGGGGACTGTTCAAGGAACACTGAGGGAAGAAATCAGTGGTTGAATACATATATTATTATTTGTATTTATTTATTTATTGACTGTTCTGAGAGCTGTGTGGGATCTTAGTTCTCTAACCAGGGATCCCAACCGGGGATTGAACTCAGGCCTACTGCGCTGAGTGCAGAGTCTTAACCACTGGACCACCAGGAAAGTCCCAAATATGTGAATTATTGGATGGATGGTGAAACGAGTGAATGAATGACTAAATGAATAGACTAATGAGGAGAGGCAGTGGTAGGACTGGATCAAAAAACTCCTACAGAGAGGGTGGGGTTTGGGCACAGGGAAGGGAGAAGCAGAGAAAGGAGACTCACAAGACGATGGGTAGCTACCATGGCAGAATAGTGGGAGGGAGACGCGCCGGGCTTGGGCCTGGACTCATTCATTTACAGAGCTCGTTTATTAGCTTTTCAAACTTTTTTTTTGTCTCTCATAGAAGTGTTGTTTGTCAAGAACATTGTGCCCCTTGCTTTGACTTGGCCAGCCTGGGCTGCTGTGGGCTCTGCTGTCACGTGTCGCTCCCCGAGACGTGGGGAGGACAGCTGGCCCTGGGAGGTCTGGGGGTCTCAGCGCACCTGCCGAAAGCCTTTCAGCGCGGACTCCCGGTCCTCTCCAGCTCAGAGCTGGGGAGGGAGGTGCTGTCTCTCCTCCCCTTCTCCACCGTCTCCCGCCTCTTGCCTGATTCCACAGTGGCACTGCCAGAACCTACGGGACTCGAGCCCACACAACTCGAGAGCCACAGGCTGTCCGCGTGGATTTGCAGCTCCCAATGCAGAGCCGAGTTTTGTCTGGAGTGGACTGTGGCTCTGGAGACAAGGCCTGGGGGGTGCACGTCCACCACGAGTGGGGTGCAGACAGGAAGCAGATGGCACCGTTGCTGCGCCAGCCCCTCAGGCCCACCTTGGAGAGCTCGGTCCTTTCCCTGCAGAGGTCTGATGGGCACGGCTGCACTCAGACATGGGAGCCCCAGCTCAGGTCCCGTCCTCTATCTCCCCTTCCCGCGCATTTCCCCTCCTCTGGCATCCCCATGGGATGTCTCTGTTTCCCCACCTCTCCTCTGTCCCTCTGCCTGCCTCGGCCTCTCTTTCTCTCTGCACACCCCCACCCCCTGCCCCACTTTCTGTTTCCCTCATCCCATCTCTTCGTCTCACGGCCTGCCTTACCCCGTGTCTTGCTCTCAGGTGGTCTCTGACTCCATATCTGCCCTCAGTCTCTGCTTCGCCTTCCCACCCCCTTCCTGGCTGCCTCCCAAGGCCCCAGTGTCCCTACCCTCCCTGCTTGGACCAGTCTGCCAGTCAGCGTGGGCCCCTGGAGTGAGGGACAGGAAGAGCAGGCCAGGGGCAGACTGCGGCCCCTGTTCCATGAAGGAAAGCGATTTGAAGCCAGGGAGGCCTGGGCAGGCTGAGGCCAAGAATTTCTCACTTACCCGCAGGGCTGGATATTTAGTCTGAGTTGGGGAGGGCAGGTGGCAACCGGCCTGGAGCTCCCCGGGGGCCTGCAAGCGCAGCTTGGCTGCGGCCCCTCCCCGGCTCGGGGTCCCCTTCAGGATGACACCTCCCTCTCCCTCCTGGCCCAGACACACCCCTCCCCCCTCGTTCCAGCAGCAGTGAGAGGTGGCACAGCCAGGTGCCAGGGTCGCTATCTCCCCCCACCCAGGACACAGACCCAGGTGAGGGGCAGGCAGGACCGCATGGGGTGGCCTTTGTATCGCTCAGTGCTCTCCCAAGATCTGGGAGCAACACGTCCCTTTCAACCCCCGCAGGGCCTCAGACAGTCTCCAAAGGCCAGTGTGCTTTTCCTTTGGCTTGTGTGCCATCTAAATACTTTATCCGATTGCTATGGCTCCACCTCCAACTGCCTTATTTTCCTTTATGGGGCGGTCCACAGCCCTCTGAGTTCTCAGGCAGGACCCTGAGATCACTGGGGGCACATTCCGGAGACCACTTGTGAGCTCCCAGGCTGACGTTAAAAACTCACATACTGGTTGAGAATGCTACATGGTTTGGTGGGAGCTAGAGGGACATGTTGAAAACCATCCCCAAATAGGCTGCTGTCATTCCCAGGAGACTGGGATGGTTAAAGGGCAATTTCACAAACGCTCCTACAGGATGTGAATGAGGGTGCTGTCAGAATACATCTGGGGCCCATCCCCTGGGGACTCTCCAAGCCTCTGCTCAGGGGACTGAGCGACTTCACTTTTTCTCTTTCTTTTTCAGGGGTGCCCTGTCATCCCTGGGCCAGTGCTGAGGGGCATTGCTGTGGTGCCGTATCAGGAGGCACAGTTCCCAGAGACCCGGCATTCAGTGAGATGGCTGAGCCCTTGGTTCTGGAATCCTTTATGAACTGGGCACCTACTTTGTGCCCACGCTGCGCTAGGCAGTGGGTGGGAGAGGTGAGCAAACCAGACAGAGCTCAGGGAGGAAGCAGACCAGGCAGGAAGGGCTTGGGGCAGGTCACCTCAGCGGCCTCTGACTTTAGTTGCTTCACCCATGACATGGGGGCAATACGGAGCTGTTTTTCGAGGAGTCACTGAGATAATCAGTACATGGTGACTGGCTGTGATAAGGAGCAGGCAGCTAGAGGGGTTAGCGGCAGCAGACAGGGCGGGAGCATAGCGTGCGCTGTCAGTGACCTGTCCACGTGCCCTCGGGGCCCCCTGTCACTCCAGGACCCCCCTCAGCCCCTGTTCCTGGCTGCTGGGGCTGTCCCCAGCTACCTGCGTGGAGGTCAGGGAAGTGCCTAGGAAGTGGCTTCCCTCAGTCCCTGTGTGCCATGTGCTAAGTTTTTCAGTCGTGTCTGACTCTTTGCCACTCCATGGCCTGTAGCCCGCCAGGCCCCCCTTTCCTGGCATTCTCCAGGCAAGAATACCGGAGTGGGTTGTCATGCCCTCCTCTAGGGGAGCTTCCAGACTCAAGGATCGAACCCATGTCTCTTACGTCTCTCGCATTGGCAGTTGGGTTCTTTATCATCCGGGAAGCCCCTCTGTCCTTGTGGTCAGCCCCTAACCCCCAGCTGTGGTGAGGGCTACAGACACCTCCGTCTCCCAAGCTCCCTGCACGCTGGGCCACTCCCCTCCCACCTCCCGCGGCCTCTTGCTTGACCTCCCATCCCCGCTGGCTCCGCCTCTCTCTCTTCTCAATCTCCCTCCCCCACTCCTGGGAAGATTGGGAAGAATTCCACTTTCACACAAATCCTTATTGCAGGGCCTGCATCTGGGGAAGCAGGGTGCAGTAAACACCCAAGTGCCAAGTAAACATTAGGAGGTGTCCTCTGAGCTGTAGGAGCCAGTCTTCCTGCAGAGCCTCCCTCTGGCCCAAGGGGGTCCTCCAGAGTTCCTAAGGATCAGTCCCAGAAGCCTTCTGACTCTGTGGAGATCTCTGCTCCCTCTATTTGAGCACAGCAAAGGCCGGGCCATGGAAGCAGGCCTGTAGCTCTTAGCCCTCAATTCAGGAAACCGCCTGGGCTGCTGACTCCAGGAGTATCTGTGTCCACCCCCAGAGGCCTGCAAGGGGTGTCAAAGAGGGCTAAAATTCATGCTTGATTATTGCCACCTTCCTCTCCTGGGAACTCCAAATGGGTAAGCTGAAGTTAGATCTTGTTTGTTTTTTTAATGTGTGTTTTTTTCTTTAATTTATTTGGGTGAACCAGGTCTTAGCCGAGGCCCATGGGATCATTTATCTTCACTGTGGCATGCAGGATCTTTAGTTGTGGCACGTGGGATCTAGTTCAACAGGTAGAACCCAGGGATGGAACCCAGGCCCCTGTGCATGGGGAGTGCTGAACCTTAGCCACTGGACCACCAGGGAAGTCCTGCTGAAGTTAAATATCTTTCTTGTCCCTCTGCTCACATCCCATCAGAGGAGAAACGGCAGACCTACATGCAGTGCTGGCAGGGGCGGATCCAGAGGCTGGTCTGGATTATTTTTCTGGACGTTGTGATGTTTGTGGTATTCGCTAGCTTCTTAACACTTTGTGACTTGTGATTTTTTTTTCTTAGTCTAAGTAACTATCCTCCTTCATACCTAATTTTTTTTAAATTGTTTTTCTTAAAGCAGGCTCCTCAAATTTTACAAGCTGCAGACAACAGAAAATCTCAATGGGCTCTGACCATCAGTCATGTGGAAGAAGGTCTCCCAGTCAGGCTCCTGGCCCCGTCCATCTCAACCCTTTTCCTCCACCTGCACGCTTCTGGGGCTGGATGTGATAACGTCCCGCCCCTGCGCCTGCCAGTGTGTCAGGTGAGTCCTCACAGTGTGTGATGGGAATATTCTAGAAAAGCCATTTCTTTCTTCTATTTGGTCACACCAAGTGGCATGCGGCACCTTAGTTCCTTGACCAGGGATCAAATTTGTGCCCCCTGCAGAATCTTTACCACTGGCCTGCCGGACAAGTTCCCCGAGAGAGCCATTTCTAACCAAACTGGCTAGCAATAAATACATTACATGACATAAATGCATTACACATGACCCAAGTGGATATTTTCCCAGCATAACCAAAGAGTATATGAAAGCGAACCCAACTGGATGTATTCCCAACTCAAATTCCCTTAGTCACACCTCCAAATGCCACAGCCACGTTCCCTCACCTGACGTGAAGGGAGGTGTGACAGATGAGAAACTGGGGTGGAGACAATGGGCTAAACCTACTATGGTATAAAAACCTTAATTTCCAAGTGTTATAAAATTTATGACCTTGAAAAATTACATAATCTTGGAAGACACTCATACAAGTGAGAGGCCCTAAGTATGAGCCTCATTAGCTTCTCAGGACATCTGGCCTCGGTGGCCAGACTCTCATAACACTGTCAGGTCTGTGGGTTTCAGCCCCACCCTGAGTGTGTGTGTGTGTGTGTGTGTGTGTGTGTGTGTAAGGAGCGTGGCTGCTGTTCTGGGCTCTCCTTTCTTTGCTGCCTCTCAACCCCAACTCCACCAGGCAAGGTTGAGGCCTGTGGTCAGGGCTCACAGTGAATTTGACCCCTGAGTTTCGACTTCATAGCAGGAGACATCAATATTAGTAAGTCCACTTACTCCTCTTCCTTTCTTGGTTTCATTTACTTCCTTAATTTTTTTAAAATTAGTCTTTACTGGAGTACAGTTGCTTTACAATTTTGTGTTAGTTTCTGTTGAACAGCAAAATGAATCAGCTATACACCTCCTTCATTTTTTAAACCAAAGCTTCTTCTGAAAATGATTCCACACTTGTTTTTGCTGACTAGAAAGACCAAGGGACTTAGTATCCCCAGGCCAGGCCCCAAGAGGACTACCACCCTCCTCCTCCCACTCAGCGTCCCTGTCCTTCAAACTGGCCTGTGTCAGAGAAAGTGAGGATTCATGAGAATTCGTGAACAGCACTAGCACAGCCTGACACGTATTAAGCGAGGTGTCAACATGATCATTATCATTAACAATGGTAAACGGATATCCACAGCTATCTTTGGCTTTATTATAGATTTGAATTCGGAAGATGTGGATTCAAATTCTGACCTTGCCACTTCTACTCTGGATAAACTGCTCAATCTCTCTTAACTTGAGAAGACAGATTCTAACAAACACAGGGTGCACCCCACAGAGGGAGTGTGAACCTCAAATGAGATGAAGGTTGTGAACACTATTTTGTGAATCACAGAACCTGCTACAAATGCTGGCACGGCCATTCCTGCCCTCTAGCCTCTCACTCTCGGGGGGCTCTGGTGCTGGTGAACCCCTGCCTGCACCACGCCTGCCCCTTGGAGTGACTCATCCCTGCCACTGGCCTAGCAGGGTGAGCCGAGCCTGGTCAGACCCCACTTACCATGGCCGCAGAGCCACTGTCCTTGGGCCTCTAGCCTGGTCAGGAGGGCCTCCTCAGACAGCTCAGCGGCTGGAAAAGGCCTGAGTCCTGTCATATGCAAAACAGAGGCCTACCAGGGCAAGCTTGATTTCAGTGAGGCCCTGAACTCTCCAGCCAAGCGATGGGCCTGGTGCCCACCGTGGAGCTTTGGCGTTTAATGGGACTCCTGGTCCTCGGGCCATGGCCAGCTCCTGCCCTGTATGTAGCTCCTCTTCCACTCCCCACTAGGGGCCAGGAGCCCAGGCAACTCCCGGAGGGATCTCCTGAAGCTGGTTTGGGTCTGGAGGTGGAAGAGTGCCACCTGCCCTGCAGGCAGAGGTGGAGAGTGAAGGTTCCAAGGGCAGCAGAAGCCTGAGATGGCCCAGAACTGGGGGGAAGCGGGGCACTTGGCTGGAGAAGGCCTGCCATATGGGCTCTCTGTGGCCCCAGAAGTCAGAGGCCTGCACACTCCATCTCTGTTTGCAGGATGAACAGAACACTCTGGATTTGACTGTCCTGCCCCCAAACTCCACTTTCATTGACCTTGTGTGATATAAGGCGTCAGGGCCCCTTGACACCTTAATCACTGTACATGTACCCTTGGTGAGTTGTTTTTTTGTGCCTGTTTCCTCATCTCTAAAATGGGAATGGTAATTGGCTTTACCTTACAGACCGAGGTGAAGATTAAATGAGTCAATACGGGCAGTGCTTAGGCATAGCAGGCAGAGAAAGGCATAGCATGAGATGCTATTTTTTTTTTTAAGTTTTGAGCTTACTCCCCTAGACGCCCCAGCATTGTCTCTTGGGATGTTTCTGTCACTTAAAATGGATTGGGATTTCAGGGCAAGTACCAGAGAAACTGAAATCCCTTCTAGTGAGATTCTGAGGCTATTGGGGCTGGCTGCTAGCACTGGCTCATTTCTCCTCTTCTGCCACCTCCAGTCCTAGGCTGCTGGTTCCACTGCTCCGCTTCCTGGGCTGTCATCCACGGCTGCTAGCTGGAGAAGTGTTTAATACCTCGTTAGCACCTCCCCACGGCTCGTTGTGCGCACTAATCACTTGTTCCTTCTGGAGAGACTCTGAGCTACCTTTGAAAACTGTCCATGTGATGCCCGGAGACTTCCCAGCTGGTCCTAATTCCCTCCCTGGGTTGCTCCATCTACCCCGAGAGGAAGACGACTAACTGGTTAGATTTTGGCGATACATAGGTACATTAAAAAAAAAAAAAAAAAGTCAGACCCTTCTGCAGCACCTGAAGCAAAACCTTTCAGCAGCTTTCCCCAGAGTTCTCCTTGTCTTCTGCCCCGCCCCACACCTGCAGACCTGCCGCCCGCGGTTTGGTACAGGAATGGCGAGAAGGCAAGGGCCCAAATCTGAAGCAGATGTTTGGGACGAGGAGCGAGGCTGGGGTGGAGACAATAGGAAGGATGTGGACCCCGCTAGAACTGCTTGTTGCCCTGACCTACTGCCAAGGCTGAGAAAAATAGAACGACTGTTCCTGGTTAAATACCCAGCGTCTGTTGGTGCCAGACTTTCCTGGGCCTCAACCCTCAGAGTCTCTGGCTCAGCTTCCAGAGTTCTCCATAACCTTGTGCCAACCACTCTCTTGGCCCCCTTTTCCCACCACGCCAAGCCCCTGAACCCGGCCTGACCCCCCAAAAGTCAGGACTGGAGTTTGGCTTTATTATTTTTTATCTTCCCATGATTGGATGACATTTTTTGGAGCCCAAACTCAAGATATGATCTGACAGGAGTTTCGTGCTGCTTCCGGGTGTGAGAGGCCGTCTGGAAGACACAGCTTGGATGCTAGCAGAACTTTCAAGGTGGAGGGAGAGCTCAGTCAGAATTGTTGAAACCAGGCCTTTATGGAGCAGGCAAATGCATGGCTGCGGTATCCACAGCCACCTGTGGCCATCTCCAAGAGGCACACATGATCCTGCCAGGATCCACAACGTTTGTCTACCCGGACTGGGATAGAGAGTGTCATTTCTGGAGGGGAACACCTAAGGGTTTTCTGCAGCTTTGACTTGTTGAGGCTGGCATCATCATGACAAGGTGGAAAGGAGCTGAAATTTTTCCTCAAGGCAATGGCCTATCTAGCTGTGATCCAGCCCAGAAGTCTGGGGGATCCACTTGAAGAGCCACCCAAACCCCAGAAAGAACTAAGCATCAGCGGCAGCTCACTACAAAGAGATGACCAAGGACTCCAATCCTGGGTTTGATAAGAATCAAGGGAAATCCAAGTGAAGCCATGTTTCCATCTGTCGTGGCCACAGCCAACTCCATGGCTACTTGTGAAGCCTCTGGGTTCCTGGAAAATAACAACTATCTTTCCTCTGCCACCTCCTAGTTATTTTGACCATAGCAGGAACCCTTTGATTGCTGTTAGTGTTGGAGATACACCCTTCTTCCCATTCACTTAAGATTTTAATTTCATTCACCGATCTGCAAGCCAGCCCCGTGCCACCAAAATCAACACCTCAGGTCTAATTTGTCTGGGAGAGTAAGTTAAAGGGGGAGCCGGTCCCAAGACAACGGACTTCCCTTTCCCAGCCTTTCCCTGGAACTGCTCAGGTGCGATGGCTTGTTTATGGCACAATGAGGGGCTTGCTCCTTGGCTCTCAGTTTGGATTCCATGTTGCAAGGATTCTTGCTTTTTTGAAAATCAACAGGGAGATGAACTTCCCTCCCTTTGGGTATGTGTAGAGAGCTCAACAAACTTCCCTTGCAGCTGTTACTCGACACTTAAAGACCTCCAAATGCATAAGCAGAAATATCCCCCCTTCCTACTTAAAAACAGGAATGACAGAAACTATGGGAGTGGGTGGTGATGGTTTTGGGCGCTTAAGCCTTGAGGGAAGGAAACTCTAAGGAAAACGAATTGTTTATACGTCTGTCTCCCCCTCGAGACTGTGAGCTGTTCAGAAGCAATGATCACATTCTATCGTGTGTGTCCCTAGCTCCCTGCCCAGTGCCTGATCCACAGATGTTTATTGAAATGCAGAGATGCAAAGAACTGAATGGAAAAGCAAAGCTATAAAACCAGGGAAGGAACAGAAACATCAGATTTGTGTTTTGTAGTAGCAGCTAGGGAGGTACATTCATAGGAAATGAAGTGACAACTTAAGTGTAGAATTAGACCCAGGATTTATGAGAACTAGCACAAAATGACGACACACATAATCTTCCTCTCACATAACAACACAACATTTTGTTTTCAGCATAACATAAAAACCATCAAAGACTCTCCAGCTGGCTTGCAGATACTGCTATCCTTGACTCTGTCCCAAGACATTCTTCTATGGGCAAAGAGAAGAATGTCTTGGCAACTCTTTGGAGTGGGAGTTCTGAATAGAGTGAGCGCTGTTGTTCTATCAAAAGATGAGAAGATTCAGAAGCTTCTCCATGTGCAAATCCATAATGCAGATGTAGTGGCAGTGGTTGAAACAGTGGCCTCACCCTAGAGGTGCAGGAACCCTCGCCCTGCAGAAGATACCATGCTTCTAGTCCCAACAGAATCAGTCTTGTTTAAGGTGTGTGTCTCCCTTTAACTCTGGCATTCTTGAAAATGTTTGCTTCCTCAGCAAGATAACCACCAGAGATTTGGCCTTTGCCGAACAGTGCTGTGTTTCATGTAAGGGGAGTTTAGAGACAAAAGATTTAAATGAGTCTTTTTCTGCAGACTTTGCTACCAAGAGATAAACATCAAGGTATTGTGTACCATGTCTGACCTCATTCTAACATTTTATTTGTGTGCAATTGATGGATTTTCATCCAAAGTGGGGATATTAAAATTTCAGGCTTTTCTTCTTCAGTTATAGCTTAGTGAGTGCCATGTATACTTTATGTATATTTCATTTAAACTTGGAAGTCACTTCACTCAAGTCATTAGTTGATATTCAAGGGAACTTTCAAACACAAAAGATTTTAAAGCTACTGCCAATAGCTGAATCTTAGAAGTTCTGCTGAATTAATAGGGCCTTCTCAGAAATCCCAAATCCTCAAATGACGGACAAGCAAACCAAGCGTTTGTCTGTCACAGTGTCACCAATTGTATGTGAGACAGTCAGTGAACACAGGCAGGTGGCCCAATGCTGGGCTGTTTCTCAGTCTAAGCTCACCTCAGTGTAAGCTCGACACAAACCAGCCACACGGGAAGAGTTTGGGCTTTGACCTGAAGCAGACCCATGTTCAAATATCGCTCTGCCACTTACTAAGGAACCCTGGCAGCTGCGTGTCTTCTCTGAGCCTCAACTGCTTCAAGCAGAGTGGAGAAAACAACTTACCTTGCAGGGTCATCGTCAACAGGAGACAAGATATGTTAAAGCCCCGAGGGTACAGGAAGAGCTCAAAACATGGATGCTACCTTCATGATTCAGTCATCAGAGAGTTAAAGAGCCAAAAGGATTAGGCTGCCTACCACTGAATGTGGTTTGAGATGCAGTCCACTCAGATACTTCCTCTGGCCTTTGGAGGTTCATCTGGAGAGGAGGTCTCTTGTGACCTGGGCTCTTCCTCACAGGTGTGTGGACCAGGTGTCCTGAACATCCATTCTCTCTGGCCTGCCTGGACATGGCAAGGTGGGGAAAGAGCCCCACCCCATACCAGTCATCCACTTTAGCATCCCCTGCTGCCCCCAGATCCGTATCACCTCCTTCTGCGGCAATTACAAGGGCCCTGAGCTATAATCAAATCTGAAGAATTGATGCTTTCGAACTGTGGTGTTGGAGAAGGCTCTTGACAGTTCCTTGGATGGCAAGGAGATTCAACCAGTCAATCCTAAAAGAAATCAATCCTGAATATTGATTGGAAGGACTGATGCTGAAGCTCAAACTCCAATACTTTGGTCACCTGATGTGAAGAACTGACTCATTGGAAAAGACCCCGATGCTGGGAAAGATTGAAGGCAGAGGAAAAGGGGAAAACGCATGAGATGGTTGGATGGCATCACCAACTCAATGGACATGAGTTTGAGCAAACTCCGGGAGTTAGTGATGCACAGGGAAGCCTGGCATGCTGCAGTCCATGGGGTCGCAAAGAGTCAGACGTGACTGAGCAACCGAACTGAACTGAGCTATAATCAACAAGGTATCACACACACCTATGTAGGAAAACTTTTTTCCACGGGCTCCAAGTTATTAGTCAATTTCCTTTAGTTAACAGCATCATTTTGCAGGTCAGAAAACTAATGTTAAAAGATTGTCTTGCCCAAAGTTGAACCATGAGAGCTGAAAATCAACTCATGGCTCTCTATTATTTTGAGGGCTCCACTCTGCACACTTGATGCGAAAGGATTCATGGGCATTTTCTTTGAGAAAAGGCCAAATGACAGGAGAGGCCTCTCCCACAGGGGAGGCTGGAGGTCCAGGAGCACTGGAATCAGAAATATGGAATACAAGCAGGTTCCCAGCATCAGGAAGAGCCACTCGGTCTAGGACACAACAACATTTAGAAAAGAAATCTGTATCTTTGCCTAGCTCCTGAGTAGCCCAAGACTGACTTCTTCCTAGAATCATCCCTAAGAAATGAAGTCCTAAGACCGTGCTCACTCAGAAAGTTGCCTAGTTGGACAGCCGAGCACAGTTTAAAGCGTTCATGGCCATCGAAGACCACAAAGGCCATACCGGCCTGCTACCTGGGACTCCAAGGAGGCAGCAACCAGGTCCACGGGCTTCTTCCTGAGTAAACTGTCCGATTTAGAATATCTGGGGGAACCTCTGAGAGACTTGATGGTCTCCGAAATGATCAAATTTCTGGAAATTTGGAGGGTCAAATATCTGGAAATGGTCAGTGTTCATTCCAATCCCAAAGAAAGGCAATGCCAAAGAATGTTCAAACTACTGCACAATTGCACTCATCTCACACGCTAGCAAAGTAACGCTCAAAACTCTCCAAGCCAGGCTTCAATAATACATGAACCATGAACTTGCACTTTCTTTCCTGGATGATGGTTGCATGTGCACTTCCCTTACAATTATGTGTTAAAGTGTATATGCTGTATGCCTTTTTGGTATATATGTTCACCTCCAAATAAAAGAGGAATTATTCATTTTTAAATGAAAGTATATTATAGGATACATGGAGTTGGTCTGTTATGCTTGAGGGTCTAAGTGAAATCAAAGCAGAGGTAAGAAGCCCTCTGGTCAAGCCACCTGCTGGAGAACCTCTACTGTTTCTTAAGAGAGTGTGGCTGGGCAGAGGTCTCAGAGCTCAGGCTGCTGTGGCTCAGAGGTGACACTGCATGAGAAGCTGAAGGCATTATTTTATTGTGTTAATTCAAGAACAATTCTACCAGCCTCTTGAGTCTTATGAATAACTTCATGAAGGGATGAACTCACTCAGTGATGAATGTTCAGTGATCCAGTCAAAGCCACAAGAGCAGCAAGTGTAAAAGATTTAAGACTGTTAAATAACCTAAAAGTGTAAAGCTAGAGGGAGAGAATTTTGTGTGTTTTAAGACATCTCATACTACTCAGGAGAGCTTGATGAGGTGGAAGTAGACTGAATGCACTCTAAACGAGTAATTTTCAAGTTTTAAGATTCCAATCGCTGAGTCTGGGAGGTGGGGGCAGAAAGGAAAAAAAAAATCTGTATTTTAAAAACAATTACTGGGGAATTCCCTAGCAGTCCCATGGTTAAGCCTTGGTGCTCTCACTGCTGGGTCTTGGGTTCAACCCCTGCTTGAGTAACTCAGATCCTGCAAGGTATGCGGTGTGGCCAAACAGACTAAACAAGCAAAATACAACAAAAATGAAACAAAACACAGTTACAAAGGGGAATTTGTTGTGCTTTTCCGGAATGGGAACCAATGTCAAAGACAACATGCTCACCTCCCCAAGCCAGGGTCCCTGACACTTCTCCTACAAGGCCTGTATCAGAGGTCTGGCTTTCTCTGCCAAGCTTATCTATGGTTGGAAAAAGAATTCATCCCACCTGCCACCCCAAAACTTTTGAGGAGCAGGTTTTTCTTTTTTGCCATACTCTAAGCACTTGTGGGAGAGTCAAGGGTTGAGGGGACATTGAAAAATACATGCGTGATTATATGCAAATAAGACCACCCACCAAAGTGTTCGTCCCTCTGGATGGCAAGTAGTTCTTGTACTTTTCTTTTTTTAATTTCCAAATTTTCTACATCAAGTTTCTTATGCGCAGTAAAACAATAACAAATTAACATTTAAAAGACTGATGAGAACAGACATCCTCTGTTTTTGCCAAATTGGTCTCTCCCTCTGGAGCTGAGTACAAGCACTTGTCCCAGCTGTTGGCTCTCTGTGCAAGGAGGCACTGAGGCCCTGTCTGGCACCACGGACAGCAGTCTGGGAAGGGTGAGAGGGCAAGCAGGTCTGGACCAGGCCAGGGCTCCGGGAGTCCACTCTACCCCAAGCTGACGGCTTCTGAAGGGTTACTGGGGAAATGCAAAAACATTTCTACCTTTTTCTTTTCCTTCCCCACCTCCAATTTAAGCCCTGAATCATCACATAAAGCAGTCACTTGCTTCTTAGTCCTTTTAAACATTCATTTATTCACTGTACAAAATATTTACACTACTGCTGCAACTGTGTGGCCCTTTGGTCTGGCCTGACAAATGTGCAGCAGGGCATGGTCTCTGCTGGAGTTCTAGAAACACGCCAACACTTTCCTTGGTGTTCACTTGGTGCCTGGTCTCCCTCACTAGCCAAGAGGTTAGCTGGCCACCCAAGTACCTGGGCCACAAGGGCATAAATAAAAGAACTGACCAAAACAAGAAACGTGAATAGGAAACACTTCCAGTAACAGGCACTCTTTCTTCTCTCCGACATGGTGTACCTCTCCCCACATCGGCTAATTCCAAAGCAGGATTAGAAAAGAAAGTCAAAGGAAAGGGCAAAAGAAAGGGCAAAAGGTCAAAGGAAAGGGCAAAAGAGCAAAGACACTTTTGAATAGTTAGGAGAGAGAGAGAACACTGGAAGAATACAAAACCACAACAGTACCAAAGGGTTTTGTGAAACAAAGACCCTGGGGCTAAAGACCACCACAGGCTGCAGCTGTGCTGCCATGGTACCCAGGATGCTCTGAAAAGTGCTATGACTTGAGCTCAGAAAGGACAGATGGAGCCAAGAAAATCAACTTGTGCTCCAGCATCAGTCTCTGGAGGGGCAGGGGTGGGGGGACACAGGATTTGGAAGAGGAACAACGGCCAAAGACAGCAGAGCCAGCCCACGTGCCCCCAGCTAGAATCCCTCTCTGGGCCCAAAGGGTGGCATCGTACTTCCCAGGGGGATGATGAAACTTGCCTGTACGTATCCCATGGGGCAGCACCTTGTCCTGGTCCCTGAGGAGAGCAGTGACCGTGTGGCGTGGAGGATCCTGGGGTACAGAGGGCCCCAATGCTGGACCCTGGACCCCAAGGGTGAGTGAGGTCAGCACCCATGCCAAGGACAAATGACAACTGCAAAGGAGTGAGGTCAGGCAGGAACTGTATGTAGCAGCTCAGGAAGGCTTGTTCCTCGTGATCCCTGGTAACAGGAGGGC
This sequence comes from Antilocapra americana, assembly GCA_007570785.1. Taxonomy (NCBI): domain Eukaryota; kingdom Metazoa; phylum Chordata; class Mammalia; order Artiodactyla; family Antilocapridae; genus Antilocapra; species Antilocapra americana. Next base: position 844,603 of record ML664174.1, on the reverse strand, counting down.
TCAGACGTGCTTCCAGCAGGCCAAGGCATGGCCTCAAGTCCTGCCTCATCTCTGGACTCTTTGTACTTGCTGGTTTTGGCAATAAAGATGGCTTGTTAATATTCTCAGAGTCGAATGCCCCTTTGGGAATGGTCGCTTGCAGCAAAGCCTTAGAAACAGAAACTTCAGAATTCTATGAGATTCTGAGTCTTGAAAATGTCTTCATTCAAATCGCTAATGGAAAAGGTTGTCATCTTCCAAGAAACAGCTGCAGGCTCTCTTCAGTCATGTCACAGTGAACCTAGAGTGTCTTCCTCCCTCCTGAGGTGCCCTTGCTGGTAACTGAGGGAGTGACAGGAAGTCACTGGGACAGCAAAGCGTTTATCATCTGACACAGCTCCTAGATGTGTGTCCCTTGTGTCCTGACCCTAAGGACCTCTGAGAAGCAATTAAATTACTGATCCCTTCTCTCTTGCCTTAGAGCTGCCAGGGAACACCAAGCAGAGAGACCTAGGAACCAGTGGCATGCTATCAAACAGTCCTAATTTCTTGCTCCAAAATTTTCTTCAGTGGAAACCTACAGAATCCCCAGCTCTTAGCAGACAGCACAAGTTGGAGGTAAGGAGTCAGGGCCAGCCACATCTCAGTGTAAAGAACAAACTCAGGGACAAGCATCAGTAGTCTTCAAGCCAGTCATGTGCCAAGAAATGCCCCACAACCCAAAAGGACAATCACTTTCAGCACTGGAGGCCGCAGCCCAGCTAGCTTTCACATTCTTAGGTCTGTCTCACAGGTTTACTGTACTAAAAAAAAAAAAGCTTACTAGGAAGTTCTTCTTTATGAATGAAGCGATCATTTCTGGAAACGCTTGCAGGGAAAAGCTCCTTTTCCAGTTCTGAGGCCACAAAAAAAAGGACCCTTTGGTACTATCAGTAACCACACGAGCTAGTCTTAGTCCTGTACCAGCCATTGTGCAGAGGGGCAAAACTGAAGGCTGTCTGTTGCTGTGGGTCACCTCCAGTCTGTGCTCTTCCTGGAAAGCAGACGCAGTCACCTGTCCCTGAGAAGGACTCGCAGACCCCGGGTCAAGGGGACACGGAGGGAACCCCTGCGTAGCTTCAGCAGAGGAGGCTGAGTGAGGCGAGGACCCCAGCGCGCCCAGAAAGGCCGAACCTCTGTGTCACCCCCCTCAGCAGCTGAGGCAGCTCCTGCCACCAAGATCCTCTGAGAACCAGTGGCGAGCGCAGGGGCCCCCCCCACCCTCCTGTGACTGAGCAAGTTGCTCAGGGTAGGGACCTGTCAAAGGGGGCAGTGGGGGGAAGGCGGGAAGGGAGGGAGCGAGGGGAGGACGAGGCTGGGAGGTGACCGACCCCTCCACACACTGGGGGGGCACGCGGCAGCTTCTGGCTCATGGTTCTGTGTCTGTCGGGGTCGGCGGTCACGTCTGTGGCATGTGCCGCCTGAAGGCTCCGGGAAGCCACGGGAGCCAAGCAGAGGGCAGGGAGAGTGGTCAGAGCATGCCGAAGCCCTCGCAGCCCTCGCTGATGGCCAGCTGCAGCATCCTGTGCACCTCTTCGTAGGAGTCATATGTAGGGAGGCACAGCTGGTTGAAACTGCAAGGCCGAGGGGAGGGGAGTGATTAACTCACACGATCAGACCACGCCGGTGAGGGCTGGAAAGATAATCCCCCGTGACAGCCTGCGCAGGGCCGACGGATACCCACCATGTGTGTGCAGTTGGGAGCGTGCTGTGGGTTGGAGCTGCGATAATCTGGAAGGAGGGACAGAGGGCAGCAAAGCCTCCGGGTGGCAGCTGAGAGGAGCCTGTGGTGAACTGCAATAGCCGAGCCAACTCTTCCTGTGTCAGACTGGAAACCACGGTCCAAAACCACCTCATGACCTGTGGGGAGAGCACGAGGCTGAGGTCACACTCAGGTGTGGCTGTGGATCTGACCCCTGGAAGAAGGAACGGGATGCTCCGAAGTGGGAGGAGGGGGCCCCGGTTACTGGCACGCAGGTAGGAATGGCTAGAATCAACAATCTCTTTAAAAGAGAGTGAGGCAGACGGACACACAGCCAGGAGAGCAGTCCCTGACTGCTCGGTTCTATCTCTCTGCCTTTTCAATGTTATCACCTCTGTGGACACAGCATGAATAGCCCTTAAGGATGAGGGTTCCCGTCTGTCTGGATGACCATCTGTCTTTCCCCACCATGTATCGCTTTTTCCCAGTTGACATGTCTGTTTCTCAGCTTTTTCCTTCTGAAACTTTTTCTGTATAATATGGTACAAATTCAACTGAAAGAATTTTGGCCCACTTACCTTTTCTCTGAAATGCCACGAGCCACCAACGACCACTGCATGGGCTTTGAAGTCAGACACACTGATGTCCCCAGTCCCACACATCAGCAGCTGGAGAAGACAGTCAGGTGTTTACTGGGACAGTCAGAGGGGTGAAGTCCCATCATAAGATCAAAATACATTAACATGCAAAATGTGGAATACAGAAACATCAATAAAAAGATGTATGGTGAGGTCATAATCCAAGAATACCACTTTAGGAAAATCAATTATAATAGGTCAATGGTTCCTAACCAGTGCAGTAAAACTCACAGAGCTTTAATATATATATATAGGCAGATAGATGCCTGTAGCCTTACCCCAGACCTAGTGAATCAGAATCTCTAGGGACAGGTTACGAGCTTCTGTACTTTGAAAAAGTTTCCCAGATGTTTCTGAGGGGCATCCCTCATTAGGAATTGCTGCTACATATATTATTTTGATGAAACAAAGGACAAAAAGGGAACCAAGTGTTTACTGACTGCTCTGGATGTGGCCTGGAAATACCAGGGGGGAAAGCAGACCCTTCCCCTTCGATGAAGACCCCAGCCCCATTTACAAATTTGTTAGGTGGCCTTTCCTTTTTCCCAAATCCACCCTTCTTTTATGGCCTGAACTTTTACTACAGTCCCTCTAGTTCCACCTCTACTTGATCAGATAAATGAAAAAGAATGCCAAAAAATGAGAACATTAATGACATCAGAGCCCTAAACATCTTGTTGATGTCCTAATTTGGTTTAGGATCCAGCAAGTTACTTAGCAGACTGTGAGTACTCATCCAATAGTTGTAAAGGCAGTCCTAATCAAGAGACAAGAAAGCCCAAATGAAGCCTGAGAAGCTTGGTTCCTTCAAAAAGAACTTGCTAACAAGTAACTAAGAGCAGGACGGGGTGGGGGTGGGGGGGCGGGGAGCAATCCTGAGAGACTGCGCCTTCCTCCTAAGCACTTTACCAACTGTTAACAAACATTTTGCTTTAGGATAAAATCCACCAGTAGCTGTTTCTCAGCCCAGAAAATGCTGGCACTAGGTGACAGGTCTGCCAGAAACTTCGGGCTGAGAGATAGAGACTGCATTATTTGGATTTTATACCTAAAGGTACAAAATGTGCTGAAAATTATGTAAGACGTTGATTCTTGTTCTCAAAGCCAGTTCAGTTAATAAGAATAAAAATAGTGCAAGACCGGGGAGGGGGCATACTTCTTGGCATGTGGGATCTTAGATCCCCAACCAGGGGTCAAATCCATGCCGCCTGCATTGGGAGCACAGAGTCGTAACCACTAGACTACCAAGGAAGTCCCCTGTCTCCCCATTTTTAAAGAAGAACTTCCTCACTGTAGGAAACATTCTGGTTGTCACAGAATCTAAAGGAAGAATATATTAATTCTGTAGTGTTGTCACCCAAGGTTATGACAGGCCTCACATCCTTTGGATTGTCTCCTTCACTAGAATGTGGCTCCATGAGCCCCCCAGTCCCTCAAAAGCACATGCCATAGAGGAGGCACTCGATATAAACAGTCTCTGAACAAATAAATACTTCTAACCCCTTAAATCAACTTAAGAGGTCATAGGATTTACAAAGACTGTACGAGATACCAACATTCTTTACTACTCAACCAGTATCAATAATATTTGATGAGTAAATAGTCATTATTACTATTCATCAATAGTTATTCCACATCTGAATTTTTTTAAACGCTGGAGAGAGGGTCCATGCACGGAAGAGTAACAAAAGTGAAACCAGCTCTGAAAAGGCTTCCCTACCGCTATAACCGAAGTGCAGGAAGCCGGTTCCTGTGGGCATAATAAAATGGCAAGCCAGGGACAGGGAGTTCCAATTGTGAGCACTTACCTCAAGCTCATTCTCATCAAAAATAGCCAAGAGGTTTTCAGGGACTAACTCATTCAGGCCTGAAACAAAATATCCAAGTTAAAGCTACATCCACACCATGTGATACAGGTATTTATACCTCAAAGCCAAGAGTTAACAGAATCCCACCTTTCAGGAAATGTTCCACCTCCTCTTTCACTTGGCTGGCCAGTCGATACTGGGCCAGCAAATTTAAGTAGAAGATTTTATTTGCGTTGGTGACAGGGGTTTGAGCTCCACCTGTCATAAGTTCTACAACCTGAAAGAAGAAGCAAAAGACAGGGAGAGCGTGTGGATGGGAGCTTAAAAGACCATAGCTACCTGGCATGACCCACAAACAGCACGTTATTGAACTGTACCACGGTCACACGTTCCTGCTCTGCATTCAGGTTTTCAACACACTTGGTTTTACTCAGTAACTAAACTTCAGGGTTCCTACCACTATTGCTGTATTCTATTCACTACTTTTTCTGAAGCAGGTCTCTCAGGAGTCTTCTCTGACCTGGTCAAATAGTGGAGATGCAACAGGAAGATAGGTATGTTTCCTTGTTAGCAACATTTTAACATCCCTCTGATCCAAAATTAAACCATCACTGACCTCTTCCCTTAAACCCCTGAGACAACTGAGACTCTATAAAGCCAGATAAGCAGTAAAGAAGCATAATCTCAGAAATTCTAAGATGTGCACAGATGTTCCCCTACATTCTTCTACTTCTAAGGTGAGGCAATAGAAAAAGCCACGGCTTGATACTTGGAGACTAACTTGCTATGGGGTTTCAGTCACTTAGCTATTTGGACTCCCAGTTTTTCTATCTGCAAAGAAAAGGCTGAACTGTATGATTTTCAAATAGAACTGGCACCCTCCTCCAATAAGCAATTCCTAAGGGAGCTTTGAGGAAGCCCTGAAACACAGTTTAAAGCCACTCTGGAAAGCCTGTGCACAATGAGCAAGGTTGTCTTCACAGGTGAATGAAGGCCTCCATTCAGTTACAGGATCAGATTTTAAGGTCCTGCCCACGGCATGGGAGGGACAGAACTTTGGTCCAGAGCAAAGATTCTCAATGGATCTAAACATGCAAGACTTTTTCTGTTATTGTGCACAGTTGTGGTTATCTTTATTTCACATGTATAAGCACTTCTAACTATTAGCCTAAGTAATAAATGACTAAGATTTCATATTCATATCAAATCCAATTAAAATCAGTACTCCCCAGGCCTGCAGACCCTAATTCAGTCTTCTATTGACACGAGACGCCTTGCAGTGCTGGGTCAAGAAAACGGGCTCCACTCACACAGGTGTGAAGGCCAGCAGCCACGCTATCCTCCCAGGGCTTCACAAGGGCATCTGATTGTCAGCTCAGTGCTATCAGTGGTCACAAACTGCCAGTCATCACTATTCTGCTTTCAATCACTTATAACTGCAACTTCAGGTCTGTCATGATCATTTGATATTATTTAACCCCAGAATGCAAACAAAATCACATGTGCATTAGAAATACTTTTGGCCGTTTTCTAATAAAAACCTTAAAAACAAACAGGCAGTATTAAAATGGGAGTCAACTACCTCCCTGCCCCTAATGTTGAGACAGATACTGTCATCCCTTCCGAAGCTCCCTGCGCAGTGACACTTCACTACCACTTCGTTCTTTTTCTACTGGAAAGGAGGGACTAGTGGGATGGATGGTTTATGTGTCTCTGGTTCCACATAAATAGGCCAAGGCCATACAATGTGGGATACAGTGCCCCCAGAGCTACACTGTTCAATACAGCTGTCACTAGTCACAGGTAGTTAATTTAGAAATTCAGGTATTTGATCATGCCAAACACATTTTGGATGTTCAAAAGTACAAATAGAGAACACTTCCATCATTGCGAGAGCTCTACTAGATAGCCCCGATACAGAGGAGGCTGGGAAATGGGACCCACAGGCTTCAGTTCTCTGTCTCACCTTATCCAATTGACCTGATTTATTATATTTCTCTTCTGCAAAGACCAGCTCCATCTCACTCATGTCATTGTTGAGGATAAAACAAACTTTAGATTTGTAGAATTCTGGGTCATCTGTTTCAAAGTACTGAGGAGACAGAAAGACACAGAACACAGCATGACCACTCTCACCCGGAAATAAAATTTGTAACTGCTTGGAACCACTCACCCCTTCAAACCTCAAGAATAATAAACAGAGGGAGGGAGGAGAGATTCCAGAGTTAATGGCCAGAGGACTTGGCAGAAAACACATACCTAAAACCTTACCTTGTAATGCATACGTAGTCCTATAATTTGGGCCAAGAAAGAACGGGTGAAGCGAGCTCGGACCAACTGTTTGTAGGCTCCTCCTAGAGAGGACTCGTAGAGACACTTGCCCACCAGGCGCCCTGCAAACTCATACATCTTTAGGCGCAGATGAGTGGGGCGATTAGGGTTGGGGTGCACCTGTCAAAGAGAGAGATGAAAAGGTCCTGGATCGTTTTTCCTCAAGCCTTGTTCTGCAAAGATTCTCCCTCCACAACTTTATCCCAAGGGAGCAAGAATTTCAGTGTTAGGATCAAGGAGCCCATCCAAATGGCATTGTTTGGTAGCTACCACTGAGTAATTCAAAGTGACTGGAGGATAAAGGACAAAGATGGACTCCAATAAACTGAAGAATCTTCTATTGATTTTGTGGTCCCTGGCTACAAACGGAAGTCAATCAGTCAATCAGTGAACGACATAATGCCTCTTCCCTAAACCACAACCTCTTTCAGCCAGAGTCTACTTCCCTACTCCCCTAGTCAAAGACCTTGTACAGAGTTCAACTGCTTCAGGGATGTTCTGAAAAGAGTGGCTTAATTATTAAAATACTAGGGCGTAGAACAGCCACTGCACCATAATGCTTTTTATTCATCTGTCTGCATTTTCTCTTAGAGATGAAATAAGGAAGGCCAAGAGGGAGATAATCTGATTAGTTCAAATTCTTACTAGTCTCTCCATCATAATACAACCCCCATTTTGCTCCCATCTCCAGGGACGTCACAGACTCACTAATGCTTGGTTGGTATCACTGAATCGGGTGAAGAGCTGATTGGTGGTGTCAAACAGTGCTTTGCAGATTAACTCAAACCATTCCCGACGAGGCCCTCCCCAGTCCAGAGCTGGAAAGTATAATAAAAATAAAAAGTGACACTGGCTTATCACCTTCTATCATTTTTGTTTATTTATTCATCATTTGATACTCTCTGATCCTTCTTCCCTCCATTCCACCACCCTGGTGTCCAATATTCCAACCATCTTAACTGTGGACATTTTTTTTTTTTGAAGTCCCACCTCATTCTGTAAGATTAAAGGTATTCTGATCACTAAGCTGATGCCCTCTAGCGTGGGAACACAGATCAGAGATCCCAGGAACTGATGCTTCTCTTGGTACTACAAAGGTTACTCTGCCCTTCTGCTTCAAACTCATAAGAGCTCACCCTCCAAATCCTTGTCCGTGTTCTACAAGCTCAACCAAGCCATCTAGCCAGTAACCACCATCCTTTTGGTCTTGACTCAGGACTTCTTTTTCCCAGGGAAAAAGAAGCTAGAGCAGGGGTGGCAAGCATGTGTAGGAGGGTTGTTTTCAGTTTCTGTGGATGTAGTGTGAGAAGACAGGGAGGAGTGGGAAGGAGAGTTAAAAAAGATGAGCGGAAAATTTCAAAACTGACCTTCTTCATCCTGAAAAACCACTTCAAAGTTCTTACTCCAATCTGAGATGGAAAAATTCCGAGTGGCTTTCAGAGACTGAAAAGCAGTAAAAGAAAAGAAATTGTCAGAACACTAGCCAGTACCTCTTGGGTGTTAAAGACAAAAAAACACAAGAACATTACCACTGTCCATTTAATAGTCACAAGTATTTGGAGGCAATATATTACTCAAAAATAAGCTTTAATAATATCATCTTAAATTTAAAATACACATATCTCCAGAAGAAATTTAAGATAAAAAAAATCAAATTCATATTTATACCATTGCCTGGCTGGGAAGTTGAAACTTTTTTTATTTAACACTCCTCATTTTATTAATGAGAAAACTCTTAAAAGAAATAAAAATGGCTCAAATCAGTAAACTGTCAGCAAGAGAACCAAGGAGCCTTGGTTTTCAGTAAAGTACAGTCTACCCACTAGACACCTTAATCCACACGGCTAGGTTCAGACAGGGAGCCATGCCACAAGGAGAAAGTGGCTGATAAAAGGGGCTTCCAGCCGCACCTACCAGAGCCAAACATCACAAACACTCTCTGGACAGGAACCAAAGCCTTCTCACTGTCAAGGACTGTGAGAACTATGCCAGTGTCTGTGTAGTGGAGACAGAAACACACCAGGTGTTCTTTTTCCATCAGACCAGAGGGACAACAAAAATCGTTTCCTTTTAATCCCCTAAGAGCTCTTCTTAATCCTGGGATTCAATAACAGGAACTTTCTTCTATAACAACAACTTAATACCTGCCTTACATAGGCAGTCCATGAGATTTTTTGGGAACTAGTCAAGAACAGATTTTACAGCCAATGTGTCAACTAGTCTCTCCCCTCAGTTAACATACCTCCAACAAATCTGCCCCAAATTCAGTATAGCCAAACACAAAGAACAGAGCTTAACATATTTAAAGAAGACAGAGATGTGTGTTTCATAAAAACAATAACCTAAAGGATATAACCAAATAGCACAGAAGTTTCTAGCTGGAAAATTTTGACAACTGTTCAACTGCTGACATGAAAGAAACTTTACTCACCGATTCCAACAAGGCATGTCTGCTGACCTTCAGGGTGACTTTAGAATGTGGTCTTTTCATATGTACCTGCCGAAGCTCTCGATGGAAAAAGTTCACCTTGTCTTGAAAGGTCTCGGAGCCTCCTGAGGAGCAGCAAGATCCCTCGTGATTACAGCCTCCTTACAAGACCCCTGTGCAGGCCACCCTTACACCCTCATGCATTCAGGGGTTGCTGTCTTCCCCCATCAGACTCCCTGTCCAACTTCACCTATGTTCTTATGGAGCGAGCGGATAAACGTGGCCGCTAAGATGTTTCTCTCCTTACAGCTGAGCTCCACAGGAGGCTGAATGCCGTCATCCACCACAAGGGTGAGCAGCTTATGGACAGGGTCGGGGCCAAGGTATGAAAACTAACAAAAGGGAAAAAAAAAGAAAGAGTTACTCTATGAAGCCCTCAGATCCACCAAAAACCCTTCACATCCCTACCCTTCTGCACCAACCAACAAAAACAAGCTGAGCCTATTTTCTCCAAGTAAGTACCTACCAAGAGTACACTTCCTTGTTTTTCACTTTAGGTGGGGGTGGGGGGTGCAGCTCAGTGGGAGAGCGCGTGCACTGCATGTGTGGGGCCTGGGTTTCATCCCCGGAACCTCCAGGCATTGATTCTACTCTGAGGCTTTGTCTTCTACCACTGTGCCAGTGGTAGAGGACCCGCCTGCCAATACCAGTGCTGCTGCTGCTAAGTCGGTCAGTCGTGTCCAACTCTGTGCGACCCCACAGACGGCAGCCCACCAGGCTCCACCATCCCTGGGATTCTCCAGGCAAGAACACTGGAGTGGGTTGCCATATCCTTAGCCAATGCATGAAAGTGAAAAGTGAAAGTGAAGTTGCTCAGTCGTGTCCGACTCTTCGCGACCCCGTGGACTGCAGCCTACCAGGCTCCTCCGTCCATGGGACTCTCCAGGCAAGAGTACTGGAGTGGGGTGCTATTGTCTTCTCCGCCTGCCAATGCAGGAGGCACAAAAGATGTGGGCTCGATCCCTGGCCTGGGATGATCCCCTAGAGAAAGAAATGGCAACCCACTCCAGTATTCTTGCCTGGAAAAGTTCATGGACAGAGGAGCCTGATGGGCTACAGTCCATGGGGTCACAGAGAGTCAGCCAAGACTGAGTGACTGAGTGTGCTCTATGATTCAGATTTTATTTTAAACTGAGTCAGAGACCACCTGTAAGGATCACAGGCAAGGTAAGTACGGATCACAGGTAATACTGCAGACTCTCAAACATAAAATATAAGAAGTGTGAAAGCTGTAAGGGTACGTAAAACAGCAAACGAATACTTGAATAGGCTGGGCAAACTCGCTGGAGGAAAATGATTTGCCAGTAGATTTCAAAAGCTCAGAAAAGTTAAAAAACAAAAAAATGTTTTACTAGGTGAGACCACTGGTGCTGCAACAGTTAGCTTTGGCGCATTAGGAAGCCAAGCTCAGGTCAGAGCTCCAGGACCCTCTCCATTAGCTTAGTCTTCTGGGCAAGAGAGAACTGTTGAAGTATTCTGACTTCTACTAACTACTGTTTCTGTAGGCATGTGTCTTCCTACAACTATAGCCTTCATGAAGAGGTAGCATCTGCTTCATTTGGCAATGAATCCTGTGCGCACAATGAGAATTTCCAGAAACACCAAAAGCCCTTCTGGGAAAAAATAAAAGGTTGAGACATTGGAGGCTGAGCCTGTTCTACACGAACTAGACGTAAGGTTCAACTTACTTTGGTTCCAGGGCACACCCGGAAGGTGTAAAGGCGCCAGGGAATGATTTTCAGGTAGAACTCCTTCACTGAGAATTGCTGGAGGACCAACATACAGAAAATGAATGACTAACATGTTCTGTTTGGGTACTGTATTTCACATACCTGTCCCCATCTGTATTTTCCATGATAGCGCTTTTCCTCTCTAAACAAGGAGGATAATTTAGTCAGGACTGAAATCAAATAGAAAAGACCAATTCGACCTTAAAACAGGCAAATTTAAAATACTGTTGTTAAATTGCAATTTCACAAAGATATCTCATAACCTTAACACTCAGGTCTTACTACCATTTCCAAATATCTGAGATCAGGTTTTCACTTTACAAGTAGAGAACATTTCACAATCAACATTTCATTTCACAGCAACATTTCACTAGAAACAATCAGACTCTCCTCCTGCTTAGCCAGATACTTCTCAGAGAGACTTCTTCCAAATCACTGGACAGGGAACACCGCCTGCCCACTGTTTTCTCCCTATTAGAATGCCACCAAGGATGTGCTGGGGATGACGATGTGGGGAGAGTGGGAGGAGTCGCATACAAAAGAGTTCACAAAAACCCTATATGTAAGAATAAAAAGAAGTCTCTTGCCATTTACAAAAAAAACAGGAAAAGACAATGCAATAATTTTTTAATCTAAAAAGACCCCTCTGTTATCTGAACAAATAGTAGGTCAGGTTTTTCTCTTGATTTTTTTTAAAACGTTCTTCATTAAAGAACACTTCAAATACATACTAAAGAAAACAATACAATGAATTATCACCAGCTTCAACAATAACCAATGCATAGCCAATCTCATTTCATCTCTACCTTACCATTTCCCTCATTGCCATTCTCCAGGACAAGTGAAGACTAGATGTTTAAATGATGAATGGTACACTGTGAAGTGTTCTGAAGTAGAACAGAATTAGAACTCAGTTTTCCCTATGAGATTAAAGGAATGTAATGGGATGGTTCAAGTCTCGTTTTTCTGAGGTCTGTATGAATAAGCAAAATACAAATACTAAAAAAGAAACTCCCTAACACAAAGCGTCTCTCAGCTCAGGGGCCTTGGGAAGTTCACCTCCCTTGTCTCTGCCAAAATTTCTCTATTCTAACCCTGTACCCCGATGATTACATCTCTTGTGGCTTTACAAATCACAGCATGAAAGATCAAATTGTTCCCAAACGGCAAAAAGGGCCAACAGTAATTTTTTACACTAGTGAGAAATTATTAATGGTTAAAAGTAGCTTTCTTTAAAACTCTAGAGCCCTGCCTTGAAAAATCTTCCCAGGAGTGATCAAACAGCAGAACGCCCCAGGAGCTAAAAAGTACCTAGGCACAGACTCTCTGGACAGAGGTGTAATCCAGTAGGAAGCAGAAGAGGAAGTACAGCCTTCTGCTCAATGAGAAGCCGTCTCTTAGTATCCCTGAACCCCCATAAGCTGATGATCACACCCTAACTCTCAGATCATTGCTGGGTGGGTTTTTTTTACCAAATATGAGCAGGCTCGGGCAGGGGGCAAGAATGGGAGTGCCAACCTTTGGTGACACGTAGCAGTACACCTTCTTCGGTTTCTTCACCTTCTCAGGGGTGTGACACTCAGAGGGTGAGTCTTCGTCTTCCTCCTCCAGAGCTGTGGAGGGCCGGCGCTGGGCAGAGCTCGTATGCATGGGCGGGAGGTGCCAGGGCGTGCTGGTGCAGTTGGCAGCATTATACAGATAAGCTTCAAAGTAAATGCTCACTCCTGAGGTGGACACGTTGCGTTCAACAATATTCCTCTCGTTCTCTGAAGTACAACAAGGAATAAGGTTTAAACTGCAAGACAGGAGAGGAAAACTGCCCATCACCAGACCTTCAGTCCACAGGTCTTTAAACCAAGTTTTGGCTCAAATACCAAATATCTGGGGTGGGGGGAGGTGGTCAGATGACTGCGGATGTGCAAAGGTTTGGGAAGAGGACTAACTCACAGCTCTCCTCTCAACTCACCACTTAGGACAATGATGTCAAATTCACCATTGTTGATTGGCTGGTTTTGATATGAGATGCAGGCATGGAAGCAGCCTCGAGAATGCAGGGTGAGCCGCAGGAACACCTGGCAGGTCTGCCGGTTGGACGTCACCGACTTCTCAAATGAGACACTGGTACTCTCTTCTTCCGGAGGACCAAGCTACAGGAGGAAAACGAAGCCATCACCAACCACACATAACTTTCTCTGCTTGCACAGACATTTACAAAGAACTTTCCTACCTTGAGCTAATCTAAGTCTCAAGAAGCCGGCACCATGGTCAGGGAGGAGACGGATCGAAGTGACCTAGATGGGAGCCTGCTCACCTCATGAATGGACAGGCTGTAGTTGTGCTCATCTCTCAAGGACGTCGAATTGTTGGTAGGGTTGTCATACTCATCTCGGGGCACTATTTGAAGAGTGTGTGGCTCCCCACAGGTCAACACCAGGGTAGAAAAATGACACACGATTTTGGTCTTGGAAGGAACCACCATTCCTGGAATAAAAACAAGGGAAGGTAACGTCAGAGAGGTGATTTTCAGGGCACAGGACTCAGTCAGTGAGTCCTAGAAAGCTGGGTGCCCGCCCAATTCCTAGGGATAAACAATACCATTATGAGCCAGAGAGAAAGAAAGAAAACAGAGAGATTAACTCAAATGAACTTTTGGGAACTCATTTTTACAAATTCCTAACAACTGCAAGCACTAAACACAATGACAGAATAACTTGGAGGAAACAGAAGTGAGAGTTACACATTAAGTGCCTAGAATCCCACTGGGAACCTACAAGTGAAACTGGCCTTAAAAATACGTGAATAATTCTAAGACAAACAAACTCAAAATATTTAGGAGCAAATCTAATAAAACCCAGAGAAGATTTTTATATTGAAAACTACAAAATGCTGATTAAAGAAATAAGTTCAGAGACATACCATGTTTATGAATTCAGATACTCAACCTAATAAAGATGTCAATTCTCCCCAAATGATATTAGGTTTAACACAGTTCTTTTTGTTTGTTTCTAGGTTTAACACAGTTCTTATCAAAATCTCAGAAAGATTTTTTGGTAAATTTAGACAATATTATTCTAAAATTTATATAGGGGGGCTCCCCCTCCACGGAAGACGGCAAAGCTCAGCGAGAAGCACTGCGTGTGTGTACTGCGTGGCCGAGGACATGGCAGCTCACGTCAGCGCTTCCCGACCCCCCCAGGAAGTGAGGGAGCATTATCTGACCATGTACATCCACGGAGACCTGGGGAAAGCCTGTATCCGGGACACCATCCCCAACTGGGTGACCGACCAACACCTGCCCCAGTGGGGGCCCCCCTCTTTCCCAGCCTCACCACTCCCTTACCTCCCCTAGACATCTGGGCTACATGCCACTGCGGGACAACTACGAGATCAAGTACGATCAGGACGCCGAGAACGCTCATCAGCGGGCTCTCGGTAAACTACGACGACCACATGGAGCTGGAGCTGAAGCGCAAGCACGTGGACATGTACGTGCACAAGCTCCGTGAGGCGAAGAACCATCGCACGCGACTACAACCTGGTGCGGGCCTTCCTAGGCAAGGACGAGAAGGAGCCGGCGGCGCGGCGCAAGGTCACCGAGGAGGAGGAGCCGCGGCTGAAGCTACGGCGCTCTACCAGTTCATGTCTTGCAAGGAGTTCGACGACCTGTTTGAGAGCATGCGCAAGAAGATGCTATGCCCCAAGATCCACGAGCTGCAGTGCTACGGCATCACCAAGATGGGAGGAGTCCGCCGAGTACGAGGCGGCCCAGCACAAGCACTAGAAGCGCAAAGGGAACAAGGCGGTGGCGGCGGCCACGGTGGTGGGGGGCGCCAAGCGGCGAGGAGGACGGCCGGGACGGCGAGTTCGCGGCCATCGAGCACCTGCCAGGCTTCGAGCTCCTGTCGGACAGCCAGAAGGTGCTGTGCAGCTCGCTGAACCTGAGCCCTGCGCGCTACATGACCGTGAAGACCATCATCATCAAGGACCGCCTGCAGAAGCACCAGGGCATCCCCTCCAAGAGCCGCCTGCCCAACTAACTGGACAAAGTCCTCAAGAAGAGGATCTTCAACTTCCTCACCGAGAGCGGGTGGATATCCAGGGACGCCTCCTGAAGCCCGCCGCCTGGAGTGTCAGGGATGGACGGCAGCCTGAGAGCCGCACCGACCGCGAAGAGGGGGGGAAAAAAAACCTTTGGTGGGCAGGAGCGGGAAGAGGAAACGCTCTTCTGGCTCCCCCAGCCCCACCCCGCATTGTTGCTTTTTTTTTTTTTTAAAACAAATTGAGTTCTTTTTTTAGGGTATCAATTCTTTTCATGGTCCTCTGAAGAAGCAACAGCAACAGTCGGTTCAAGGGGAAGACAAAACACGTGTACATTTTAACTGAATCCCTAAACGCGGTACTTTAAGACGACGATTTGCCTTTAAGTGTTCAGTTTGAAGCATATGATGAAATAGGGAAATTTCCTTTTCTTTTTGTTTCTTCCCAGTGGTACAGGACTGTGAGATGGGCGGAGAGGAGCCCTTCCCTGCTGGCAGCCGGCTCCCCTCCGTGACCGGAGCTCCCTCGGTGCCGGGCAGCTGGCACTTTAGGCGGAGGGCGCCGGGCCGGGCAGAAGAGGCCGGGGAAGGGCAGGACGGGTGTTGAACAGTTTGGCCAAACTGAGCTTCCCCACGACTGCTGGCAGTGGCACTTGGAGCCCGTAGCCCCCCAGTCCGGCCACCAGGAGCTCACCGCGGCGCCTGGGGCGGGGAGGGGGAACGCGGGGCCCAGCGCAGACTGGCAGAACGTGGAGCCTTCTCCCCTGGGGCTGCTTCTTGCTGCGCTTAGAATTTGGCCGTGCGTTTTACTTGGAAGGACTCTTTTAAATGAAGTTTGCCGAGAGTTGAGAGTTCTGGGATTTGGGTCAGCTCCTTCCAGGGTTCTCACCCCAGTGGCAAGCCCCCCTTTCTCTGAGACTGGCCACATGTCTTCTCTTGTGTGGTCTCAGGCGCTGGGCTAGCCGAGAGGGACCCCTGTGGCCTCGGGGCCCAGGCACTGATTCTCTGGGCTGCTGTTTTGAGTCACACTCTGGCGTGGCTCTGCCCAGCCCGGTTCAGAGAGGCTCTCAGGGGCGCCCTTTCGTGACCGCATGGTGCCTTCACACGGGAACCTGAGGAGTCGTGTGTCTTCCAGCTGCCCTGGGCTCTCATGTCCAAGGCCCTGCTGTAGAGTCAGTGGAGTGGCCAGAACCCAGTGCTCCTCCGGTCGTCCTGGGGCGCATCCTCTCTCTCATCCCTGGTACTTACCAGACTGTTTACCTCCAAGAATGTTTGGGCTCAAGCCCAAACTTCAAAGTTACATTAAAGTCAAGATATTTGAAAGAGAAAAGAAACAAACCAAAAAACCCTCATCATTTCCAAGGACGGCTTAATTATCGTGCCTTTTCCTCTCACATCCTTCTGTCTGTCCCCTAGGGTGAATTTCCAGCATTAAATATATACTTCAAGTATATTGGGGGCTTCCCTGGTGACTCAGATGGTAAAGAACCCAGCTGCAGGAGACCTGGGTTCAATCCCTGGGTCGGGAAGATCTGGAGAAGTGAATGGCAACCCATTCCAGTATTCTTGCCTTGGAGAACTCCCACCGACAGAGGAGCCTTGGCGGGCCACCATCCACGGAGTCACAAAGAGTCGGACGTGACTGAGTGCCTGACACTCAAACACATCGACGGTGGCTTTAGTTGTAAACCGCATCACATGCTGGCAGAGCAGCACTCCCTGCGACATGACCGCAAGCCCGGGACCTCTCTGACCATAAAGCAGCCGGTGGTGGTGCCACTGTCGCCGGCAGGGTAACCACAGCTGACAAAGAGTGCGGACACGGTCCGCGCCAAGCAGAGGCGGAGACGGTGCTACGTCTTTCCAGGGGTTCTGAGCCAGCGTTCCTGGTCTACATCAGATTCCTAGTTTGGTGAGGCTTTAAATTTAAGTCTTATTTTTATACAAAATGATTGGCAGACTTTCACCAAGCTTGAGAAGCAAAAGCTCCCTGTAAAATGTGCGTGGCCCCAGCCTAGACCTGTCAAAGGAAAAGTTCTGTGCTTAAGCAGGTTTTCAGGGTGTGTGTCTTTTCTCGATGGTATGAAGAATTTATTTAGGCTTGACTGTTTTTAAACACCATAATGAATGTATAATTTATGTTAAAAGTGTGAATCCTTTGTTACAAGGGGAAAGTAATTTTATGATTGGTTGCCTCTTGCCCCATCAACTCCAGCTATTACTGGAGTTGTTTCTATTAATAGCTATTGTTACAGAATAGCTATTACTATTACTGTCACATTAGTCCTGCCCCTGCTGTTTGCTCGGAGCCTTTAAATTTCTGTATTTAATGCTTATGATAAATGAGTCACCATAATCCCATGGAATTAGGTCTTTTCAAAACTGAAACTCTCTCAAGTCACAGAAGATAATCAGCTGTTCAGAACGATGCTCTGAATCGCCAGCATGCCAAGAATGTATTCAGACCAAAACTACCTACCGCCTCTTTTTTCCCCTTTTACACATTAAACAGGTTGAGAACCAAAAAATAAATAAATAAATAAAAATAAAATTTATATAGAAAGGCAAAAGTTCTAGAAGAGCTAAAACTATTCTAAAAGAGAAAAGTGGATAGAGTCAGTTTACCCAACTTCAAGACTTATTACACAGCTACATCATTAAGACTCTGGTATTAGTGGAAGGATAGACACATAGACCAATGGAACAGAACGAGAACCAAGAAATAGATCACCACAGATATGCCCAACAGATCCCTGCAAAACCAATGTAATAGGGGAAAGATAGCCTTCCCAATAAACGATGCTGGAGCAACTGGACATTTATAAGAAAAAAAAATACTAACCTAAATTACAAAAATTAACTAAAAATGGATTACAATCTTAAATACTAAAACTGGAAAATTTTACAAAAAAAAAAAACCACAGGAGAATATCTTCAGAACCTAGGACTAGTCAAAGAGTTCTCAGACACCAAAACATGATCCATAAAATGAAAAATTAATAAACTGACTTCATCAAAATTAAAACCCTTGTTCTGTGAGAGACCCCATTAAGAGGATGAAAAGAAAAGCTAAAGATTGAGAGAAAATATTTGCAAACCACATCTGTAACAAAGGACTTAAAGAACTCTCAAAACTCAATAGTAAAAAACAAAAATCCCACTAGAAAAACGGACAAAAGACATTTCATTGCAAAGGACACACAGATGGCAAATAAGCACATGAAAAGATGTTCGACACTGTTAACCACTAGGGACATGCAGACTAAAACCACCATTCATAATGGCCACAAACTAGAAAACAACCCAGATGTTCTTTAACTGGTGAAAGAGTAAATCAAGTATGGCATACTCATACCAGGCAATAATACCACCCAGCAATACATTTTTAAACCATTAAATTGTGTATTTTAAATGAATGAATTATAAAGCATGTGAATTAAATTTCAATAAGGGCATTATTTAAAAAGCAAATGAGAAAAAAGGAAAAGAAAAAGGAAGGAAGGAATAGAGGGATGGAGGAAAAAAAAACAAAAAACCTACCAGGCTGAAAAATCTTGTAGTAAGGACTATAGGCCACGTTTAATCCACCAAGCTTCACTGAGATTTCATACCGCCCAGCTTTGCGTACAGTGAAGGCCACCTTGACCACATTGGAACTGGGCTCCTGGAGGACTTCCTGGGTCACTGGAATTTCCACTGCTAGCTCAACATGAGCGATGTGGACTCTTAGTCCCACAGGCCGGTGTGCAGGGAAGGGCTGCCCGTTCTTATAGAATAACTGTGGTGGGGAGAAGAGGGACACCCATTGGTGAGCAGGGGGACAACAACATTTCCTGTGCAACTTGAAAGAGTGTGGGATGGGAGTGGGTGGCGGGTAAATCCCCACACCCACCTAATCCTACAGTCCTGCTCACACAAGGAGAAACAGATTCTCTCCATGCTTTGAAGAAAACCATTAAATCACAGACAAGTTCTTAAACCATTTCAGAGGAAGGGGTTCAGTGAAATATACCACTGAATCCACTTTAACTTGACACTTAATGAACCACAGAGACTGCCTCCCCTGTCTTCCTCGCCCTTTTTTCTTACATTTATCACCGCTAGCTCAAACATAAAGGGAAGTCAGTGGGTATCACTGGCACTGAGTGAACAAAAGCTCTAGGGAAGGCTGGGGGTTTCAGACTATGAAACCAAGAAGAAGGCTGCAGTGCAGAAGTCACTGCAGAGGCAGCAAACTTTCTGCAAAAGGCCAGAGAGTAATACCGTTAGTTAGCAGGTCATACATAGTTACTCAACTGTGATTAACGTCTCAAATGTGACAGCATCTGTAGGCAGTGCAGGATGATGAATGGGTGTGACTGTGTTCCAGTAAGCCTGTATTTATAGGAAGTGGGCTTGATTTAACCCTTTGGCCATGGTTTGCCAACCCCTAATCTACAACACCTACCCTCTTCAGTAACATTTTTCTCATTTTGAAAATGTAACATTAAGCTTTATAATTCTTCTAAGCTTAGCACCTATTAAAACCAAATGATAGAAAAACTGACCCTTCAGATGTTAACAATTCCCAAGTTCCAGGGAGGAATTGAGAAACAAGGGAAAATATTAACAGTCCAGGCCAGACCGGACTAGGCTCTGGAAGGCAACTGACTCAGAAACCCCAGTGCATACGAAGACAGAAACATTCCCTTACATGCACTCGGAAGGCCATGCTGTGGCCCACCTCATAGGGGTCCTTCCAATCCCAGGAGACTTTGCAAGACCGGGGATCCAGGTAATTTCCCCGCACGTAGTCATATATAGTCCGGTCCCCTCGGCG
Source organism: Antilocapra americana (assembly GCA_007570785.1). Taxonomy (NCBI): domain Eukaryota; kingdom Metazoa; phylum Chordata; class Mammalia; order Artiodactyla; family Antilocapridae; genus Antilocapra; species Antilocapra americana. The sequence goes on along the minus strand of ML664174.1, from coordinate 825,032 downwards.
CTCGCGGTCCTCATTCTGAAGGAAGCTGACTACACGTGCGGCAAGCTCAAAGAGGAACTTAATTGTGAAGAAGAATGCAACCACAGACACTGTGATGCCACCTATGTGAAAAAGAGAACACACACCACCTGCCAGTTACACATTACAGCTTCTCCTCATGGAACAGGCCAGCCATCAGTCAGGGGAGAAGTCCAAAGACCCACTCTACCGGGTCACCACTTCTGTGGGTGAAGATAGGAACTTCCTTCTGTATCAGGGTCAAAAACATAGGTCCTTGGGCCAAATTCCACCCACTGCCTGTTTTTGCAAATAAAATTGTACTGAAACACAGCCCCGCCCACTCACTGACTATTGTCCTGGGCTGGTTTTGCCCTAAAACCAGAGTTCAGCAGTGGACACAGAGTGCATGGCCTGGGAAGCTGCAAATATTGACTCTTTGGCCCTTCACAGCACAAGTCTGCCACCCTTGCTCTATACCATGGACCATACACAACGCCTGCCCCCAGGCTCCCTGCCTGTGCTGGGCCCTGACAAGGGCAGTAAAAAGAATGTGTGCCCTGCTCTCTCCAGTTGGCAGCCCTCCCCTTCCTTGTCCACTTGGCAAAAGCTCCCCCTCCCCAGTCCCTACCCCAGTTAGCAGTTCCTTCTTCTGGGCACCCTCAAACTCCTGTACATTCACATTCATCTACTCAACCTTTCTCCCCTTTGTGTTATGAACTTCATGGAGGCAGATTTTTGCCTTATTTGACTTTGACTCGACAGGAAACAGTGTCTGGCACCGGCTATAATTACTCAATAAATATTTCTCAAGTGAATGAATTCCGCTGCTAACTCGGTGAAGGTACATTCTGGCATGATTGGAAATAGTTCTAAGTCTCTTTTCAAGGACAAAGAGGGAGGCAGAAAAGGATATAAGCAACCCTAACCAAAAAAATGAGAGAGGGCTCTCTCTGTGACATACCAATAACGTAAAACATCAGGTCCCTTCAGTGCCAACAGACAGCCGAGGATCACAGCTACAGCTGCAAAAGAAAACTTGTTTAGTTTTTCCTGCCTCTTCCCTGCAGCCGTCTCAGGGAGAGACAAAGCAGAGCATGTGGCTTGAGCCAACCATCTCTGGCCTTCCTATCCCTGCTCTCTCTCTAGCTTGACAGGTGCCCTACAACACTGCAGAGAAACAGACTGCATCATTGCCCCCAAAGATTTCCAATCTACCGACCACCCTAGGAATACCACAAACAGCCACTTCTAATTACGAAATGCAATAGCATGGCTTTCATCTTCCCGGATCCAGGGCCCCAAGACACTTTCCCTCCCCCATGCAAAGTAGTGTTAATTAACACAAGCAAAGAGGATAATGGAGTCACTTTCCCCTTACATTTATTTGCCTTCTGGAAGTAATTCATCTAAGTAGAAATAGTTATATAAAATGTGGATTTTTTTTAAAGCAAGGATTATTATCATCATGTTGGCATTATGTAATTAAAATGAACTCTGGGTCATCTCAATAATAAGCGGTGGGCATGTAAGGGAAGCTGGCTTTTCTTTTTTTTTTGCTGTTACCAATCAGACAAACTAATGGGCCTTGTGAAAGATGAGCCCAGCAGAGGCCAAGGAGAGGAACCAGAGGAGGAGACTGGACATCTCATCCCAAGTGACGTCTGCCAAGGTCAGAACAATTCAGACAGAGCCCAGAGTCTGAGGGGAAACTTTCACTATTAGTAGACTTATTTCCAGAGTAAGACTTCAATCTTATTACTCATTTGAACCACCCAAGGTACTGCCAAGGAAAAATGCAATGCACACTGACATTCCTGTCTCATCACTGAGTTCTGACCTTAGCACAGGCTAAACGTGCTCTCCAATTCACAGTGCACTAAAGTCATTCTCTCAAGTCAACAGATATTAAGGTTATCAATGTGATCTCAAGCCAGCACCTTTCATCACCACTAATATATAACTTAGAGACAAGACATAGGAAAACGTCTATGCTCAGATTTGGGAGGAACCAAATCACTTTTTTTTTTTAACAGCCTGTGCTTTGATGTCTAACTATGCTGGGAAAATTTAAGAGAAAGAGTGGCTGAAAACGGCCATTAGATCCTTTGATAACAATATATCCAATAGAAACCACAGGGAGTAGGTAATCTGAGGGGTGACCATGTCAAGAAATCCCTATTGAGACTGGTGTCTCAAGTCCTACCAGAAAAGAAACCCACAGGGAACATTAGCACTATCAATACACATGAGTTACACTGCTCTCCAAAGGGTCTATAGAGACAACATACTAACTCAAAATTTGACTTCACAACTAGTGAGTCTCCTTTCCAAACAAGTATCTCATCTCCTAGGCTGAAAAGCTGCTATCATCTCTCTAAAAGCATCTGTCTGTGCTTTACAGGATGTACTAGGCGACCTGGTGGAACCAAGACCAGCAGTTTAATTGTCTCAGACACTCCCTCAGTCGGACGTCATTCAGTCTGATCCTGGATGTGAACATTTAGTCCTCAGCAAAGTTATAGCACTCAACAGAAAATGAAATCTATGTAGGTGATGCTACAGACTTGTGGTCTTAAGTCTCTTACTCCTTGGAGGAATAAAAGCAATGCTAAATTTATGACACACATCATGAGGTCTGGGGAAATTCCTATGTACTATCTCTCTGACAACTACAACAACATTTCTGTGAAAGGCAGCTGACCAGCAGTAAGTCAGCCCGGAGACCAGTTCCAGGGCTGAAATTGTATGACCTGTCTAAGCTTCGGAGTTCTCATTGCTGTAAAAAGAGTTGAGGTTTAATAACTCCTCTGGTACCATCTCCTTTAATATGATAGGACTTCAGTGTAACTCTCTAAAACTATCAAGACTCTTAAATCAAAAAGTATAGCCAGAAGAATAATACAGAGGATGAGGGCAAAACTAGACTAGAGCTAGACTACCTGGGTTCAAATCCATTCTCTGCCACTCACAAGGTGACCATGGACAACTTATTTAATCTCTCTATAATCTGCCAGTTTCCTTATCCATCAAATGGGGCTAATATCTGTGTGTACTTCATTGGGGTACTGTGAGGATGAAAAGGGTTAATATGTGTAAACAACCTAGAATGAGGCCTGGCATACAGTGAGTTCTCAGTTTTAAAACTATTATTATATCTATTATCAATAGTAGTAGCAGCATCACTACTTCTTTGCTTCAGAGCCAATAAGAAACTGAGGGAACCTCTCTATTGGATCACACTTTACTCAATGAGAAATGCATCAGAACTACAAAAAGAAAGGCTTCCTTAAGCCTTCCTAACCATACTTAAAACCTCTGCCTACACTGGCATTCTTTATACTGTTCTAATTTCATGCTTGAAAATTTTTATAATGAAGACTTAAAAAAAATTCGTACTAATTTATCCAACAAATATTAAGTACCTACTTCATATGCCAGATACTGGGGGAATGGTATTATACAACAGCCATAGTCTGAGTCTTCATAGCTGATAATAATAAACTTGACTTTGCTAAGACCTTGTCCAATCTCTTCCCCATTCACTTATTGTTCAACCAAATCATCACCACTGATCTAGATCACCTATACCTTTTCTAATACGTCAATTCTACTTTTCTATTCCAATTTCCTCTATTATTTAAAACTCAGCATACCAATTTTTTTTTTAAACTCTCTTCTTCATGAAGCCACCTTGTGACCAGGGAATTAGCTCTGTCCATTCATCACTCATTATAACCCCCCCCGCCAATAATACTTTACCCAGCTCTCAATTTTGCCCATGGTCACATTCTAAACTTGCCTTCCGCATCTTCTCCCTTTCTGGATGCTGTCATAAAGCCTCCATGCCTTTGGGTACAGGGTTTCCTTTTAGGGTGACTTCTCAAATCCCTTGTATTCCAGATTCATTTCTGTGGCAGTTTCTGTCCTCTTACGGTATCTGTGGTGCGCTCTCTGCCCCATCTCTCCTCCCATTCCACCTCACAGTAGTAAACCCATAACTTGCAACTCCCCTTATTGAGTCATTACTGCAGGCCAACAGTGTGCTAAGTGTTTTACAAGTTAGCCTAAGTATTGTCACCAATACAACTTGGTAAAATAAGCATTATTATTCTTATTTTACAGACTTAAAAAAAAAAAGCTAGGCTTGGAAAAGTTGACTTGCTGAACATCTCCCAGCAGGATAAGTGACTCAAGCCCATGTCTAACTCTGAAGCCCAATGTTCTTAACCTCATATAACTGTGAATCATGAAAAAAAAGTGGAGTCATACGGATAGTGAAGTACTTGGGGAGAGAAAAGATTTAAGAAAACAGGTAGAAGAAAGTATGAAAAATATTACCCAATCTTACCAAGGCTAAAATTAGAAAGACAAATGTTTATGGCCTCCTTTTTAATCTTTTGAAATAAAAATAAGGCATTACAAAGGAAAATGGAATGCAGTACCGATTATCTAATGCAGAAATACCACTTGCTTACTAAAAGATCCCGGGCAAGCTGCTTAATACTACAGCACTTTGGCTCACATTATCTACAAAAGAGGGAAAGGGGAAATACTTGAAGCTATTTGTCTCAGAGGAATGTTAGAAAGTTGACTGACATACATATTCTAAAACTCTTTGCCTTTTTTTAGTACAAAGATTTATAATTACAATATCAAATGAATTTTAGCCCTAACATTGAAGATCCGATGTGAAAAAGTCAATACCCAGAAATGGAGAACTGATTTCTTCATACTTGAACCTGCCCCACTGGGAGCAAAGTCGATTCTAACTGCAGCTGTGCACGGCAATGCTAGCCCTTGCTGAGAGGACTCAGAAACTGGTCACTGAGTCCATACTATACATCCCAATAATAAGTGAACCTTAACTAGTCTATCACCTTACCTTTAAACGAGGGCCCATGTTCTGAGAACCAAGGGGAGCACGTCTATTCACCAAAGCAGGTAATTTTCGGCCACTTTCACCTTGTCTTCCAACTTCTACATGAAAGGAAACAGCTGCAAGGCCAACAGAAGGTGTCTATCCATCAGCTCTTCAGGAAGGGTGTGTCACACAAGCAGAGGATCAATGTTCCTGGAATGAACTGCATGAATTCCAGGGCAGAGAAACATAATCCCAAAATATATCATCCCTGGACCTCTTTCTAATGCAGGATGCAGTCAGCTGCAGAAGGGTGCATCGAGTCTGCTGTCTTAGGATCCTATCCTACAAAGAAAAAAAAAAGAGTCAGTGGGAGAGGTTTTTATTTCTCAAAGAGAACTCCCAGCAAACAACAAAGAGGAGGTACAGAATAGGCAGTGGAAACCCTGTGGCACTAAAAATAACCAAAGGCAGGTGAACTCTGACCAAGTTTTTCCCAATTAAAATCATAAGAAAAGCCAAGAGGCGATCTCACCGCCTTAGCTGGTCACTCCCCTGAGAGGAGCTCTGGCACTTCGGTTGATCCCAACCCTTCAGGAGAGGCAAACTAGAGCACAGACTTAAGAGTCAGTCTCCTCACAACCACACAACCAGCTTCACTTTAATGGCACTGGGAACAAGGTGAAGAGCAATGAACGATGCTAGGTGGGGCTGGGCTGCAGGGGGCCTCATAAGCCAGGAATAAGGAACCAAGGTAACACTCAGCTGGAAAGGGGAAACCGCCCAAGAGCCTGGAAACCTAATCATCTAACTAAAAAGTAAATTAAAAAAAAACCTGATCAGTCAGCCTATATACAGTCTGCTCCCTTTGTGCCTATGTACGCTTTTCCAAGACAGGATTAAACAATACTGACTTTATCTTTAAAACAGTAAAATTTGCCACTATGAGTGAGGGGGAATTTTCTGTGAACATTCAAGATAAAGACACTGGGTAATAAAGTTAAGTAAAGTCAAGCTTTACTGACCAAAGATATTCATGAACTAAATGTAGCAGAAAGGGGGTTCTGGCAAGAACAGCCACCGTACAACAAGAAACTACTGATCACTAAGTGAAAAGAGACAGTCTCTTTCCACATGGCAGGAGCTGTTCTCAGTCCTTCACATGTATTAACTTACAACCCTCAGACACAGACAAAATCATCCCTATTTTACAGATGAGGAAATCGAGGCATTTTCTCAAGGAACTTTCTCAAGATTACCACGGAACATAGTAGACTTGAGTCAAACCCAGACAACCTGGACTCAGATGCCATGCTTTGGAGGACCACTCTACTGCCTTTCCATAATGGGAGACCAAGAAACAGAATAAAAAATGCTAACAAGAGCAAAAGAACAGAACGGGTGAACACCACCAGATCAAACAAGTTGGCAAACTTCAATAATTAAAAATAAATAAGCATGTGTTATTATTTTAAAATATGGTGATAGACTTGCCAAGTGCATCAGCCAAAACCTGGGTCAACTAGCAATTGGAACCAGTTTAAACGAGCCACAAACAAGAATTACATAAACTATAAGAGATCCATCAGAATGCAATGTAAGCATGAAAAAAATGACACTTTTAAGGAATAATAACACAGTGAATCACTCACAAATAAAATGTTAAATGAAAAAGGAAGCACAAAATTATTTACATATCATGGGTCCAATTGTTAAAATATTACATTACATAAAGAAGACTGGAAAGAACAACATAAAAATGTTCATAGTGGTCATCTCTTGGTGTCTGGATTTATAGACAGTTTTTTTCTAACTGTACCTTTTAGTGTTTTCCAAATTCTTTTTTTTTTTTCTGTCTCGCCATGTGGCATGTGGGATGGATTGAATCCGTGCCTGCTGCAGTGGAAGCAGAGTCCTAACCACTGGACTGCCAGGGAAGTCCCCCAAATTCTTAATGGTAAGAAAACACATAAGAAGTTTCTATTTCTGAACAAACAATTTATTTTTCCCTAAAAAAGGGAAAGAACAGGCAAGAAATCTTTATTTTTCAACCAAGGAAACAGTATTTTAAAACTAGTTAAATATAATAGAATGTACTGAACTTTTATTTCTACTCATAATGATATCAGTGGGTCTCTGACCCTGTGATCAGCTATTTGATTATTAAATCAAGTAACTCCTAGATCTAACATCATCTTTATGGTGCCCCACCATGAATCGCCACACCTGTTCCCCATGCTTCAGTGCTTCTAGTGAGCCTTAAGACTCAATTCAAGCACCATCCTCTTTCCTGGTTCAATTCCTAAGACCCTCTGAGGACTCCACAGACCACGTAGAACCAATCACTTTCTCCTTTGTGATACTCTTATGCTGAAGCTACCTCTATTGTAGCAATTAGTCTGTATTATAATTATTTGTTTATACAGTAGTCTCTCCTAGTGAACTGTAGACTCCCTGAGGACACTTACTAGCTCTTACTCATCTTTGCCTCCCAGTGACTAACATAGTGTTCAAAGTCATCTCAGACTCCATACTTTTACAAGTTCCCCAGGTGATTCCTATGCGTGTTAAAATTCAAGAAGCATGGCCTCAACTCTAGAGCAGCCAGCCTGAGAAGGCACCTACTGTTCCGTACCTCTCTCTGAGGTTCACCGGTGATGCAGACCCGGCTGGTCTGCAGACCATGCTTTCAGGAGCAGCAAGGGTCTATAGCAGGAGGAGTTGGCAAACTACAGCCTACAGGCCGAATCCAGACAGCCACTGGGTTTTGTTTAAAAAAATAAATAAAGTTTTGTCAAAAAGAATGAATGCAGCCAAGTTCCTTCGTTTACATTCTGTCTTTGACTGCCTTTGAACTACAACACAGAATTGAGTAGTTGCAGCAGAGATGTATGGTCTACAAAGCTTTCCTATCTGACTGTCTACAGAAGTTTAGCCCTTTCTGGTATAGATAACTTAGTTTTAAAGTTACATAAATGTGTAGTATTAATAAACTCATTTTTATGTATCAAAAAAAAGCCTAAAAATCGTCTTCCATTTCTACTGTCCCCTCTTAAGAAAACAGCTATAAAACTGGCAATTTTATGCAAATGTGTCTCCTGGCTAATTTCAACTGTTCTTTAAAAGTTTTATGCCTTCCATACCCCAAACAGGCATTTTATACAACCATTTCCCAAAATATGTGCTTCATACAATCATGCTTAGATTTCATCAATGCTACAATTTCCTAAAACCAACGAGTATCTCAAGGACCAAATACTATATCTGGATTTCTAAAATTACTGAAATGCATACTGACTCTGTTGCTGCTTTTAAAGTGCTGTTCTAAAAAGCTGTGATATACTGTATAACACAGGGAACTCTATACTCAGTACTCAGTAATGACCTACATGGGAAAAAAAATCTAAAACAGTGGATAGATGTACATGTATTAACTGATCCACCCTGCTGTATACTGAAACTAACACAACATTGTAAATCAACTATAATCCAATAAAAAATTAATTTAAAAAAAAGTATGTGAAACTCCACTTCAGAATTCTGGTACATAAAGGGATAAAGGGACAGGCAGCACATAGGAGTACCAAATAATAACCACTGAATCCCACAGAACGAGTAAGGACAAGAGAAAGATGTGTGCTTTGTAAGATGTTAGTCTCCAACATTCTCTACACTGAGAAATGCTGGCCTCAAGTCCACAGAAGTCAAATAAAAAACACAAATCATTCAATCAGCCAAAGGCCTACACGTTAGAGTGGCCCAACTGAGGATGTTCCAAGAAATAAAGTGCACCATCAGACACTCGAGATTATTAGTTTACCTTTTCCTTTGCTTAAATACCACCCTTGGTTTATTCTCCCCACCCCAAAATCCCACCATAAAAGACCCTCCCCCATCAAGTTTATACTCTTGAGATATTTATACAGTTGTGTATTCCTGAAACCTTGGTTCAGCCAAGTTACAGTTTTCATTTATATTCTTTCCTCATCCATCAGCCCCTCCAGTCTCTTAATCATTCCTGTGGGTCTTCTGTGAACTCTCTCCAGCTGCTCCCCAGCGATCTGGTAATGAGGTGCCTCCAAATGACTGCAGCCCTCCAGGAACAGCCTCGTTAGTCAGAACAGGGTGAGCTCACCCTCCTCGGTTCCATGACATAATACTCCCAAGCAGACGATCCCCCAAAACAGAAAGCCAGAATGCTGCTGTATTAGACTATAACCCATTCCGTGCTTCCTAGATCTGGTTAATGGGGCATGTCAGAATGTGGAAGGAGACAGAGGATAAATGGACACATTCCCACTTGCACCCAGCTATCAGAGGATGAGGTGGACGGGGAGAAAAAAAGTATCTTCATGTTATAACAAACTCATTTAGATAATAAAATAGGACGCAATTATGCATGAATTTCTAAAGGTAAAACATGGACATGAACATGGACATGTTCAGAACATTCATATGCTTTTTGTCACTGAGGCAGAAAGGTTACTTCAGGCTCTGTTCCCAGTCCCCAAAGGGTTACATACCCATTATCCTCTACCATTAGAGGTACCTGAGCTTAAAATTTTGAAAAGCACTACAACCTCCATTCAACTACTGGTATACTACCCCATTACCACTCATTTCATATATTCACATTTTATTTTTTCTATGTTCCTCCATCCCTAGACATCTGTATTTTCTCTTAGCTTAAACGCAGTTTTAGCAAATTCACTAACATCTTTCAGTTCAGTTCAGTTTAGTCGCTCAGTCATATGACTCTTCGCGACCCCACGGACTGCAGCACGCCAGGCCTCCTTGTCCATCACCAATTCCCGGAGTCTACCCAAACTCATGTCCACTGAATTGGTGATGCCATCCAACCATCTCATCCTCTGTTGTCCCCTTCTCCTCCTGCCCTCAATTTTTCCCAGCACCAACGTCTTTTCAAATGAGTCGGTTCTTCACATCAGGTGGCCAAAGTATTGGAGTTTCAGCTTCAACGTCAGTGTTTCTAGTAAACACCCAGGACTGATCTCCTTTAGGGTGGACTGGTTGGATCTCCTTGCGGTCCAAGGGACTCTCAAGAGTCTTCTCCAACACCACAGTTGAAAAGCATCAATTCTTTGGCGCTCAGCTTTCTTTACAGTCCAATTCTCACATCTATACATGACTACTGGAAAAACCATTGCCTTGACTAGATGGACCTTTGTTGGCAAACTAACATCTTTAGGTTCTTCTGTATCATTCATTCATTTTTTTTTTTTTTAAGACTGTGTGCTAAAAGCTAAGGTCACAAGGATAAGTAAGACAAAGTCTTTTCTTAACCTCCATGAACTCTGTCCAGTGTGGGAGACAGACAATACAATGTAGCAAGTGCACAAAAGAGGAAAAAAACGATGTGTGGAAGGCAAAGGAAGGAGAGAGGTAATCTTGCCTGAGTGGTGAAGTCTTCACAGGAGTGGTAATGGGGCTGTTCCCTAACAATGAGTAGGCCATTTGCAAGGCAGGAAAAATACAACAACCAGTATCCTAAGTAGAAGGGACAGCCTAAGTAAAAGTACTGAGTAAAGAGGGAGTGATGAAAAGCACCAGGAAAGCAAAGTGTTTGGAAAACCATGGGGCTAAACCAGGGTGCCTGCTACTAAGTACAGCACAGTGCAGTGGTCAAGAGCATCAATTTAACAATTAAGTGATCTTGAACAAGCTATTTAGCTTCTCTTCTGTTGCCTCGGGTATAACATGGAGATGCACTGAGAAAAGGAAGGAATTCAGCTGCCCTAGGGGAGCAAGACTTGGAATATAAGGGAAGGGAAGGCCGGTTGAGACTAGAAACTAGGCCCAGGTGACTTGGCACCACAGGAGAGCCCCAGAGGATATGGCTCGATGTGCTACCCAGGCTTCAGGGCTGCCAGGTTACGACGGTGGCTTGTGCCCAAGCCGCCCAGACCAAATAAATGAGGAAGATGGCGTTGAGTGTACCTGAGGGAATTTGGTTCAGCCAAGTTACACAGCTTTCATTTCTGTTCTCTCATCAGGAAAGATGAAAGATCCAGAGAAATCTCATTTTGAACCAATGATAGCAACAATCCAAAACACTAAGTTTTCTGAATTATTTTTCCAGTATGATGATAAAAACAAGAATCCACGTCTACTAAGAACTTACTACATGCCAGCACTGTTTTAAGTATTTCATGTATCATCTCATTTAACTCTCACAGCAACCGTATAAAGTAACCATATTATGATGACTATTTTATAGATTAGGAAACGGAGGTACAGACAGCTAAAATAACATGTCTGTGGTCACTAAGCTGACAACTGAAGGAACCAAGCAATGTGATCCCAGAGCCTAACCTCTTATCCAGGAATAATGATGCATCAAGAACCTCCAAAAGGGGTGGGGAGGGAGAGACATTCTTGGGATAGGAAGAATGAGAGATCAGAAGTACTTAATTTGGAATTTTAAAAGAATACGACTTCATTTGATTAGACTTTAAACAACAGCAACAAAGCCACAAGAGAAGTTCTTTAATAAGGGAGTAACAGGGTCACACATTTAAAGAGAAGTAACCCTGGGGGCAATGTGAGACTGAAGAGAAAGACAGAAGGCTGAGACAAGAGGATACTGTCCAAGGGAGGTTCTAGGCACTGGTCATGACATCGGCAGGAAGGGACTTCAGTGTGCTTTGTTTCTCTTAGAAGCAACAGGATCAGTGATCTTCAAGGCAGAAAAACTCAAGGAGAGCAAGAAGCCAAGGACAAGTCAGGATTTGCTACGCTTGGGAGCCTGCATGAATAATGACAGAGAATTAAGGAGGCAGAGCAGATATGGAGGGAAGGTAATGAGTGCAGAAGTGAACTTAAGTTTAAAGCATCTACAGGATATCCGCTGTCAATGCAAGAGATGTGGGCTTGATCCCTGGGCTGGGAAGATCCCCTGGAGGAGGAAATGGCAACCCATTCCAGTATTCTTGCCTGGGAAATCCCATGGACAGAGGAGCCTGGTCACCCTTAGTCTATGGGGTCCCAGAGTCAGACACGATTGAGCGACTGGGCAGGCATGTGGACAGAACATATCCAGATGAGAACACCCACAAGACAAGTGGAAATCAGCCTCTGAAGCCAGAGATACCAGGATCTGGAGGACAGTCAAAAGACATGGGGAATGGGGAAAGACTGCTAGAGGGGACCAACTTTAGCTATATCCTGCCCTTGACCCCGAAGAGGAGCTAGCAAATCAAAACGAGAAGAAACTCCGAGCAGAAAAAAATTTTAACTAATTTATTGGAGGCAAAAGGAAGTGCCTATTCCTAGAAACTGATGGTCAATTGTATTAGACCAAGTAAATATTTAGGCCAGAGGGGGTAATTTGAAATCAGACCTCAAGTTTTTTTCCTTAGTTATTTGGAACTCTCATTCTCAGATATAGCAACTTCTTCATGTAAAATTTATATTTTATCTCCATTTATTTTTATTAATATTAATTTAAACTTGACCCAACACATAACTAGTAAGCTCTTTGCTACTCAGTTCAGTGATATTATTATTTCAAAACTATTTTAATGCCTGTAACGAATTCAGATCCAAACTTTAACCCATTATCTAATTCTATATAAATCACTAGTTTAAAAAAAAACCTCTTGGAGAAGGAAATGGCAACCCACTCCAGTGTTCTTGCCTGGAGAATCCCAGGGACAGAGGAGCCTGATGGGCTACAGTCCATGGGGTCGCAAAGGGTTGGACATGACTGAGTGACTTCACTTTCACTTTCTTTCTCACAGGACCAGGCAGTTAGGTCCCTGGGCCCTAGGTGAGATGGGCTGGGGTCTGAAAGCCTGCAATAGAAGGTTAGCTGTGACAGGATCATAGCCTGTTGTAAGTCACACTCTTCATACTCTGTGGATCTGGGTTATGTCCCTGCTGTTCTCTAGTATACAATGTATATGCAAATAGGCTTCCCAGATGGGTCAAGCTGTAAAGAATCCACCTGCAATGCAGGAGACATAGGTTTGATCCCTGGGGTGGGAAGACCCCCTGGAGAAGGAAATGGCAACCCACTCCAGTATTCTTGCCTGGGAGATTCCATGGACAGAGGAGCCTGGCGGGCTACAGTCCATGAGGTTGCAAAGAGTGGGACAAAACCGAAGCAACTGAGCACGCACTTAGCTGTGTATGTATGTATGTATCCAGTCCAATGCTGCCCGGGGCCACAAATTTGAAGAAAGAAGCACTATGAACATTTAGTGTTACTCTAAGAGTGTCGACCAGAATCCAAACCAAAGAATCGAAGAGAAAGGTGAAATTCAGATGACCAAATCAGGTCGCCAAGTTAGGAGGGATGGAGTATTTCTCATTTTTTAAACCACTATGAAATATTCATCCTTTTCAGAAAAGAAAAAGATATTTAAAATTTAACACTAGACTATATTTAGCCAAAACCCCTTTAAAAGTCAAGGTTACTTTCTCCAGCAGACTGTGGAATCAAAGACAAACAGCATGGCTTCCGAGGAAATTATCTGTACACAAAATTCAGAGATCACACTGAGTTAGGTTTTTAAGCATATTTGAACCTTCCAGTTTCATTGTATCCACTAATGCCAGTCACTTATTTATAGACCAATGTCACATGCTCATTTGACTGCAAGTAAGTTGATAATTCAATTTGGATTCAATAGGCTTTATTTATTTGCAAGGTCTCTGAGAACTTTGGAATTAAAATAATGAAACATCTGAGAGAAGGGGCACTGTGTACATAGCTGTACAATGGGAAGACTTCTGTTTTGGCTTTTTCCTTTGACCAAATCCTTAAGCCTATTTCCATTTCAGTGTATGCATCTGCACACCAAGTATGAGCACATACTACATCTGATTTGGTCTACAGGTATGAATTAAATACTGAATAGATAAAAAAAAAAAAAACCTCTTTGTCAAATATCTTGTCAAAAGCAGTTTCCCTAAAGTGTCATTTATATGTAGTAAGTCACCAATTTAAAGCATACAATTAAGTTTTGACAACTGTATAAGGTAATGATATAAAATACAATCATGATCCAGAGCATTTCATCATCCCCAAAAGTTCCTCACAACCCTTTGCAGTCAGCCCCACTTCTCCACCCTCCTGTACAACCACTGATGTACTTTATTTTGCTATAGTTTTGCCTTTTGCAGAATGCCTATAAATGACATCACATAGCAAATACAGTCTTTCATGTGTGATATAACACTTTTGAGCTCCATACATGCTGTTATTTGTATTGGTAGTTCATTCCCCTTTGTAGTAGTCACCCATTATATGGACATACAGTTTGTTTATCCATTCCCCAGGAAAGGACATTTGGATTCTATCCAGGTTGGGGCTATTAGGGGTAAACATTCAAATCCAAATGTAGTGTGGACATAAGTTTTCATTTTTCTTGGATAAACAGCTAAAAGTGGGATTGCCAGGTCATGTAATAAGTACACATTTAATTTATAAGAAACCGCCAAACTATTTTCCAAAGTGGCTGTACCACCTTGCATTTCCACCAGCAATGTATGAGAGCTCCAGTTACTGCATCTGTCTACGTTTGGTATCGTCAGTCTACCTACACTTGGTATTATCAATCTACCTATGCTTGGTATTATCAATCTTTTAAGTTTTACCCATTCTAGTAGGTTGAATCGGTATCTCACTGTGGTTTTAATGTCCCTGAGGATTAACAATACTGAGCATCTTTTCCTGGGCCTGTTGGCTATTTATAAAGCTTCTCTGGTATCCAAATCTCTCATTTTTTAAAACTGAGCTGTGTTCTTACTATCGAGTTGTAAGGGTTCTTTTAAGTTATGAATACAAGTCATTTATTAGATACACATTCAGCAAATATTTTCTGTGACTTGCTTTTTCATTTTCTTAACAGTGTTGTTTAAAGAGTAAAAGTTCCTAAATTTCCTAACTTGATGAAATCTAACTTACATTAAAAAAAAAATCTAACATAAATTTTTTCTTCCTTCTATAGTTTGTCCTTTCTTGTATCTTACTTCTTTAAAAATCTTTGCCTAACTCAAGGTCACAAAGATTTTTCTAGAAATTTTATCTAAAAGCTTCATCTAAGAAAATCTCATCAAAGTTTTTAACAAGATTTTTCTTTAAAATGCCTGGATTCCATTTATCTCATAATTAGTCACACAATTTTATTATCCCTTTGTTTCTTTTAAAATCAACTTCCCACATTACCAAGCGTTATTGAAATTATAGTCTATTTCAGAATTGGAAAGATTTTTATCTTTTAACAGATGTTCCCCTTCTTCAGTCTAATAAATGGCATTTCTAAATGTAGACAAGATTTTAGTCCCTCGGTTCTCTTCAAATTGACATAAAACTTTTGGACCTTTGACGTTGGTTCATAAAAGTAACTTTACATTTCTTAATTCAACTTGGATTCCATTACATCAGTCTCTTTAAAATAAGCCAGAGTTCTTCAGACTCAAAATTAAATGAACAAGGTATATGAATTTCTATGCCCCCTGGAATAAAATGTAGTTCATAGAAAGGAGGAAAAAGGTATACAAAGCTAATGTGACTACAACAGGGAGAAATGAAATGAGAAATTAACATTGCTCATTTCGTAACTTCACAGGACATCTGGAGATAAACAAAATAGAAAACTCACTCATCTTGGCCCCTGTCACAGTCTTTAAATCAAGAAAATGGCAGCTCTGATTTACAACTCCCTCTTACCCTGATGTTTTTTCTATTTACCAAGCTGACTCTACTGCACCTGATCCACAGATTTAGAACAGGCCCCTGTGTTCCCATACCATGGCAGCTTTTATGCTTAGGTGACCCTGGGCCACCGAATCTTGGTTGTAACAGGAAAAATTTTAAACTAATTCTCTGAATCTGACAAGCCGTCTCCCTCAATAAGTCTAGGAAGTTTTTATTTCATTAACCGCGTGAAATGGCAGGCAAACAGCCAGATCTACAGCTCAGGGGGGTGAAACTGCAACTGTCACACATTCACTCAAAAGCTAACCGTTTCTACCTCTACTACCATCTATTGGGCTTCCCAGGTGGCGCAGTGGTGAAGAATCCACCTGTCAATGCAGGAAACCAAGAGACGTGGGTTTGATCCCTGGGTCGGGAAGACCCCTGGAGAAGGAAATGGCAACCCACTCCAGTATTCTTGCCTGGGAAATCCCACAGACACAGGAGCCTCGCAGGCCGCAGTCCATGGGGTCACAAAGAGGCAGACACAACTGAGCAACTTAGCACATGCACACACATGCACACACACATACACATATGCGCACTACTATTGCTTTCAATTCTGCTCTTTATTTTTTAAGGAAGATAAATTGTTTATAAAATCAGAAGAAAGAGCAACCTTAAATAAGTATTTTATACTTCTCTGATTAAGATTCTGAGAAGAAAAACTCAACTAGCCACAGAAATGGCCACTTAGGAGGACTCAATTTGAAGGAGAAACTCAACATATGTGGCATTCAAAACTTCTGTTGACCTAATAAATAATCAATGTTACTGAACAAGGCCTTATTAATTTCTTCAAATGTGTATTAAGAACCTATTACATGTCAAGCAATATACTGGATGTTTGTTGTTGTTCAGCTGTCAAGTCATGTCTGACTCTTTGAGACCCCATGGACTGCAGCAAGCCAGGCTTCCTAGATTCCAAAATAAGTAAGATAGTCCCTAACCCCTTAGAAACACACAATTTAATAAAGAGGAAGACAAGGAATAATTGGGGATAGTTCTGTGTGGTAAAATCTATGAGGTAAACACACGGTTTTAGTAGAGGCTAAGAAGGGATCCACAATCAGGATCAGCTCTTAAGCTTCTCAGGAAACGTCACACCACCCTCCTGGGAGCAAAGCCAACTCTTCCAGTGGCTTAACAGTGCTTTGAGCATCAAAGGCTACAAAAACCACCTATGTGGTACTGTTTATTCTCAAGGTCAGTGACTTTCCTCAGCACTGGTCGGAGAGGATTACTGGACCACATACATGGCACAGAAAAAGCTCACTGAAAGCCCCAATGTATTTATCAAAATCATACATGATCTAAATGCAGTGTGGTATCCTGGAACCAAAAAAGGATATTGGTGGAAAATTTTGTGAAATCCAAATAAATTCTGCAGTTCAATTCACACCAATGTTAATTTCTTAGATGTGACAAAATGCACCACGATTATGTAAGACATTAACATTAGGGAGAGATTTGGGTAAAAGGTACAACAGAAACTTCTTGTACTATTCCGCTTCTTTTCTATAAACCTAAAATGATTCCAAAACAAAATCTGGGTTTAAAAAAAGCACATATGGTTCCCCACTTTCCATTCACACTCCCCCTTAGGATTCTGATCATGCCTCCCAAGTCATTGCTCCAATTCAGATAATGGTTGCTTGAAACATTTTTCAAAACCTTATCTGTTTAAATGGTTTTCTATAAACTATTTACGTAGCCCAGCCGAGTTTCCTTCTTCACCAGGATATGAAAAACCAGATCACACTTGGAAGATTTTACATGTTTTCCTAACAGTTTTACCACATACACCAAGGGGTATCCTTGGAGCTAATCCTTCAAGCTGGGCTTCAGCAGTATGTGAACCAAGAACTTCCAGATGTACAAGCTGGGTTTAGAAAAGGCAGAGGAACCAGAGATCAAATTAACAACAAATTCTCTGGATCACAGAGAAAGCAACATAATTCCAGAAAAACATCTACTTCTCCTTCACTGGCTACACTAAAGTCTTTGACTGTGTGGATCACAACAAGCTGTGGAAAATTCTTAAAGAGATGGGAAAGCAGACCATCTTACCTGCCTCCTGAGAAATCTGTACGCAGGTCAAGAAGCAACAGTTAGAACTTACGTGGAATGAATGACTGGTTCAAAATTGGGACAGGAGTAAGACAAGGCGGCATGTTGTCACCCTATTTATTTAACTTATATGCAGAGTACATCATGCGAAATGCTGTGCTGGATGAATCACAGGCTGGAATCAAGATTTCTGGGAGAAATAGCAACAACCTCAGATATGCAGATGATACCACTCTAATGGCATAAAGTGAAGAACTAAAGAGCCTTTGATGAGGGTGAAGGAGGAGAGTGAAAAAGCTGGCTTGAACCTCAACATTCAAAAAACTAAGATCGTGGCATCTGGTCCCATCACTTCACAGCAAATAGAAGAGGAAAAGGCAGAAGCAGTGACAGATATTCTTTTCTTGGGCTCCACAATCACTAAGGATGGCGAATGCAGCCATGAAATTAAAAGACACTTGCTCCTTGGAAGGAGTTATGACAAACCCAGACACAGTGTATTAAAAAGCAAAGAGACATCACTGTGATCCAAAGGTCCTTAACTTGGAAGGAGTTATGACAAACCTAGACACAGTGTATTAAAAAGCAAAGAGACATCACTGTGATCCAAAGGTCCTTAGAGTCAAAGCTATGGTTTCTCCAGTAGTCATGTACAGATGTGAGTTAGACCATGAAGAAGGCTAAGTGCCGAAGAATTGATGCTTTCAAATTATGGTGTTGGAGAAGACTTCAAAGAGTTCCTTGGACAGCAAGGAGAGCAAACAAGTCAATCTTAAAAGAAATCAACCCTGAATATTCATTGGAAGGACTGATGCTGAAGCTGAAGCTCTAATACCTTGGCCACCTGATGCAAAGAGCCAACTCACTGGAAAAGAATGATGCTGTGAAAGACTGAAGGCAAAAGGAGAAGAAGGTGGCAGAGGATGAGATGGTTAGATAGCAGCACTGACTCAATGGCCATGAGTTTGAGCAAACTCCAGGAGATAATGAAGGACAGAGAAGCCTGGTGTGCTGCAGTCCATGGGGTCAGAGTCAGACATGACTTAGCAATGCAACAACAACAATCCTTGGAGTTAAACTACCCTAAGTGGACAAGCCAGGGGTTTTAAATAACCTGGGTTGGATCTCTGGATAAAAACAAAGGGAGGGAAACAATAGAAAATGTTGTGTATTAAGTTACCTTTACCTAATCTCTGACCAAAAAGAATAATGAATAGAAAACACAATGAAAGCATGAGGAAGGACTTTTCCAGAAGCTGAGCGCAAACTTAAATCTCTCATTTCATTGACCAAAACTGAATTGCATTTCCTCTCCTAAATTAGAGACTGGTAAAGATGGAGAGAATTATTCTTAGCCAACCAGGCCCATTCTTTGGCATGAAGATGTGGTTGGCTTCCCCTGAAGCACATGGCTGCAAGGGAGGAGAGAGAATGAATACATGGAAGAAAATCTGTCGGGAGGAAATGGATGCTAGGGATAGGGAGGTGGAGAAATCAACAA
Source organism: Antilocapra americana (assembly GCA_007570785.1). Taxonomy (NCBI): domain Eukaryota; kingdom Metazoa; phylum Chordata; class Mammalia; order Artiodactyla; family Antilocapridae; genus Antilocapra; species Antilocapra americana. The sequence goes on along the minus strand of ML664174.1, from coordinate 805,880 downwards.
AAAAGATCCTCTGTACTTTGTAATCACAGTACGCTAGCAATTGAGGAATTTTAAATATAAAAGCAACTTTTACACCGTGATTACTTTTGCTTGTATTTTCTCTTGCTTTGTCAAAGTTCTAGGGGTGGACAAGGGAGCTTATACAAGTGAAAAAAAAAAAAACAGAGAAGTATGGCTAGTAGATGTCTGAGAGTAGTGGGCTTAGTGTGTCTGGTGGGTAGGATATGTGGGACACCAAGTTCATGTTCCTTGTATGGTTCAGGTGGAATCAGACGGCCTTGAAGACATACAGAAGCGTAAAGACGAGGCATCTAGTTAAGGCAATCCCAATTTTTCAAGGTAGAAATATATTTTAAACGCGTTTTAAAGTGTTTTATTTCATTCTTTGTTTTTAAGGCTAGTCCAAAAAGAACTACCATTTGTTAAAGAATAAAAATAGATAGATATGCATTGGGAAGAGAAAGTAGGAATCACACAGGAATACTGTGTAAGATATTAAGAGTACCTAAGTGAGAAGGAATCTCAAAACCATTAGTTGAGTGAATACACTAGACCATTTAATCTTTTAATAAAATTTATTGTGTCAGTATTTTAAAAAGTACAATGAACAGATGTTGACAATTAGCATCTCAACACCAAAATGAAAACTGCAGTGAAATGAATGTTTCAGCTAAAAGCTCTGAAAATCATGGCACAAATTCCTCAACTACTAAAGATAACAAAAATACATATTAAAATCATATGATACTGTTCCAATTCAGGCTAAATGGCAAGCCATATACCTACCATAACTGGTTTCTAGTAACTAAATGAATACTTATGTCCTTCTGCTGAAGCACATTTTGTAGTACAGGCTTTAAGGGTCCCATCAGGAAAATGTCATGGAGACATAACACCGTATGAAGCCTCAGGCATGCTCACATATACACACACACCACAATAAGGTTAAACAATCTCAGAACTCTGGAAACTACTATGCAAAAGAACATTAGTGAAGCGTAAACATTCATAAACCCTTCAAAAAACAAAGAAACTAAAGAAAGATAACTGAAATTCACATCTAAATTATTTAATGACTGCTACTGCTGCTGCTAAGTCGCTTCAGTCGCGTCCAACTCTGTGCGACCCCACAGATGGCAGCCCACCAGGCTCCCCCATCCCTGGGATTCTCAGGCAAGAATACCGGAGTGGGTTGCCATTTCCTTTGCCAATGAGTGAAAGTGAAAAGTGAAAGTGAAGTCGCTAAAGTCATTTAAAAGATAAATTGATAGACTAGAATCCATTATGGTCATAAAATTTGATCTGTTATATGTTATACCACTAAAAAAATATTATACAACAGTACTCTGACCAAGTCCATTTCCATAAAGATGAACAGGTAGAATAATTTCTCTAAAATATTTCAATTCGCTACCCCCAATACAAAATTTAAAAAAAAATTTAATAAAAAGTTTTATAGTTTAAAAAATTTAAATATTTCAGTTTGTATACCTTGGTTCAACCACCTACCATTGTTTATCTGTTCACAACTCTTTCTCTAATACAGGCCTGAGTTCTTGAAGAATAACCAGCACATTGCCTGGAGCAGAATGGGCCTCCAATAAATGCCTTCTGAATGAATGAACATGCAGCAGTAACATACTTCTCAGGAATCCTGACAAACTAATTCAATATCAATATCTTACAAACAGGGGCTGCTGTACATATACCATGCTACCACATTTAGATGCAGTCAAGCTAACTGAAAAATAACTAACAGCAACTAATGTTTGTTGGGGGAAAAAACTATCACATGAGACACAAAAGTTAGTGTAAAGGGACTTCCCTGGTGGTCCAGTGGCTAAGAATCCACCTTGCAATGCATGGGACACAGGTTCAATCCTTGGTCAGGGAACTAAGATCCTACAGCTCAACTAGAAAGTCTGTTCACAGCAACAAAAGATCTCACATGACATGAGGAAGACCCTGAGTGCCACAACTAAGACCTGATGCAGTCAAATAAGTAAGTAAAGAAACAGATATATCTTCTTTAAAAAGTGTAAAAACTATAACTTGAAACGGAAGAAAATATGATTTTTTTTCTTACAAAAGTGAATATACATCAAACTTTCTAACACTGACATACAAGATTCATCATCCAAAATTTTAAAAAGCAATTTGTTAACAACTTACATTAGTAAGTTAGGCCAATTAGTGAATGGAATGAAGTCCAAGCCCAATTATGTGTTCAAACTGTGGGTCAAATGCCCTGAGCAAATCAAACAACCCTCTTGACTGCTGAGAAGGACTAAAATCACTTATTTTTCTCACAAGTATGTAATCAAGATCAATTACTTTCTGCTCCCACCCAACACAAAGCAACACCATCTATCCCTCCCATCACTACCAAAATATGCTTATAGGATATCCTGGTACTTTAACATAAGAATCGTGGATTGGAACAAAATTACAAAGCAAAAAAACCCATATTTTCCTAAGTATGTTCTCATCCCCCATAGTGTTCCCACACTAATTTAGCTCCCTACCAAGCTTTAACAATCAAGGAAATCAGAGAAGTCTCAGAACAGATATTACACACTGTGTGTTTTTTTAAATTTGTTATTGTTCATGGAATTCAAAATTCAGGGTACACATTAACAAGAGAGTGTTTTTCTGTCTATGCCTGAATTTAAATTCAAATTACTATTTAATTATATGCAATTTTCTCTCTAAACCTATATATAATACTAATCAGTCTCCAAATGTTCAAAATAAACACACCGATCATGTTTACTTAACAAGCTTATTGCCTAATCACCATGAGGTTCTAATGCATTAAAAAAGTTGTGGCTATCATGGCACCATGACAGCTTGGCAGAAAGGCTGTTCCCAAAAGATTAGGAACTTCTAGTAAACCACAAATGGGGTAAAGCAGGAGGTATACACAGCATCTGTAGATGCTTCCATAACAAAATAATTTCAATGTCAAAAATTCAGAGCCTACAAAGTCAAATATGTGCCCTACAAAGCTATCTACAAGCATGCATGCCTAAAAGGGAAAGTAGGAAGAAAACTGTGTACTCAAACCAACTCAAGAAATTACCCTGCAAATGAGCTTTTCAAGAACTGAAAATGTAATAAAGTTCTTGAGGTTATAACACATTCAAGTTCCAAATCTGAGCAACTATATTAAAACACCACTGGCATACTTTGACAGAAGACACACAATGATAACAGGAAATACTTTAATAGGGTTTACTCGCAGGGAACACTCTTCCAGGGACTTTATGCTTTAACTCAGTCCTGATTACTAACAGACTTTCCTGTAAGATAGACACTATTCATTTTACAAATAAACTGAAGCACAGATAAAATCACCCAATAACATACAAGTAATTAAGAGGGTAGAAGAGAAATTTTTAAAACCCCATCAGTCAAGACTCCAAAGTCCATGTTAATACACTATGTTTCATAATAAGGCTTATTCGGCTATGGTCAGCTTTTTTTTTTTTAAACCTCATAACCTTTTTGGATTTCAAACACCAGGACAGCTTTGTGCAATAAGTACAGACTGTCGAATCAGACCCAAACAAATCCTTGAACAAAGTCTGGGTCTCAGCTTCCCATATGTAAAAGGAGGGTACTGAAGTCACTATGGTCAAAGAAGGTAATATAATTAAAATGCCTAATACAATATATAGGATCGAGGTTCTTAACGTCAAGCGCAGAGACCTAGAGGGTTCAGATAGGCTTTGAGATCACCAGTCTCATAATCGTATGATAAATGTTGCAACGTGTACCCATTTATTAAAGAACTGTCCCTGGATCTTCGAAAGGTTAAGAACCACCAGAGTACCTTAAAAGGTACTCAAAAAAATGGAAGTTATCTTACCCTTCTTGTTCTCAAAAACTCTCATCTTTTCCATGAAAGAGAACACACCAAGGCTTCAGAATACAATACTAATCATTTACCAACATTTTCCTGGCTTGGTAACTAGTAACACAGGCAAGCGTCTGTCTCGATTTTTCCAGAGACAGTGTAAAGAAAGCCCTCAAATGCTGCTCCATCCCTCATCCCTTCACCAAGACGAATACACGGTATGCACTCGGGGGAAATCACGAGAATCGTCCACTCTGCTACCCCAAGCATAATGTCGGCTGGGAGAACCAAGGAGGAACCAGAGCCTCCGCGGAGCCCGCCGCTGAAGGATGAGGAGAACGTGTCTTCCCAAAACTACTGGGCAATCCAGAATGTCGTCCCCTCTACCCTTGTCCTCCCTGCCTCTACAACTCTATAGTGCAGGCAGGTCCTCTGGGCTCTGCCTCGTGCTGGAGTGATGCGAGAGAGGAAACATTACCCAAACTGGGGGTGCAGCACGGCGAAGTCTCAGCTCTGCTACTCTGGGAGGCGGTGGCAGCACCTGCAGAAAATACGGCCCGAGACCCTCCCACTCAAAGGTACCCAGTACAGATTCCCCAGCCAGCGGCTGGGCACCCGCTTCAGGGCTTTTCCGTTTCCCAAAACGGCTTCCGCTTCCGGGCTAGCCTTTGCCGGAAGCTGCGTACGGATGACGCAAACGAGTCGCGCCGCCGGTGATTCCGGAAGAAACAAGAGCGCAGCGTGAACATGGTGAGACCCCGGGGAGTCTGAGGACGGGTATTGTCAGACCACGTCTGAGAGGAGATGGAGGGAGTGGCCCTTGGCCAAACTTCCACGACAGTCTCCTTGCTTATTTTCATTCCGATCTCAGCTTTTTAGCTGCTGGAGTAACGCTTGTTATGTTTTAGAGAGTTGGGAGGATGGGTTGAGGCAGTTCAGTTCAGTCGCTCAGTCGTGTCCGACTCTTTGTGACCCCGTGGACCGCAGCACGCCAGGCCTCCCTGTCCATCGCAAACTCCCGGAGTTTACTCAAACTCACGTCCATCGAGTCGGTGATGCTATCCAACTATCTCATCCTCTGTCGTCCCTTTCTCCTCCTGCCTTCAATCTTTCCCAGCATCAGGGTCTTTTTAAATGAGTTATTTCTTCGCATCAGGTGGCCAAAGTATTGGAGTTTCAGCTTCAACATCAGTCCTTCCAATGAATATTTAGGACTGATCTCCTTTAGGATGGAGTGCTTGGGTCTCTTTGCAATCCAAGGGACTCTCAAGAGTCTTCTCCAACACCAGAATTCAAAAGCATCAATTCTTCCACTCTCAGCTTTCTTTATATAGTCCAACTCTCACATCCATACGTGAGTACTGGAAAAACCATAGCTTTGACTAGAGGAACCTTTGTTGGCAAAGTAATGTCTTTGCTTTTTAATACGCTGTCTAGAAAAGTCATAACTTTTCTTCCAAGGAGCAAGCATCTTTTAATTTCATGGCTGCAGTCACCATCTGCAGTGATTTTGGAGCCCAAGAAAATTAAGTCTGGTTGAGGCAGATAGGAGGAATTGGGTATTTGAGGGAATAAGTGTATGAACAAAAGAAAAGGAACTCAGGAATATGCGGTGTATTTCCAACTCCTTTTAACTCTAAAATTTTTGTTTCAAGGGGAAGCAAAAGAAAACACGGAAGTATGCGACCATGAAGCGAATGCTTAGTCTCAGAGATCAGAGGCTGTGAGTGTCTGGAATCACCTGGGTTACTAGACTGCCCAGAGCTATAGAAATCAGGAGGGGATAAGTAGTAAAAGTTTCTGTTGTTATTTTTGTTTACTTTTGGTATTATTATGTCTTGGATTATTATAGGGTAATAAAGTACAACAGTATCCTAGCTGCTGAGCAGGTACACTGGTGAATGGGTTGGGAATTCAGCATCTCTTAAATGTTCAATTTGTATCACTGTTTCTTCATACTGTATGTGCCATATCACTGTTAAGCCTCCTGACTGTTCTGTGAGGTAGGTAGGATTTTCTTTAGGTTTTTGTCATTACACTGCTACATTCCCCAGGGGCGGGGAAAGGTTTGTTATAATTTTTGAAAGACAGTGAGGTCAAAGATTATCGTTGTCTTGTGTACCAGAACCTGATAACTCAAGTGTTTTTGAAAGAAAAAAATGGGAAAACACCTGGGTGTCTCCATTTGATGAATCTTACAAGATTTATGACTGTGGAGGAAGAGAGTAGAACGATATTCCCTAGTATGAGGAGGAACTAAACAGTTTGGCAGCTTGGTTAAGAATGGATGGAGTTATTAAATAAAGACTGGGCTTCATTGTGTCTAAGAGTCTCAGTACAAAGGAGTAGTCGTTAGAGCCTTCATTGTTGTTAAATTGTATTCTTGACCTTTAGTATGTATTTATTATGTAATTTTAAGGAAATTTGATCCACTAATAATATTTTGTTTCTAGTTAAGGTTAAATTCTGTATATATATTGTCACATTATAGCATTTTATAAGAGACATGTGGGGGAACCCTTTTCCTCCTGCTGTTGAAGCATCTTGAGTCTTCAGCAGATAAATGTCAGCCTATTTACCCATTGCTTGGAAGTGGATTTTTATCCTTGATATGAGAGCTTCTGACAAAAAAAGAAATAACCGACATTTATTTATCCACTACAATTTATATGGATTATTAGCTAATGATTTTAAAATGTAATTAGGTTTTACTGATTAGCTGTGTTAATTCCAGGTTACTTTCTACACAGTTATTTGTGCACAAGAAGCCTATGCTGATATTAATATGATGATCTGACGAAACAGAATTTCCTTTGTAGACAAAAAAGAAGAAAGTTTTAATAATAATCACTGCTGTGATTTTTTTTCTCCCCTACATTGAATTTTCTTTTTTTTCCTAGTAAAGAAAAGGATAGATTAAAACCGAAAAAGAAAGAAAAGAAAGATCCCAGTGCACTCAAGGAAAGAGAAGTGTGAGTAATCAAAAATTTCAAGTTTTCCTTTAAAATTGAAGAAAGATTCTAAAACTATAGACCTCTGAGAAATTCAGGCATCCCCTGAACTGATTTGCTCAGTCATTTGTAAGTCTGGCACAGCTATGCAAATGAAGTGATATTGATGAGCATAAACCAATTCTAATGGTTCAAAGGTTTTTGGACTTAATGGAGCAGTAAAAAAGTTTGCCTAAAATCCTGGGGATTAAATCTAATATTTTTTTTTCTTTGTAAAGAATCTTTCAAAAGAAAATTGAAAGATTGTTCATTGTTTTAATATACCTGCATTTCATAAAAGAGACAGCATATCACCAAAAAGTAGTAAGGGCATAGTTTCAGGAAAAAGGTTATTCCTTTTAAGTAAGTACATTTAACTGTATGAAACGTCATCACGTTTTTCTTATTTTTCTCATTTTGCCCTAGACTGGTGATGGATATATCATCACAGTATTTACTTCCAATGAACAGAGGGGAAAGGAGCACACTATTCCAAGCAGAGACTTGTCTTTTGTTTGTTTATGCCAGAATATCAGTGTAGACATTGCATGGTGGTTTTTTTTTCTTTTTCTTCCAGCCCGCAACACCCTTCCTGCTTATTCTTCCAATATAACACACAGCTGGGCCCACCTTACCACATCCTGGTTGATACCAACTTTATCAACTTTTCCATTAAGGCCAAACTGGACTTAGTGCAGTCAATGATGGACTGTCTGTATGCCAAGTGTGAGTATCAAGACTTTTCCATTTCTGTGACATTTGCAAATAGTAATCATACTTACCCAAATACATGAAAAGAGGGAAATAGGGTTCTAGCTAACTGAATTGCTGGCCATTTAATTTGCTCACCATAGCAAGGACCCTTTTCAGTGAATTGAAATATAATGCAAACTTGACTGGGAATAATTAAACTTTCACAATTGAGAAAACACTTAGTATGCTTTGACCATCGTTACAGACATCAACTTAGAAAATAGGTGGGGAATTTTCTGTTTTAGGATTTTGGATTTTAAAATTCTGAGTAAATGAAAATTTATTTCATTTCTCACTATATATATTATTTACATTAAGTAGGAAACATTCTCCTATCCACTTCAGTGTGGAAAAGCTAAATAAGACATTTTGCCATATATAATCACAGAACTAGAAATGATAATGGTCAACTATTCCTAAGTTTATTCAGTCTGGTGTTTATTTGTACTGCAAAGGGTCTGGGGTAGTTGATTTACACCTAGATATGTAGTTTACCATTAATATTTTTTCCCTTGTGTATTTGGGTGTCTCCTCCTTCAAATAGTCTTCTTTTCCTACCATGAGGAGGAAAAAGATAGTTTAGGACAAGTACAGGAGAATAACTTCCTAATAGTGAGATCTGTTATATTTTCAGGTGGGTTTATAGTCACACATTTTCCAGTCATATAGTTAAAGGTACAAATAAGAATTAAACTTACACTTTGCCATAAAGAATAAATTATTAGAATCAAAGGAAAAACTTCATACCTCCTTTAATATATATAGAAGATACTGCATAGTGAACATTTACAGAGTGATAGTAATGTGAATGAAGTTTATTGATTTATTAAAATTAGCAAGATGGGATAAGGGATGTGTGATGGGTAAGAGAGGTCAATTCTTTAAATGCCTAAAATTAATATAAAAATTAACTGCATAAGTTTATTATATCAAGTTAGGAATGTAATCACCAAGTGAGAAAAACAGCCAATGAAATTAAAAGTCATCTCTAAGGATCAGAATCATATCTGACTGTGACCCCACGTACTACCACACACCAGGCATTCATGTCCTTCACTATTTCTCAGAGTTGGCTTAAACTCATGTCCATTGAGTCAGTGATGCCATCCAACCATCTCATCCTCTGCCTCCCCCTTCTCCTACCTTCAGCCTTTCCCAGCATTTGGGTTTTTTCCAATGAGTTGGCTCTTCCACCATGTGACCAAAGTATTGGAGCTTCAGTTTCAGCATCAGTTCTTCCAGTGATATTCAGGGTTGATTCCTTTAGGATTGACTGGTTTGATGTCCTTGCTGTCTAGGTGACTCTCAAGAATCTTCTCCAGCACCACAATTTGAAAGCATCAATTCTTTAGTGCTCAGCCTTCTTTATAGTCCAACTCTTAGAATTGGTGGGGTGGAAAAAGATCAAGGGGTCATTATTTTTTCATATGCGCCTTTTTGTACTTTTTTAAAAGCTATGTACATGTAATACTTAAAAAAGAAAATTTCCTCTAAGTCTCTTAGAAATAATAAAGAGTAGTCTGAAGTTGGAGCATGGCCATGCCTAAAAGTGGACTAGGGTGGCCTGTATGAATGAGAGAAGAAACTAATCTTGGTAGACGTCTTCTATTCCCGTGATATTTCTTATAGTCGTCTTAGCTGCTTCTCCAGAAATGCTGTAACCTATTGATGAACAAAATGGATGGAGGGTTCAAGCATGGCCCATTGTAGTTGCATTGCTTCCCTGGCTCTCTGGCTCCACTACTATTATCTAAATGGTGCAGGGGAAGTCCATGGTGGTCTAGTGGTTAGGACGCGGCACTTTCACTGCTAAGGATGCAGACTGAGTCCCTGGTTGAGGAACTAAAATCCTATAAGCCGTGTGGCATGGACGAAAAAAAAGATGATTGTTTGGGATAGCGTTGATCTTATAGTTAGGTCTTTTTCCACTTGTGAGAATACAGCTATATTGCATACCGCCAAATGCTCTCATAGTGCCTTTTCTGAAAGAAAAAACTTAATAAGGAAAATGCCACTTTTCTGTATGACATAATATCAGAGGAAAGGCTGGAGAAACATTCAAGTGCATTACAAGTTCAGTTACCTAGGAGATACCTTAACTGTTTAAAGCTCTGGTTATTTAATTTTTCTTCACTTGCCTTTATTCATAAAAGAATGCCTTTATCTTCCTTTTGGCTTGGAGATGCACCTTTGACATTTTCATAGCTCCTGGTCCCTTCCATTTCTGGTTGATACTCCAACAGAGGAGGACAGTTGGCTACCTATGGGCTTTCTTTTCAACCGAGAGTCCTCTTTGTAGTGATCTTCCTGAACCTATCTTCATTTCGCTGCTCCAGACACAAGCTCTTGCTTCAGTGGTACATGGCTCTGAAACTGACCCTTTTAGGGCACGTATTGCCCTCTAATTCCATGACTTTTGCTCCTCCTATCTTCTTTCCTCCATTTTACAACTGCTTTTTTTCTGGGCATTGTATTTTAGTTTAAGATGTCTTTACTTTGTCTGTTCTCAAGAGTGTTAGTGTATTTGTTAAATTAATAATCTAGCATAAAGAAAATGAAAGTTCCCTGTTATGCCTTTGTTCAGAAAGGGGCAGTTTTTAAAAATTCATATACAGTTTCTGTGGGATCTTTTTGTTCATAATAAATAACCTCATTCTGTGAGGTTGTTTTTGATCATGAACAAGAATAGATCATGCATTATTTACCTTTTTATCTTCATGCTATTTAACAGACCATATAAGTCACTCATTTAAAGTATATAGTTCAGGGAATTCCCTGGTGGTCCAGTGGTAAAACTCTCAACAGGATGTAACTCAGAGAGTAAAATCAGTTCCTTCACAAGTTTGTTACTAATTTTATTTTTCCTGGCAGGTATCCCTTGTATAACTGACTGCGTAATGGCTGAAATTGAGAAACTGGGGCAGAAGTATAGAGTGGCTTTAAGGTAGGAAGGACCTGATCTAGATTTGTTTTAGATTGGTGCACTGAAGATTCTTTTGACCCTCCTTCTTCTGTTTGCACTCCAAAGATTTCTTGTCTGGTTAGTTTAAATAAAAATCATACAAAATTAGTTAACTATTTATGACTTAGAAAGCAGACATTTGAAGGTTAGAGTTTTCAAGCTGAACCTTTCTGGACTAGTTCCTTAGTCATACAGGTCTCCTAGGCCTCCTTTTACATTCCTCTGGATTTTATATTAGAAAGTGTCTTTCTGTTAGTTTGTTATCTGGTTATCTTCTTCAGAATCTCACACTTAAACAATTTTCAGTTTACTTAACAAGAAGTTTTGAGTTTACTCTAGAAAGTGGCTTTCAGTTTAGTGGTTCCCAAAGTGTGGGAACCTTCCTCCACCCCCAGAGTCCCAGAGACCTTTGCAGGGAGTTTGAAAAACTATTTTCATAATAATACCAAGGTGTTGCCTTTGTCACTTTGCTGACATTTGCAGTGAATGCACAAAAATGGCAGTACCTTAGTACAAATCAAGGCATTGGGCCCAAATAATGCTAGTAGTTTTTTTTTTTTTTTTTTTTTCCCGGTGGTTTTTTTTTTTAAATACCAGAATCACTTAAGAATATCCTTAGTAGAGCAGTAAAATTCATTAACAGTGTTAAATCACAACCCTGGAATACACATCAGTATTCCTTGTGGTGAAATGAGAAGTACCACAAAGCATTTCTGCTGGTGGGTGCTCTGTTAACCTTTCTATGGCAGTCATTTCATAATGTGTGTAAATCAAGTCACCGTGCTGTGAAGCTTAAACTCATGGTGCTGGACATCACTTCCATCTCCATAAAACCGGAAGGAGAAGGAAAGCAGAGCAAAGGATTAATGTTGTCTCAGCGAGAAGCATTTGTGAGCTGTGAGCTGAAGGAGCTGCTTTTTCATGAAATACCATTTTCGTGTGAAGAACAACTGACACACTGATTTTGAGTTTGGGAAAATCATAAGCTAATCACATTCCCAATGCTAAGGACCTTTCTATTGAGACCAGTGAAAACATTGATGAATGTGATTTTTTAATGGTATATGCGTGTCTGTTGTCTGCTTTGTTTGTTATATGTCCTCCCACATTAGTACATACAGCTCTACCTAATTTTTAAAAATAAGACAGAAGTACCAAAATGTATTTAACTTTTACCTTGCTGATGGATATTCAAATTATCTCCAGTTTTCCACTGCTATAAGCCGTAGTGGAGTGACCATCCTTGCACCTGTACTCTTGTGTATTTGTGTAAGACAGCTTCCTAAAAGCAAAATGGTTAGGTTTAATTTAACTTAGTTTTGAATCCTGGCTTTTCCCAGCTGTGTAGCTTTGAACAAATTAATCAAGCTCTCTGAATCTACTTCTTTATCTGTAGAATGGAAATACAGTAATTCAGATTTCTGTGACAAGTACCTAATGTAAGGCTCGGCAGCTCTCAGTCAGTAAGCTTTAATTCCCTTCTCTATAAATGGTCTTTCCAGTTATTATAGAAGATAAGCTTCAGGGGGAGAAGGGTGTCTTGAAATCTCCGCATAGATCACATTACTCTTATTTCACTGATTCAAAGTTGTGAAGTTACTCAGTTGCTTGAATGTTTTTATTAATCCACTTTTGTAACCATATAGGATTGCCAAGGATCCAAGATTTGAACGATTACCATGTACACACAAAGGAACCTATGCAGATGACTGCCTAGTACAAAGAGTAACTCAGGTATCATCATTTTTTTAATATTTACTCTTTGCTATTAAAAAAAGAAGCTATTATTTCCTGAATGTTCATGTAAAGTATCTAGGAATATAAGTGATTAAAAAAATATACAGAATCCCTTCATGGGAAGTGTCGGTGTCCTCATTTATCTGAGAGAGTGGATTGGAAGTGTACCCTGTAACCATGGTGGAAAGGTCACGGGTTTGGGGAGGAGACAGGGTTTCAGATCTTGGCATCTACATTTATTGGGGGTGTAATTTGGAGCATTTATTGATTCTTTATTCCACAAATCTCCTCTATAATATGGTTTAAGTGGGTGAGAGTAGACATACTAATATATCAGGTTACATCACCTGTGAATCAAAATAATGTTCCAGGGACCTCCCTGATGGTCCGGTGGTTAACTATGCACTTCCAATGCAGAGGGCACAGGTTTGACCCCTGATCAAAGAACTAAGATCCCACATGCCGCGCAGTGCGGCCAAAAAATAAATAATTGAGTCAAGTTCCATTTATTCGCTATGTAGGAATTGTGTTACATATGAGTCCCCCAGGGTGCTGTTTCACACATACCCTAGAATAAATAGGTTTTTGATTCATCTGTCCTCCCTTGTCAAACACTGCAAGAACTTCTGTCGCTGATCGCCCTTAAAAAGCCTGTCTCTACTGAGAAGAACCATCTTTATGTAGTGACCACAGCATTTCCCTTAATTCCCACAGCACGGCCGGCCCCAGTCTGCAACTCTTTATAGAACTCAGCAAGAGATTTGGGTAGGATAAAAGTAAAGTATCAATTTAATGCAAATTAGTTCCAGACGGGTGGCTAAATGTTAGTGCGTTCGGAGCTGTTTGACTCCGCCTCGTCCTGGAGATCTTCCTATTCAGAGCCCAGGATGAAACCTACCTCCACCACAAGGAGGCCTCCAGAGTAGGACCAGCCCTGGAAATCCTCCTAAAGGCAAAAGCTGGGTCCTTGGCTCAGAGGAGATTCTGCCTTGGGCCACTGGAGTAATAAACTGCACTCCAAAATAAATAAATAAATAAATAAAGGCAAAAGCTGTGCCTTCGGATCTAAGGCTGTAACTCAGCCTTTGCATAGTGTTTCTAAGGGTGTTTTCTGAAAACCGAGGAATTGTCTTCCCTAGATGGAGAAGGAAATGGCAGCCCACTCCAGTATTCTTGCCTGGAGAATCCCAGGGATGGAGGAGCCTGGTGGGCTGCCTTCTATGAGGTCGCACAGAGTCGGACACGACTGACTCGACTTAGCAGCAGCAGCAGCAGTCTTCCCTAGATATGAAAATCACTTCCATTTATGAGACAAAAAATAATTGGCAGCTTTTAATTAGTTTTTCTGTTTTCTCCTCTCAAGATTCTTAGAGCTACAATCAGCCCAGGCAACTTGTTATGTTTTATATGATAAATATGAGCTCTTCAATCTAGAAACTACTTACCAATTTGTTTTAGCCTTTCTTTTCCTGTTAACTGTGCTGCTGCTGCTGCTGCTAAGTGGCTTCAGTCGTGTCCGACTCTGTGCGACCCCAGAGACGGCAGCCCACCAGGCTCCCCGTCCCTGGGATTCTCCAGGCGAGAACACTGGACTGGGTTGCCATTTCCTTCAATGCATGAAAGTGAAAAGTGAGAGTGAAGTTGCTCAGTCGTGTCCGACTCTTCATGACGCCATGGACTGCAGCCCACCAGGCTCCTCTGTCCATGGGGTTCTCCAGGCGAGAGGACTGGAGTGGGGTGCCATTGCCTTCTCCTGTTTACTGTAAAAATGAATAATTCTTCAGACTAACCAGTGACTGTATCCAGTATCACTTAGTGAGCTCTGTGTGAACACCTAATCCTGTCTTTTCCAGCACAAGTGTTACATTGTGGCCACAGTTGACCGGGACCTTAAACGAAGAATCCGGAAGATCCCTGGAGTTCCCATCATGTACATTTCTAACCATAGGTGAGAAGTTTCCCTTAGAGAAGTGATTAACTGTATATAGTTGATATCAAGATACAGAAGGATTTGGGGGAAAAAAATTGATATATCAAATGTTTACATAGTTCATTTGAATAAAGGAGACAAAGCATTAATGACAAGAACACAGGCAAAAGATAAAGCTAGGATTTAGGAATGAGGCAGACATTCACATTGTTACAGTAAGATCACTAGAAGGAACAGGGAAATGTGTGGCCTTAAATACTGATACAGAGCAGTAACTTAAGCTTATCTTTTTGGCTAGAAATACCTTTTTTTTTCTTTTTGAAAACCTAGTGCAGGTGATTAGCACCTTATCTGGAAAACTGAAAGTTTATTAAAAAAAAAAAGAAAGAAAAGCTGCTTTTTATCTTTCTTTGATGTTCCTGTGTCAGTCCTTAGACTATTATTGGCCAACTTTTTATCCTGGGACAAACATAACAAAATGGGAAGAATATGGATGAGGGGCTTGGGCACACCTGGACTCCGTACCTGGCTCTCCAACTTGTTAACTTTCTCACTTTGAAGAATAAAGATAATATAGTCAGCATTTTGCTGTAAATCATTCATTATGATAGGCCTTTAAAATGTTCCCACTGACAAAAAGGATTCACAGCAGGAGGTGAGAGTGATATAATCAGTAAAGGATGGGCTTTTAAGGTAGGTTCTGGACACACGTTTCTAACCAGTGTTAATTTTTTGTCTTGATCAGGTACAACATTGAGCGGATGCCAGATGATTATGGAGCACCTCGGTTCTAATGAAAAGAGAAAATTTCTCCATCTTCCTTTGACCCGTTTTCTCTTTTGCCAGTTCATTAAACATGCTATAGCGTGAATTACTATTGCATTCACCCACTTGGTCTATAATGAGCTGAGTATAGTTAAATATACTCAGTTTTCAGTGTTTTTAAAATTATACTTTGTGTCATTTAAAAAATTTGCTGTACCTTTTTATAAATCATAAAAATGCTCATATAATATGGTCATTTTATATTGATTTATTCAAATATTTATTAAGGTTATGCTAGGCATTTAATAAGATGTGGTCTTATCCTCAAGATATTCATATTATTGTAAAAGAGAGACATATAGATGAAAAAATACTGTAAAATAGTGATGCTAGGGTAAAAGTATGAGGGAGTAGACAAACAGGTAGAAAGAATGATTTCTTTCTCCTTGGTTGGGATGTGGAGAGAAGAAGGACTGAAGGCAGTTATGTTTGAGTTAATCTTGAAAGAGAGCTAGAACATAGAGTGGAGGAGTCTGTGTTCATGTCTGAGACTCCAGAGGTAGGAGGTGGGAGGGAGAGGGTTTTATATGACAGGCTGAATGGTTTAGACTTAATCCTGAGGTCAAGGGGAGACATTAAATTTTTTGATTAGGATGGATAACATGATCAGATTAGATGTTTTACATGATCACCAGACAGTATGAGTCGTGTCCTGCCAGGCTCCTCTGTCCATGGGATTTTCTAGGCAAGAGTACTGGAGTGGGTTGCCATTTCCTTCTCCAGGGGATCTTCCCAACCCAGGGATCGAACCCATGTCTCCCGTATTGCAGGCAGACGCTTTACTGTCTGAGCTACCAGGGAAGCCCATACAAGACAGTATAAGAATAAACAAATAGATCATTGAAACAGACTAGAAAGTCCATAAATAGACCTATGTATTTATGGTAATTTAGTATGTTATAAAGCTGGTATTAAAAAATTTAAAAATCTATGAGAAAAGGAAATTGCATTAGAAGACCAAATATTGTGGAGTTATTCCACTAGGGTAGGATCCTGATTTCAGTGGTATTAATATCTGTATGAATTGGGCAAATTACATAAGCATTTGAAGCTTTCCTTGCTTCCCTTTAAAATGTTTTATTTAGGGACTTGCCTGGCAGTCCACTAGTTAAGACATTGCACTCTCACTGCAGGGGGCCTGGGTTCAATCCCTGGTTGAGGAACTAAGATCTCATATGCCAGGGGTAACCAACAAATAGAAAAAAATTTAAATGTTTTATTTAATCCTCAAAACAACCCCAATAAGATAGTATTGAATTGAACAGTACCTGATAGAAGTGTTCTTCAGTAAATGATAGTGATGATTGTATTATAATAACAAGTTGACTATCCATTTGAAAAAAAAATTATATTTCTACCTCATATCCTTCTTGAGATCCTCATATCCTTCAAGTGGATCAAAGTCTAAATACTTTATAAGCCATGGAAGTATTCAGTTCAGTTCACTCATTCGTGTCCAACTCTTTGCAACCCCACAGACTGCAGCACTCCAGGCTTCCGTGTCTATCACCAACTCCCAGAGCTTGCTCAGACTCATGTCCATCAAGTCGGTGATACCATCCAACATGGAAGTATTAGGAAAAGAAAAAGGAAAATATATAAGCTCTTAGTAGAATTCTTAAAGAGGGCTTCCTGGTGGCACTAGTGGTAAAGAACCCGCCTGCCAATGCAGGAGACATAAGAAACGAAGGTTCAATCCCTGGGTTTGGAAGGTCCCCTGGAGGAGAGCATGGCAATCCATTACAATATTCTTGCCAGGAGAATCCTATGGACAGAGAAGCCTGGCAGGCTACACAGTCCATGGGGTCGCAGAGTCAGACATGACTGTTTGAAGTTACGTTACTGAAGTGACCTAGCCGCAAAATTCTTGAAGAAGATGAAGAATGTGAAAGCCATAAAAGATAAGTGTGGATACATTAAACTTAATCTGCAAAAAAGAACTTCCTCCAAAATTAAGACAAATGACTAACAAAATTTTCCAATATAAGGGTATAAGGACATGGATAGTCCTGCAGTGATGACAAGAATGCAAATAAGTAAAACCATTTTGGACAGCAGTTAGGATCCTTTGGGCTTTCCTGGTAGTTCAATCGGTAAAGATTCCGCCTGCAATGCAGGAGACCTGGTTTGATTCCTGGGTTGGGACCATCCGCTGGAGAAGGGAAAGGCTCCCCACTCCAGTATTCTGGCCTAGAGAATTCTATGGACTTTATGAGGTCACAAAGAGTCGGACACGACTGAACAACTTTCACTTCAATAGGATCCATTAAAATAAAAATTACAGATGTCATGTGAGCCTAATCCTATTTTTCAGTTATTTATAGGTATCATATAGGTGATTTCCTTTAAAATACATCATCAGTGTGAGAGAAATACATGATAAATATGTAAATTTCATGTGTGTTCAAGAAAGTGTATAGAAAGTGGTTTACTGCACCACTATAACAGAAAAATTGAAAAGAAAGTAAATATCCATCTGAAAGTTTTAACTATATTACATCTATACCATGGAATGTCATAAGCACTTAAAAACAATGAGGTAGATTTAAAAGTAAGACAAAGGACTTGAATAGACAGTTCTCTGGAGAAGACATAGAGATGGCCGAAAAGCACATGAAAAAATGTTCAATATTGCTAATTGTTAGGGAATTGCAAATCAAAATCACAGTTACCACCTCATACCTATTAGGATGGCTGTGATTAAGAATAACTAAATAACAAGTGTTGACAAGGATATGGAGGGAGAAACTAGAACTATTGTGTACTGTTGATGGTACAGTTGCTATGAAAAACACTCAAAAAATTTTATATAGAACTACCATATAATCCAGCAATTCCACTTCAGGGTATATATACAAAAAAAATTGAAAGCAGGATCTGAAAGAGATATTTGTACACCCATGTCCATTAGCATCACTATTCACAGCAGTCAAGAGCACAAAGTGATGCCAGTGTCTGAATAACCAAAATGTGGTATATACACACAATGGAAAGTATGCAAAAGGAAGGAAATTCTGGGACTTCCCTAGTGGTCCCCTACACCTCGCAATGTAGGGGATAAAGGTTTCATCCCTGGTCAGGGCACTAAAATCCCATGTGCCACAACTAACATTCGACACAGCCAAATAAACAGATTCAAAAAAAAAAAGCAGAATACACCACTGGAGATCTGCATATTTCACTATATGTAAGTTTTAAAAGGAAAAGAAATGCAGAATCAGGCAGAGAAAAAGAAATAATGGTAAACAGAAAACAAAAGTAAGTTGGTAGGAAGAAGTCCAAACAGTACCCATGATAAATGTGACTAAAATTCCCTTATTAAAGACAAATACTCAGATTGGATGTTTTTAAAATCTTGTGGCTATATATTTACAAGATGTGCCTAAATCAGAATGACACAAAATTGTTGGAAATAATTAGAAAATACACTTTGCACACAACCCAATAACTCTCACTCCTAGGACTATACAGACCTTGGTCAGCAGAGTGATGTCTTTGCTTTTCAATACACTGTCTAGGTTTGTCATAGCTTTCCTTCCAAGGAGCAAGTGTCCTTTAATTTCATGGCTGCAGTCACCGTCTTCAGGAATTGTATTTGTAAATTACACATCAGTAAATTAAAAGATGAGTAAAGGTATGCAAAAGCAATATGTAATATGGAAAATATTAAGGTTTTCTTTGTAGCCTAATGTGGTCAATTGCATGAAAATTCCATGTACATCTGAAAATGAGATGTATTCTGTATTACCTGGTGTTATCAGGGTAAAAAGTTTGATATTTACCCATAAGATCAACCTGATTGTTTTAGTCTTCTGTATCCTTATGTTTGGTTTTAACTCTTTAATCTCTCTCACACTGAGAAAAAGAGTTTTCTAATATTATTTTGTCTATTTCTCCTTGCACTTCTTAATTTCCACTTGTCAAAAATTGCTACCGTGTTGTTTTGTGCATGTATACTCATAACTAATATACTTTTTTATGAATTGTCGCCTTTAGCATTATAGTGTAACCTTTTAGTCTCATTTAATGCTCTTTAGCCAGAATTCTATTTTTTCTAATATTGATAAGAACAGGATTTTTGCTTTCTTTTTCTTTTTTGTAATGCATTTGCCTTATATACTTTAAATTTTTTAAATTTTATTGTTTTAAAACTTTTTATTTTGTATGCCTTATGTACTTCTGCCTGTCTTTCTATGTTTAGCTTTTCCAGAGACTCTAAAGGTGCCCTTGCTTGGTTCGTCTTGTAGTCAGAATTGCTATAGACTAGTCACTTCTGCGTGTTTTGTTTTGTTTCCTGTTCTGAATCAGAGTGTTCACTGTGGTTGTCCTGTTAGTATTTCACCAACTGTATATTTGGTGTATGTGCTCAGTCGCTCAGTCATACTCAACTCTTCGCGACCCCATGGGCTATAACCCACCAGGTTCCTCTGTCCTTGGGGATTCTCTAGGCAAGAATACAGGAGTGGGTTGCCATGAGCTCCTCCAGGGGAACTTCCCAATCCAGGGACTGAACCCAGGTCTCCTGCATTGCAGGTGGATTCTTTATCACCTGAGCTATCAGGGAAGCCCGTATTTGGTGTATGGGGGCAGATAATTTGCCCTCTGGGTGCAGAAGTCTCTTGATCAAAACAAGCCACAGCTCCTGATTCTGGTACTACTACATGCACCCCTTGCTGTAGAGACTGCTGTGCCACACGCACCTCGATATCCTGGACTTTGAACATGATGTAATTGGACAGCACTGTGAGAGTATCTGTGTGGGGGCGGGGGCTATGTGGTGTATACCTGACCTGCGGAAGAGAACGTGAGATCAACATTTGGTAACTGGAAGGGTAG
This sequence comes from Antilocapra americana, assembly GCA_007570785.1. Classification (NCBI taxonomy): domain Eukaryota; kingdom Metazoa; phylum Chordata; class Mammalia; order Artiodactyla; family Antilocapridae; genus Antilocapra; species Antilocapra americana. Next base: position 785,988 of record ML664174.1, on the reverse strand, counting down.
AGTGTAGCGGGTGTTTGTGCTGTTCACCGACTATTTCTGGCTTTCTGCTTTATGGGCCCAGGGTTGGAAGGCTTTTCTCCACCACCTTTGAAGTGAAGTATGGCCAAGTGAGTGAAGATGACATATGTCATTTAGGTAGAAGTTTTAAAAGTCATTATGTGGGGCTTCCCCTGTTGCTCAGTGCTGGAGAATCCACCCTGCCAGTGCAGGAGACACAGGTTCGATCCCTGATCCAGTAAGATCCCACATGCCTCACAGCAACTAAGCCCCTGCGCCACAACTATTGAACCTGTGCTCTAGAGCCCAGACCCACAACTACCGAGCCCTCGAGCCACAGCTACTGAAGCCCACACACCCTAGAGCCCAAGCTCAGCAACAAGAGAAGCCACCACGACGAGAAGCCCACACACATAGAGAGTAGACCCCACTTGCTGCAAATAGAGGAAAACCCGAGCAGCAACGAAGATCCAGTACAGTAAAAACGTAAATTATTGAAGCCTCACGTGTGATCAGAGGATCATACTAGAAAGTAACTTTTTTTTTTTGTAAAGATCACTATGTGTTGAGCTATGCTCCCTTTGGCCTGCCTCAACAATCACAAAAACAGAGATGCAACCTTGCTTTGCCTGAGTCCCACAAAACATCTCAATCAAATGATGCGAACACTAGGGTAAATGATAAATAAGCATTTGTTCTTTTAGCCACTAAGCTCTGCGTTGTTTTTTTCTTTGTTTGTTTTTTACTCCAGCATAACTCAGCCTACACCAACTGATAAAGCACATGTTGAAAAGTCTGGGTTAGAACAGTTGTAAAAGAAAAAGAAAAGGCATTCAAATTGGAAAAGAAGTGAGATTATTTCACTTTACACGACATGATCTTATTTGTAGAAAACCCTAAAGAAACCATTTGTAAAATGTGTTAACAACAAATTAATGATTTCAGCAAAGTTTCGAGATACAAAATCAGCAAGGAAAAATCAGTTGCATTTCAGTACACTAATAAAGACCAATCCAAAAAAAAGAAAAGAATCAAAGAACGAGTGAAACTAAGAAAACAATCCGATTTGCTATAGCATCAAAAAGGATAAAATACCTAGGAGTAAATCTAACTAAGGAGGTGAAAGGCTTGTACACTGAAAATTACAAAATATTGCTAAAAGAAATCAGAGAAGATACAAAGGAATGGGAAGACTCAATAGCAATAAAATGTACATACCACCCAGAGCAATTTAGTGCAATCTTAAAAAAAAATTCCCAATGACATTTGTTGGCAGAAACAGAAAGGAAAAACATGCTAAAACTGATATGGAATCTCAAGGGATCCCAAACCACCAAAACAATCTTGGAAAAGAAGAGCAAACTTGGAGGCCTCATGCTTACTGATTTCAAAACATACTACAAAGCCAAGAAGTAATCAAGACAGTGTTGTACTGACATAAAGATATATAGACCAGTGGAACAATAAAGAGCCCAGAAATAAACCCTCACACATGCAGCCATCCCTCCGTATTAGGAGGGGATTATTTCCAGGACTCCCTCAAGTCCCTTATCTAAAAGGGTGATCTGTGTATAACCTACGCACATCCTCCTGTATACTTCAAATCATCTCTAGATTACTTATAATACCTGATGCAATGTAAATGCTATGTAAATAGTTGTCAGTTCAATCGTTCAGTCATGTCTGACTCTGCAACCCCATGGACTGCAGCACGCAGTTCCCTGTCCATGACGGTTCTCAGTGCCTGGCAAATTCAAATTTTACTTTCTGAAATTTTCTGGAACTTTTTTCTCCCAAATATTTTTATCCCCAGTTGTTTGAATCTATAGGTACAATACCTTCAGATGTGGAGGGCTGACCCTATTGCCAAGGGTACCAAGACCACACACGGAAAGAGGACAGTCTCTTCGACAGATGGTATTCAGAAAACTGAATAACCACATGGAAAAGAATGAAGTTAGGCTCTTACCTTATGCTTGACACAAAAATTAACTCAAAGTGGATTAAAGATATACACTATAAAACTAGAAGAAGACATAGGGAGAAAACTTCAGAAAATTGGATTTAACAATGATTTATCAGATGTGACACCAAAAGCATACATAGCATAAGCAAAACTAGACAAATGGGACTACATCAAACTTAAAAGTTTTTGTATATCAAAGGAAACGATGAAGAGAGTGAAAAGCAGTCTATGGAAATGGAGAAAATATGTGCAAATCATATATCTGATTAGGGATTAATATCCAGAATTTATAAGGAACTTCCATGACTCAACAACAATAAAAACCAACCTAACTTTAAAAAAGGATAAAAGACTTGAACAGACAATTCTCTGAAGATACACGAATAGCCAACAAGCACATGAAAAAGATGCTTGACGTCATTAACCATGAGAGAAATGCAAATTAAAACCACAATGAGGTATTATAGCTCTCCCATTAGGATAGTCACTGTCAAAAGAACAGAAAATGAACAAACGCTGGTGAGGATAGGGCCAACATCTTATTAACTGGAACGCTTTGCATTAGAAATGTAAAATGGTACAGCTTCTATGGAAAATAGTAGTTTTTCCCAAAAAACTAAACTATAGAATTACCATATGATTTGGCAATCTTACTTCTGTGTGTGTGTGCAATAGAATTCAAAGCAGAATCTCACAGAGATACATGCACACCTATGTTCATTGCAGCATTATTCACAATAACCAAGAGGTGGAAGTACCTGAAATATCCACTTGAAAATTATAAAAATGGCAAATGTAATATGATACACCTTTCACTACAAAAAAAAAAAACCCCTCATCACAAGATCAAAGCAATGCTCGGTGAGAAATGAAAGTTTAATGATCAAATGAAGTCACATGCCCATTAAGAAGTGTTTCTTTGTTTGCTCTGGTCCTGCGGGATTCATGGACACAAGCTTTGCTGGCTTTCAGAATTTGGAGTTTTAGGGACCCATCCCAAGGGATTGCTTAAAAGTGGGGGTACTAGATGTGGATCCAAACCTTTCACTCTTCAGGCATAAGCTGGGAGTTGGGGGTTTCCTCCCAACTGTATGGCACTGGGCTGAGAGTGAGATTTATGGTGAGAGTGTATCCCAGCCTTTCCTACTCATTTTGAGGTATTATCTATGCAGGGTGCAGAAGTCACTGGGCTAGTTTCTGGATTTTTCTCAGAGGGAATTGCTCTGTGTGTGGTTGTACATTCTGTATGTCCAAGGGAGGAAGGAAGTTCAGGAGCCTTCTGTCACTCTCTTTGTCCCTCTTCAAAATAAGGAAATTTTTTAATTACAGAAAAATGCAAGGAAATACTCAAAAATTAATGGGGATTTGCCAAAAGAAACAGGAACCAGCTTGAAAAGGCTCATGTTGGCCAAATTCAAGACAATTTAAGGATCAAAATTAATAATGATAGTAGTGGATTATCACGACTATTTTTAATTTTATTGATATATATTTGATGTATAACATTGTACAAATGTAAGGTGTACAATACACTGATTTTTAATAAAGAATCCACATGTCCATAAGATATTAGAATAAATAAAGAAAATGGAAGAGATAGAGGAGTTTTTTTGTATAGGAATTTTACAACTAATAAATGTAGAAGGGATGATAGAACTATAAAATCATTTACAATCACCACTGTTATAACTGATTCAGGCAAGAATCATCAGCAGATGCCAGAACCACTGGTGAAAAACTGTAGGGAACAAGGTACTTTTCAGATCTTCAAAGTATTACACCATAGATTATTATAGGTAACTTCACAATAGAGAAATTTGACAAACACTGCCTTACCCAAATAACCAACCTTGGTATCATTTCTGATGGGACAAATTGACATAACGTACATCATGTTGTGAGGTACAGAGGATACATTAATTAAGTGTATTTCCACACCCCAAGTTAAAAAAAGAAATCTAACTGTGAGGAAATTGTGAAACCCAAAATTGAGGTACATTCTGCCAAACAGTTGGCTTGGAGTCTTAAAAAATGTCAGTGTCATGAAAGAAAAAAAAGGGCTGGAGAACTGTTTTATATTAAAGGGATTAAGTAGGCATGAAAACTAAATGCAGTGTGTGATCCTTGATTATACTCTGAATTTAAAAAATAAGAAACTGTAAAGGATATTATTGGGACAACTAAGGAAATTCAAATAATAGGCTGATTGTTAGATTATGTAGTTGTATTTATGTTAAATTTCTTTAGCATGAATATTATATTGGGGCTTCCCAGGTGGCACTAGTGGTAAAGTATCCTCCTGTCAGTGCAGGAGATGCAAGAGATGTGAGTTTGCTCCCTGGGTCAGGAAGATACCCTGGAGGAGGGAATGTCAGCCCTCTCCAATATTCTTACATGTAGAATTTCATGAGTGCTTAGTTGCTAAGTCATGACTCTTTGCAACCCCATGAACCTCCAGGCTCCTCTGTCCATGGGATTCTCTGGGCAAGAATACTGCCAGGCAAGGATACTGGATTGGGTAGCCTATCTGTTCTCCATGTGATCCACCCAATCCAAGGATCGCACCCAGGAGTCCTGCATTGCAGGTGGATTTTTTCCTGTCTGAGCCACCAGGGAAGCCCTGTGGTAACTGCATGCAAGGATAGCCTTGTACCTAGGAAATACGCTGAATGTTTAGGTGTGAAGGGTCACAATATCTTCAAGTAACTGTTTAATGGTTTGGGGAAAAGCAGATAGATAGATGAAAGAGGGAGGGAGAGACAGAATGCAGTGAAACATCAGCAGATATTATGCCTAGATGAAGGGTATAGGGTGCTTTTTTTTTTTTTTTTGGCTGTATCTCGCAGCTTGCAGGCTCTTAGTTCCCTGGCCAGGGATCAAACTTGTGACCTTGCAGTGGAAGTATGGACTCCTAACCACTGGATCACCAGGGAGTTACCATATCTACTTATTCTGACAACTTCTCCACAGGGTTGGCGTTTTTGAAAATAAAAAATTTAGTGAAAAAAATAAGTGAAAAATACAGTGAAGAGAAAAAGATAATTGACAGAGTAGGGTCAAGAGATGGGATCTAGAGCATGAAAGCCAGGGTTAACTTGGGACAGAAGAGCCACTCTGAAACTGGAGGCTAGGAGGCAGGAAAAACTAGTGTGTGTGAGAAGTAGGAGTTTGTGCCTACTGATCTCAACTTTCTCCACTTTGTGATGTTGAAAACGTCACATGTTGATCATGTTGATCTCAACTCTATGATGTTGACAACAAGGCCACTTATTGAGGGACAACACGTGAAGGATTGAAATAGCCACGCGGTGAATGAGAGATGCCAATGACACATAAATGGCAAAGTAATGTTGAAAACTCAGGCAGGACTGCAGAACCTGAATTAGCAGTGGCACCAATTGTGTGTTACGTAGTTTCCACAGAAGTATTTAACAAAATCCTTCTGGATGGGTGGAATGAACTACACTTGGAGGTTTACAGGGCAAGCATGACAGTAGAAAAAAAGAGTTGAGGATGCATGCAAGAAAGGTTGAACGGATATAACACAGGTTCCAGGATTGACCGGAGGCTTCCCTGGGGGCTCAGTGGTAAAGAGTCTGTCTGCCAGTGAGGGAGACAAGGGTTTGATCCCTGGTCAGGGGGGATCCCACACGCAGCTGAGCATCTAAGCCGGTGCACCACAACTTTTGAGCCTGTGCTCTAGAGCCCAGGAGTCACAGCTGCTGAGCCCACATGCTGCAACTACTGAAGCCTACACAACCTAGAGCCTTTGCTCGGCAACAAGAGAAGCCACTGTAATGAGAGGCCTGAGCATCGCCACCAGAGAAGCAGCCCTTGCTCACTGCAACTAGGGAAGGCCCGTGCACAGCAGTGAATACCCAGCACAGTCAAAGATAAATACATTTTAAAATTATTTAAAAAAAAGAATTGATAAGAAAGTGAAACTGTGAGAAGAGTGTTGATTGGGAAAAGGGGAATCAGCCAAAGGACAGGAGGCTCAAGACGGTTGGTGAACAGATATATTAGAAATTAGGAAGTGAGAAGCCTATATAAATAAAAGATCGAGATAGGTAATTAGAATATAAGACAGCAGAAGTGGAACTATTCCAGCAAAGATAAGGGCTAATACTGTTATTATGGGTACCAACTGTGATAAAGATTTTGAGACTGACATGGTAAAAGAACTTTGAGCCTAAATTGTTCAGTGGGTTATCCATCTGTGTATTGAACAAAAAGCTAGCATGAATAGGACACCTACAGAGCAATCACCTTCACTAATAAAATTGCCAAATTGGTACTTCTTGATGATGGAGCTCTGCACCAAGGTCACAGGCGTAAAGCCCTGTATCAAGGTCATACAACAAAAATCTCTGGAACAGACCAAGCCCCATAGCAACTGTTATCATGAGCCTCTGGATCTAAACCAGCCCATTTCCTGATTCCCTATTATGTAAAATACCCACCCTATTATCCACCTTATAGCATCCTAACTAATCACCTAATGCCACCATTCCAATAGGAATTTTCTGTCTTGAGGCTATAAAAGTTGGCTGCTAGGCTGCAAGAGGGTTTGGCTCTCCCACTCTAATAAACTTAATTCTCCTCTCACTCTGCCTTGTGTCTGGAAATTCTCTTCCAACCCACATACGGACCATGACAATGATCAGCAAACTCAACTACTGTTAATTGAGTCGAGGGTAGGGCATCTTACCCACAAACATCTAACATATAGACTGGCAGGGGGTTCCTTAACAGACACTGTCTTTGGGGAATTTAGATCTCAAGACATGGAGAGCTGAACAGCTATGGCAAGATTAGAAATCATACATAAACACATTCAGGGATACACTTGCCACAAGAGTAGCAAGATGGCAGGGTCCTGGGATAAGAAGTGATCAAGAACTTACTAAGGCTGAGGGAGTGACAGCTAGGTCTAAGTATCTCTTCTGGATTATGACCTTAAAAGGCAGGCTCCTTAAAAGGTATCCTCCCTTAACCCATTCTACCTCCCCACGGACTTTTGTTTAACCTACTGTACTTCAGTTTCTCATTGCTATAAAAATTTAGACTACTTCTTAATTAATATATTAATATTATACACATTTTAAAATCATTCCTGGCTTATCCTTGCTCAGAAAGCCTGAGTTTATTCCCTCTGAAGATCTTTTCGGTGGTGTTCTTTTTGCATTTGATTGACAATGCTAATATTCTTTTCATGCCTGGATTTTGAGTCCATTTGCCTGAAAATGGAGGCCCTTCCCCCAGGAGACTGGGTATTTCTTGCTTTTGTTTGATCATATCCACTCCTCCTAACTGTATCTAGACTTTTTTTCTTGGGGTTGTTACACTTTCCTAAATTGTGCGCAGTTGTATTAGGATTTATATCAGACTGCCCAATCTTTTCACCATAGAGGCTGAAGAGAGAACTGGAGGTTCCTTCTTCCAGCTCCTTCCTTTCACCACCCCATAGATCTGAGAAGGCATTGAGTAGCTGAAGGGGGAAAAAAGAGCTTAACCTTGTTTTGTACAGTATCCAGAGCTTTGATAGTTGGATAGCTCCTAGCTTGGCTGTTTGCTCCTAGACCTGGTTGTAATGGCCTTCTTGTCTATTCTGTGCCTTCTACAATATCTTTGGCCTTATTGTCTATTCTGTGCCTTCTATAATATCTTTGCAAACACATTTCTTTTAAAGTTTTAGCTGCTCTTATGGACAACATCCAAAGAACTGTAACAGATATAAGTTACAGGCTCTCCTAAACTGTGCAGATCTATTGGAAATGAAGGACTGACCACATGCAATTGAGATTATTTATGAACACTTATGGGGCGTGCCAGGTGGCACTAGTGGTAAAGAACCTGCCTGTCAAGGTAGGAGACATAAGAGACAGAGGTTTGATCCCTGGGTCGGGAAGATCCCCTGGAGGAGGGCCTGGCAGCCCACTCCAGTATTCTTGCCTGGAGAATCCCATGGACAGAGGATCCTGGCAGGCAAAGAGTCAGACATGACTGAAGCATGCACACATGAACACCTATGGGGTTTGTTTGTTTGTTTTTTTTTAGAATAAAGTGAAAGCATTACATCATGGCTATAAGAAGGGGAAGAAGTATTCATATTGTCAAGGTTATGTATGACCAGGTTACCCTGAGTATAGACACCATCCATCCCAAATCTTAAGGGTGCATAGATCCAATAACAGATAATTTGCCTCTAGGTCCTGTTTAGAATGGTACAAGCTGCAAGGCGGGTAGCAGGAATATCTATTCCACAAAATAATATGCAAGCCACTAGCCAATCAGAATACGGCTTCAAACCACTAACCAATCAAACGTTATCTCCTCATTCCAGCCCTCACCCAACACCCTAGTAACAGCGAGAATGAAACGTAAGGAGAGAAGTGCAGCTGGATTATAAACCCAATCCAGAGAAGATTCATGCATTGCTTTTGACCGCCTTGACAGTTAATAGCTGACTTCCTCTAGAGTCTCCTACACAGAACCTTCTATGTGATTTGTGCTTTAATCCACCCCTTACTTCATTTTGAATAAGATTATGTTTTTATTGCTCTTTAGTTTTTGCATTCTAGATTAGTAAAACTAGTCTCTAAAAAATGGGCTTGGAGCTGGATTGCAGGAGGCCGGGGATCGTTCTCTGAGTGGGGAAGATTCCCTGGAGAAGGAAATGGCAACCCACTCCAATATTCTTTCCTGAAAAATCCCATGGACAGAGGAGCCTGGTGGTCATCAGAGTCGGACACAACCTAGTGACTAACCCACCGCCACCATGTTTTTATTGTTCTTTACGTTTTGCATTCTAAATTAGTAAAACTCGTCTCTAAAAAAATGGGCTTGAGGTAGGTCATATAATGTGAAATCAATGTTATTAAAATGTCATGAGAAGAGTATCACAGAAACAATGAGGCTTTGTTTAAAGAATTTTCTGCAGACAAGGGTTCTGTATAATGAAGATTGTTGTGACGTTTGAAAATTAATTGTGCAAGCTACAAGACTGGAATGGTACATTAGTTCCCCTAGAGTAAGAATGTAGGGGATAGGATTTCCTATAGCATCTAGAACCATGCTGAAATTTATCTCAAAACAATGAGATAACCCTGCATGCGAGACAGCAAAAGAAACGCAGATGTATAGAACAGTCTCGTGGACTCTGTGGAAGAGGGCAAGGGTGAGATGATATGGGAGAATGGCATTGAAACATGTTAATTATCATATGTGAAATCAATCGCCAGCCCAGGTTTGATGCTTGGGGCTGGTGCACCAGGATGACCCAGGGGGAGGGAATCGGGAGGGAGGAGGGAGGGGGGTTCTGGAGGGGGAGCATATGTATACCCATGGCGGATTCATGTCAATGTATGGCAAAACCAACACAATAAAGTAAAGAAAATTAAAAAAAAAAACGAGATAAATGAGAAATAGGAAGGACCTGTTTTAAACATCAGTGCTGTTTCCCCTTGTGGAGGAGATGAAAGACCCCTCTGTGGAGGGAGGCGTTCTGGATAGATGGTCTGACAGCAAGAACCCACCATGCCAGGTAGGAAAGAAAAAGGCCAAGAGAAAGGTTTCCACCTTTCTCCACCTAATCTCATCATTCTCAGTTTACGACTATCATCACTTTTCTCCTTCCCACTCTTTTGAAAACTTAAAAATTGTGAGCTATAAAACAGAAAGCAGCCAAGAATAAATTTACAGTAAAGTAAGTATTAACAAAGGAAACATTAGCATAATTACCACTTGGTTCAAGAATCAGAACATTGTTAGCCCTTTAAAGCCCTACCTATGGGACTTCCCTGGCAGTCCAGTAGTTACCTTCCAATGCTTCCAATGCAGGGGATGTGGGTTTGATCCCTGGTTGGGGAATAAGATCCTTCAAGTCACCCTGCAACTAGAGAAGCCCACAAACTGCGACAGAAAGATTCTGCATCCAGCAAGGAAGATCCTACCTGGTGACACTAAAACCACATGCAGCCAAATAAATAAGTAAATATTAAATACAAAACAAAAAGCCCTACTTGTGACCCATCCCAGTCACTAACATTTTCCTTCTCCCCAAAGGCACTACCTTCACTTCAACATTATGATGTCACTTTTTACCTATTTTTGAACAATCTGTAAAGTCAACTTTACAGTAAATATTCTTTGGAACTTTCATCTTTCACAATCTTCCTGGAGGTACATTATTGAATTACACAAACAGCGAAGTGTTCGAATAAAAAATAGTATAGCTCGATGAATTGCTCATAAACCCAGCCTAGATATGCAGCCAGCACCCAGATCACGAAGCAGCAAGTCCCTTTCTGCCCCTTTTCGGTCCCTGTCCCTCCACTGTCCTAAATTCCAACACTATATATATCAGTTTTGCCTATTTTTGAATGTATATATGTGCAAACGTACAGTATATATTCTTCTCTGTCTAGCTTCTTTTGCTCAATATTGTGAGATTCATCTGAGTTTGTTTCATGTAGTGTTGGATCATTCCTTCTCTTTGGTGTTTTGAATTCCATTGTATAAATAAATATACAAATTTGATGATCTATTCTAGGGCAAGTGGACATCTGTGTTGCTTTCCAGTTTTCAGTATTGTGATGTCTGCTGCAGTTTTCCTAGTAAGTACTCTGTGTATAAGATCAAGGAAGTTTCCTTTTATTTCTGACTTGCAAATCTTTTTAAAAACTATAAATGGGTGGGACTTCTCTGGTGATCCAGTGGCTAAGACACCGTACTCCCCACGCAGGGGGCCTGGGTTCCAGCTCTGATCAGGGAACTAGATCCCACATGCCACAGCTAAAGATCCTGCATGCCCGCACCTATGTCCTGACGCAGCCAAATTAATTAAGTAAATATTAAAAAAAAATCATAAATGGAGAACTTCCTTGGTGGTTCAGTGGTTAAGAATCTACCTGCCAATGCAGGGGACACTGATTTGGTCCCTGGTCAAGGAAGATCCCACATGCAGCGCGGCAACTAAGTCTGTGTGACACAACTGTGCGTCCACATGCCTAGAGTTTGGGCTCCTTAGCAAGGGAAGACACCGAAAGGAGAAGCCTGTGCACAGCAACTAGAGAGTAGCCCCTGCTTGCAACTAGAGAAAGCCTGCACACAGTGGGCCCCAAGGCAGCCAAAAAAAAATCATAAATGGATATTGAAATTTATCACATTCTTTTCCTGCATCTAATGAGATGATTTTCTCATTAATCCTAAAAAATCTGGCTTTCTCCTTAAGTCTGTTCTATAGGAAATTACATTTATTTCTATAGTTTTCAAGAGAATTTCAATTGAAAATATTAAAATTACGAGTAACTGGGTTTCAGAGTTGGATAATGTTCCCTGATCTGAAAACAAGGGTGAATGGTTTGTGAAAATTCACTAAGCTACGCATAAGATTATGCACTTTATATTTCAATAAAAATTAAAAGGAACACAACTAAATTTCTATTTGAGAATGAAAAGCTCTTTCTTCTGAAGGATACTTAGTTAACCCACTTTCTATTCACATTCACCTCCTAAGAGAGGTGAAGATCTGGGTTGTTAGGATAGAAGCAATGTCAAATCTTTAAGTGGTGCACAACTGACACATTGACACACTTAACAGTCTCATAGTTTTTTGTTTTGTTTTTCAGAATTCAGGGTGTATCAGTTTTGTTTTTCAGTGATTCATTCAAGCCAAAGGAGTTCCTGTTTAGCCTTTGATGAAACTGGATTATTTTCTAAACCCAATCTAGTCCTCTCTGGACAATCTTGTTATCTGGCTTTTACTCTCTTCCCCTTGGCTGATAGTCTCCAACGTAAATTTTTCTGCATTGAGTTATTCTAAAGATTTCCCTTTCTCCGCGTTTACAATACCTGCAGGAATTGATGGAGACTTACATTCTGTCTTCAGAATACATCTTCACAGATTTGTTCCCAATTGGATTTTTTGTTAGAACTGACTTGAGCCTATTCACTTAATTTAAGAACTGACATCTTTATACTTTTTCTTCTTTTCATTCAGAACCATGGTAAACCTCTCCATTATTTCAAGTCCAATTGTATTCCACTCGGCTATGATTCGCTACGGTTCTGTAGTTTCCTTCATGCAGATTCTACATATTTCTTTTCAGTGTTAGTCCTACCTGCTTCACGGGTTTTTTTTGTATTGTTGTTGTTGTTGCGATTGTTGCTATTGTGAATGGAACCTTTTTTTTTTTTTCTCCATTCAAAAATGAACCCGTAGAGCGATAGGATCTCTACCACCGTTTTCAGCGATGAGACTCTATGGTTCTACGGGAACCTTCCCCTCGCCCCGACGTTCTCCTCCCCGGAAGAAAGGTGGCAGCCGAGAGTCGCCGAGGACGGGGCCGCTCTAGCTCGCCTTTGTTCTCCGCTCTATGGCCACGGCGCAGGCGTACTCGCGCGCGCGCGCCCCCCCTCCCTCCCGGTCGCGGGCCCAGCTCGGTAGCGCCGGCGCACTGGCGCGCTCCGTTTACACGCTCCGGGGCCTGCAGGCGCCGCGAGTTCCGGCTGCCGCCGCCGCCGCCGCCGCAGCTCCTGGAGGGTCGGTTGCGACGAGTAACGGCGCCGGGACGAGCGCCGCGCCCTTCTTCTCCCGCTATGTACCCGAATTGGGGCCGCTATGGCGGGAGCAGCCACTACCCGCCGCCGCCGCCGGTCCCGCCGCCGCCGCCGGTGGCGCTTCCGGAGGCCTCGCCGGGGCCCGGGTACTCGAGCTCGACGACTCCCGCCGCCCCCTCCTCCTCCGGCTTCATGAGCTTCCGCGAGCAGCACCTGGCTCAGCTCCAGCAGCTGCAGCAGATGCACCAGAAGCAGATGCAGTGCGTGCTGCAGCCCCATCACCTCCCGCCGCCCCCGCTGCCGCCCCCTCCGGGGATGCCGGGGGGCGGCTACGGGGACTGGCAGCCGCCGCCGCCGCCGATGCCCCCGCCGCCCGGGCCGGGCCTCAGCTATCAGAAGCAGCAGCAGTACAAGCATCAGATGCTCCACCACCAACGGGACGGGCCTCCGGGTTTGGTCCCCATGGAGCTGGATTCCCCCCCGGAGTCGCCCCCGGTGCCGCCGGGGTCCTACATGCCTCCGTCTCAGTCCTACCTGCCCCCGCCGCAGCCGCCGCCCTCGTACTACCCCCCGGCCTCGTCTCAGCCCTACCTGCCCCCCGCCCAGCCGTCCCCTTCCCAGTCCCCACCGTCCCAGTCCTACCTGGCGCCCACCCCGTCCTACTCCTCCTCTTCGTCCTCCTCGCAGTCCTATATGAGCCACTCGCAGTCCTATTTGCCCTCTTCCCAGGCATCTCCTTCCCGCCCTTCCCAAGGCCACTCTAAACCCCAGCTGCTGGCCCCGCCACCGCCGTCCGCCCCTCCTGGGAATAAGACAACTGTCCAGCAGGAACCTTTGGAGAGTGGGGCCAAGAATAAGAGCGCTGAACAGCAGCAAGCTGCCCCTGAGCCAGACCCCTCTACGATGACTCCACAGGTAAGAAGGCTCCTGCCCAGAGCCGAGTCTCTCACCTAGAGGGCCCTAAGTGAGCAGGCCCTGGAGGCTCTACCTAGTGCTTGGCCTGATTCTTCCCGCTCCCCCCCGCCCCCAACAATAACGAGCAAATTAATACTTCAAAGGATTTCACAAAAGTCAGGGATCTAACATCCCAGCTTTTTAATCCGCTAAACGTGGATTATTAGAACAATGTTTGAGGATGTTTCTAGACACCAGAGTAGTTGGGTGGATCAAGAGTTAGTTCCCAGATACATTCTTTGATTTCCTTTAACTAGCCTTGTAGGTTTTGTTGCTATGGCAAAGGGCCTCCCCCGCCCCACCCCCCGCAATTGTAACTTAAAATTGTATTTGAGAGGCAGCGTAAAAAGAAGCTTCTCAAAGGGCTGACACTTGAAATGCATATAAATCTTATTACCAGTTAGCTTACAAGAAAGTTAAGGGCCACTAATAGCTGTCAATTTCCTGAGTTAATCTCAGCAAATGAAGGATGGGAATCTTGTTCTAATCAGGAACATCCTAATTGTGTTTATAGATACATATGCCATACCTAGGGCATATATTGGCCTTTTTGGGAGTCTTTTGGTCATTTCAGGAATCGACCCCATACATCCCTTTTCTCACATCACTTAAAGATAGTTTTAAGACACCACCAATTTGCTGCATTGCATTATTGTTGCCATTTACTCCAGAGTAACAGCCTTGGAATTTGGCTAAGTTGTAAAAAAAAAAAAAAAATTTTCATGACATCTCTCTATTCATGAGAGAGCCATTCTCAACTTCTGTTTGAAGTGATGCTTCCTTGTCAAAGATTGATAGAATAGCAGTAATAAATGAATTCACTTCTTAGGAAAGAGGATGAAGTGGAAGAAATCATTTGTTTTGAATTCTTCAAAGAGACACTTTTAGCAATTCCTATTCTACCTAGATTCCCTAATGAAAAGAGAATCTTTTAATCTACCAGACCAGATTTACATATAAAAAGATTTCCGAAAGATGGGACTGCAGTATTCTAATTTTACAGTGGTTTGGCATTAGAAATTAAGAAAAGAAATGAGTTGTTTAAAGTAAGTAATATGTTGTGCTTGGCACATCATCAAGAGAAAACAGCCGAGATGCTGGGGTAAAACAGAGAGAGAGATTCTGTTAGCTTACACCAAATTGGTACCATCCCATCAGGTTATTTCCTCAGATTCCTCTATTATAATAGAGACAGAATTTCTTCCCCTTCACCACCCCTCTCTGAAATTTCCAGTTTTTTTTGTTGTTGTTGTTGTTGTTGCCAAACATTCTTAGAGTTAGTCCAAGCCAAAATATGACATTTATAGTCTCATCTCTATTAGACTTTTTCTGGCATGTTAGAGAGACAGATGAATTGGGGTTTTTTTGGTAATGGTGGGGACGGATCAAACCAGTCCTTAATATAAACATGAACACTGCTTTTCTGCTTTTGTACCCTTGTCTGTGGTGAACATGTTTAGTGCTTTGACTATTCATTGCCTCAAATTCTTTGATGGCAGAAAGAAAGTGGTGGGAGATGAGATTTGAGAGGTGTGGATGGGTCAGAACAAGAAGGCCCCTGCTAAGCCTCTTAAGGTGTTTTTTTTAAAAACCTCTGTCTAGAATTTGTCCCAACTTCCTCAACCCTCTGATGTCAGGCTGTTTATGAAGCCATGCCTCCGCTTACCCATGTGGTTTGGTTCTGTTCTGTTCAGATTATAAGTCCCTTGCAGAAAGAGACTGACCTTTTTTTTTAATTTTTGTTTTTGATTGAAGGATAATTGCTTTATAATGTTGTGCTGGTTCCTGCCATACAGTAATGTGAATCAGCCATAACTATGCATATGTCCCCTCCCTCTTGAAATTCCCTCCCACCCCCCACCCCAACCCACCCCTCTAGGTTGTCACACAGCACTGGGTTGAGCTTCCTGTGTTATACAGTAACTTACCACTAGCTGTTTACATATAATGTGTATGTGATAAAGTATGCTGCTCTCTCAATTCGTCCCACCCTCTCCTTCCCCCTCTGTGTCCAAAAGTCTCTTCTCTATATTCACCTTTTTATCCCTTGTAGTACCTAGGACAGTGCCTTGCAAATTGTCGGCTTTCCACAAAGATGTGTTGAATAAGATACAAGAGTTGTCATATTCTAGACTTAGGATACTTTAGTTTATTAGATAACAAACATTTTCTTCATGACAGTGCCAGTCTCTGACAATTAACCCTTCTTTGTTGATTCATATTTTGTTTTTGGAGTATGTCATTAAAAATTTTTTTATGGTGAAAGATTTTAAATATGCATGAAAGTAGAGAAAATAGTATGATTCCCCCCCATACCCATCACTCAGATTCAACAAGTATCAAGATTTTGCCATGTATGCTTTACCTAGGCCTTTATTATAGTTCTTGCTGAAATATTTTTACATGACTCTTAGATCGCATGTCATTTCATTCCTGCACTCTTAATTAATTGACATCTTTTTTTTTAAAGGACTTTTTTCTAAGGTAAACACACATAATAACACCTGACAAAAGTAACAGGTTTCTATCTACCATGTAATACTTGACCTATTTACTTTTCTCCTATTGTCTCCTTGTAGTAATCAAAATAATTCCTTGATGTTATCTGTATTATGTTTTGAGGGCTTGTTCAAATTGGGGTTCAGCTGAGGCATTTTGGGGCAGGATAATTTTGTTGTAGTGCTGTGTTGTGCATTGCAGGATATTTAGCAGCCTCTCCCTGCTAGATGCAGGTAGCAGCACCTGGTTGTGAAAACCAAAAATATTTCTAGACATTGCCAAATATCCTGGGGGTAAAATCACTCACCCTTAAGAACCCCTGATTTAGGTCAGTCTCTCCTGTTCTCTGTTTCTGCTCCTGCCTTTGATCTTGATGAAAAATCTATGTTGGTTGTTCTAGAGAATGTCCCGTGTTCTGAATTTGTCTGTTGTCTCATGGTGGTGTTTGGCTTGTTCCTCTCTCTCTCCCATATGTTTTGTAAACTAGACATTGACCGTGAAACCTTCTTAGGTTTAAGTTCATCTTTTGGCAGGGGGACTTTGTAACCTAGGTAGCGCTGTGTACTTCTTTGGCATCCCATCAGGAGGCACTCAGTACCTGATTGTCCCATAGTGGTGCCAAGATTGCTCAGGGGGTAACAGTCTGGTTCCTCCGCTGTAAAGCTTCCCATAAATACCGCATCTAATGTTTCATCTGGTGGTTCATCCATTGATGGTCTTTGAGTAAATCATTTCTTAGAGGTCACAATGTGGTGATTTTTTTTTCTGCCATTTCTTCTACATTTACCATTAGGCATTTCATAAAGAAAAACTATCACTCATAAACTAGGGCTATTTGATTGGAAATGCAGTTAGCATATAAAGGATAAATGCTTGATAGTCTTCCATTTAATTTCTAGTTTTCATCATAAAGTATTGTTGATTTAATGGAATATGATTTTTGAAGAATTAACTTTTCTCTGAGTTGAAAGGACTGGCTAGGTAAAATGCATACTGGTCTTTTATTTTTTCATGAATTGTAATTTATTTTTTTAGTCTCAAAACTTAGGTAAAGTTATTGACTTTGATTAGAGTTTTTAGTCATTATTTAATATTCAAATATTTGTTAACAACTGTTTGCCAGGAACTGCGCTTAGTGCTGGGGATGAGATGGTGATAAAAATAGGCAAGGTACCTGCTCTCTTTGGATTTGTTCCAATGGGAGGAAAAGACATTTTAAAAGTAATTAGGAGGAGTATATAGTGCTGAGGAATTATAAAATAGAAAATATCACTAGACTATGCCGTAGGAATAGGAAAAGGCGAGCTTTTTTTATTGTAGTTACAGTGCCTTGCTCAGGGTCTAACACATAGTAGATGAATAATAAATATTTTTCAAATGATTGAATATAGCCAGGAGCTCTAACCTCATTGAAGAGAGATCTCCCTTTGCAAGTAGAATTTAAATGAAATCTGAAGAAGGGGTAGGAAATGACCAGATAGGAGTTCGAAGAATTAAGTTCAGTAAGGTTGGTTGAAAGGTCAAGACGAGACTTTGTCTTAAGGGTAGTAGGAAGCCATTGAAGTGTTTTATAAAGGCTATTGTGCCAGATTGGCCTTTTGAAAGTTCATTCTGCTTCAGGGAGAGTGGAGTCGAAAAGAGCAAGAGTGATCTAGAGAGTGATCCAGGCAGGAGTTAACAGTGGCTTGGACTTGGATGGTGATGGAGAAGATGAAGAGAAGTGGAAAGACTGGAGAAATATTTAGGTGCTAGAATCCAACTGGAGATTGAGTAGTAGTGGAGAGGGTGGCATCAGGGATGCTTCCTCGGTTTCTGAGATAGGAAACTGGGTGGGTGATGGTTCCATATACTAATAGCCTACAGGAGAGGGAACAGCAGGTCTGGGGATGAAAGGAAAATGATGAATTTAAGTTTTAGATTTACTGAGTTTAAGATCCTTGAGATAAAAGATTCCAAATGGAGATGTCTGGTTGGAAGTTAGGTGTGGGTTTGGATTCTAGAAGCCAGATCTGAGAGACATGATGGACTTGTGGGTCATCAGCATAAAAATGATATTTGAAGGCACAGAAATGGATGAGGTCTCCTGAGGAAGTGTGTGTAGAGTAAGAATCAAGTTTAAAGGACATTGACCCTAGCCCTGCAGAACCGCAGTATCTAAGGGAACCACTAAGAAGAGAGGCCAAATGAGAAGATGGAAAATCAGGGCAGCGAAGTGCCACAGAAGTGAGAGGAAGACTGTTTCTAGGAGAGAGTGGTCAGCTGTGTCACTGCTGAGAGGTCAAGCAAGATGAAGACCCTGAGTTATCTTTTGCATTTACTGACATGTAGATTGTTGTTGACCTTGGCAGGAGCAGTTTCATAGTGACTGAAGCCATATTGCATTGATTTGAGGAGTGATGGAAGGTGAGGAAATGGGGATGGTGAGTATAGACAACTCTTTCAAGAAGTTTGACTGAAGGAGAGAGAGAATGTGGGCAGGAGCTGGAGGAAGAGGAAAGTAAAGAAGTTTTTCGTTTTTTCCCTAAAATGGGATGAAGATTATCTGGTGACCTTAATTCCTGGAATTGAGTATGAACTTTAAAAATACTGAAAATAAATATATTTTAAGTAAAGTTTTAAAAATGGAAATCCATTTCATCATTTTACCAAGTCTCCTCTCCCCAAATCACTTGCTTTAGGATATGGCATTGAATATTTAGTGTTACAGGCATTTTTCCTAATCAACCTGTATAAGAAAGGCAACCTTTCAGAATTAATCTTAAAAGCGTCACATACACGTACACATATATTCATTCATTCATTCATTTTCTCTCTCTGTTCCTGTTCCTTCTCCTTTTTATTTCCCTACTTGGAGGATCACTCAGTACCTAGTTGTACTGGTAGCAAGTAGTCTAGCACCTTTTTCGTAATGGTACTGTGATGAATACATCCTTACTTTTTTAAACTTCATCCAGTCTCTTTTTGAATGTGACATGTACTGTTTTTCCTCTACATATGAACTAACATCCTATATGAAATGGAGTTGTCTGATACAGTGGGATATTCAGAAGAACTGGCTACTATTTCAGCTTCATTATCAAGTCCAGGCACGTCTTTATTCGTTTCTAAAATAGAGATAAAGCAGCCTTCTCTGAGATCACTGAGGACATTTCTGAATGATTTCATCATCATTCATTTGTAGAGCTTTAAACATGTGCCAGAACCTCATCCTAAGATTGAATTAGAACTTGGTTCTGCTTATTGGGTTCTTACTAAATGGAAATACACCTGCACTGCATGCTGTCCGTAAACCAACAAGTACTTGAGCTCCTAACAAGGTTCTTAACCTTCAACTAGGTCTAAGACAAAGAGAAAGCATGAAAATGAGGTGGGTACAGATTGATAAAGAATCTAGACCTGAAGAATCTTCATATCTATAGCCACTGGCTTCTACTTTTATGAAAGATGGTTTGCATCTTCGTATCTTTTGGTAATGCTTTCAAAGCAACTTTAAAAAGGGAAACTTTTAATTTCTATTTGAAAGAGTTTATTGGTTTTTTAAAGCCAAAAGACAAGCCTGTTTTTCAGTATCTTCATAGAATAATGGAAGAAAGTTGAAAATGTTTTAATACCACATTATTGTTGACTGTCATGGGCAGTGTGATTTTGTTTTTTTTTTTCCATGTTGGATAGTAAAAGTAATTACATTCCAGGAGCTGATGATGATGTATATGATAATCAAAAAGAGAAAAATCTAGTTGTGACCCAGACTTCAAGATGGAGTTAGTGAGATGGCATTTATCCTTCCTAATGGATTGCAGCAAGTTTCAGGTCATAGAAGTTAGTAGCCTAGAAGAGAAGCCTTTAGCTGATCAGCAGTCACTTACTGACATTCTACTGTGTGCTCCAGCAGTGTGCTTAAGCATCAGGTAGGATACGAGAAAAGCATGAGACTTCTCTCTCCCAAGAAAATTACATTCTATGAATGAAAAAACAGATAACAAAACAGTATGTTTAGTGAGAAAAGAATATAATGTATATTTGCATGTGGAAAATTGGAGAGGATATACAATAAAAGAGTAACAATATAGGGAATTCTGGTTATCCAAAGATAATGAATCCCAGTGAATTCAAGTAAAATGAATTCGTTTAACACAGAACCAAAAGTTTATTGTAAAAAGTAACACAAAAACCCTTGATTTGGGACACAATCTTGAAAATAGAGCTCAAAAATTGTAAAGAATAGCTGAATCTTAGAGTTTATAAATAATGAAATAAATCACGTTTCTGTACTATAATTTTTGTGACAAAATTGTATGACAGCACTATACTATCATCATTTATTTTGTTTTTGGCTGTGTTGAAAAAATATTTTAGGGATTTATACATTTTTCCAGGGACTGTTTTTCAACCTTTGATAGTCATGTCATTCTCTTTTGCAGTTGCTATTATAAGAATTTTGTTTGGTCGTTAACTGGTAGTACTTCTGCTCCATCCTCCACTATCATTAATGAGTTCTGAAGTTCTCCAATATCACTTTCACAAAATCCTACATCTTTATAATCGTAATAGAAATATACGCTGTTGTTAATTACAGAAGTATATAGGGCAATTCATTAGTGAATATTTTAGTGTTATGACAGCTTTTTTTCTCCTTATACAACCCTGTAACCATGGGGAATTATATAACACTGGGAAAATGAAGATCCTGTGGTTATTTCTGAGTGCTGAGTTTTTTAATTTGCTTTTAATTATTATTTGTTTACTTATTTGTAGTTGAGTCTCTTTATTTGAGGTATTTTATATTTTGTTAAGTTTTCAAAAACAGTGAAGTAGTGAAATCTGAACCATTGCTCCTAGTTGGGAAATACAGGGTTAGATATCTGTGGGCCTTTGGTCACATTGGTTGATTTCATCAACGGATCAGAAAAAACTTTGTTTTATATGTGTTTGTGTTTAGACACCTTGTTCAGTGTATACTGTTGATTCCTGAACATTGAACTCAATAGCCAACAGCACTATAACACATGCCTGAAGGAAGCTTATCCAATACAGATATATTTTCTCCATAAGACACATCATAGTCTTCCTGCACTTAGGACACTAGACAACAATTCGGCACTGTGCTTGGTAGGGGGGAGGGGCAGTGCATTTTAAACAGAAACATCCTCAACAAAAAGTACACAGATGTGAAAAATGTGGCTTTAAAGAGACTTGGGAAAGAACACTCATTTACAGTACAAGAGCTAAACATAAAGGCCAAGCATGGCCATTTTCTGCCTCAGCTGGGAACATGCAGTTTGGGTAACTCAAATTTTTTGCGCATCTCTGAGTGACCACAAGTGATTGAAAGTTCCTTGAGCATTGACTTTGGAGTTAGAGATAAATTTTAGCGAATAGGCAAATTCACAAATACAGAATCCATGAATAATGAGGATAGACTGTATCTTCTAATTTTTTTCCACATTAAACTTATCATTGTAGTTTTTAGAAAGTGGAAGCACAAAATAAGCATACAGAAAATCAAATTACAGTAATATTTGGAAGACAGTGAAGCTTTTAAAATATATAGAAAGCAATCTGAAACAGTGTATTTTCATTTATGCATATGTCCCTTGGTATGGCAGGACTAATGATACAGGGCTTCCCTGGTGGCTCAGTGGTAAAGAATCTGCCTGCCAGTGTAGGGAGCACAGTTTCAGTCCCTGGTCTAGGTAGACCCCATGTGCCAAGGAACAGCTAAGCCCGTGAGCCACAGCTGTTGAGACTGTGGTCTGGAGCCCGGGAGCCACAGCTACTGAGCCCGTGTGCTTCAGCTACTAGAGCCTGTGCTCCACCACCAGCGAAGGCACCACAGGGAGAGGCCCACGCACTGCAACTAGAGGAAAGCCTGCTTAGCAACCCAGACCCGGCACAGCCAGAAATAAATAAACAAAATGAAAAGAAAAAGATTAATGATACAGCAGGGGTTTAAAAGAGGGAAGCACAATGCAAAAGAGAAGACCGAGAAAGGAGATAGGACTGTTTGGTTATATTCATTAATCACAAGACTGCTATGGATAAAACTGAACAAACTAAAAGGCAAGTTAAAAACAAGTAGCTATGAATACTCTAAGGATTTACTCTGGTCATTTATGAGAAAGACTGCTTTCACCTCCAAAAGCATTTTTTTTTTTTTTAATGACAGTAGAGAAGTGTATTGAACTAATACGTATGGTTTAACTTCAGTTCAGTCGCTCAGTTGTGTCCGAATTTGTGACCCCATGAACTGCAGCACGCCAGGCCTCCCTGTCCATCACCAACTCCCGGAGTTTACTCAGACTCATGTCCATTGAGTCGGTGATGCCATCCAGCCATCTCATCCTCTGTCGTCCCCTTCTCCTGGTTCAACTTAATTATGGTGCTTTTGAACTGTGGTGTTGGAAAAGACTCTTGAGAGTCCCTTGGACTGCAAGATCCATCCGAAAGGAAATCAGTCCTGGGTGTTCATTGGAAGGACTGATGTTGAAGCTGAAACTCCAATATTTTGGCCACCTGATGTGAAGAGCTGACTCATTTGAAAAGACTCTGATGTTGGGAAAGATTGAAGGCAGGAGGAGAAAGGGACGACAGAGGATGAGATGCTTTGCTGGCATCACTGATTGAATGGACGTGAGTTTGGGTAAACTCCGAGAGTTGGTGATGGACAGGGAGGCCTGGCATGCTGCAGTTCATGGGGTCGCAAAGAGTTGGACACGACTGAGCGACTGAACTGATACTGATATATATTTGGGGGGAAAAAAATGGAAGGATCTTGTTTATTTGCCTTTTTCAGTTCAGCTTTGCCTTTTATTATGTATAAGTACATGAACACAGACACAGTTGTAGCTCTCTGTCAAAACCAAATTGCAGATATATAGGATTGTCAATTAAAATTCTTAAAAAAAAAATGGTTTCTGTTGTAGGAACAGCAGCAGTATTGGTATCGACAGCACCTGCTTAGTTTGCAGCAGAGGACAAAAGTGCATTTGCCGGGACACAAAAAGGGTCCTGTTGTAGCAAAGGATGCAGCTGAGCCAGTGAAAGAGGAAGTTACTGTACCTGCCACCAGCCAAGTACCAG
This sequence comes from Antilocapra americana, assembly GCA_007570785.1. Classification (NCBI taxonomy): domain Eukaryota; kingdom Metazoa; phylum Chordata; class Mammalia; order Artiodactyla; family Antilocapridae; genus Antilocapra; species Antilocapra americana. Next base: position 762,929 of record ML664174.1, on the reverse strand, counting down.
AACCCCCTGCATCTGAGGAGCCCCCATTACCACCCACTAATGAAGACGTGGCACCTCCTCTCCCACCTGAGGAGCCCCAGGTAACCATGAAATTAATTACTTGGTTGTTTAAAATTTTTCAGCTTTTTTTCTGATTCATATATATGTATGTATGTATATATACCTTTGTTTTAAATGGGCATAATTTTTTCTTTTTGTTTCTTAAGTGCACGTAAATATCTTTGGTGGAATAATCTGATGTACGCCGCAAGGGATTTAGAGAAGAACATTTTTTTCATGGTTTAAGTGAAATTGAAGAATTAGACACTCTTCTGAATTAAGTATCTCTAAGCACTAAAGGGATGCCAGGGTGGATGTTTTCATGTCGACAGCACAGGGCAATAATTTAAGAGATTCAGCTTTATTGTCAAACTGCCTGGGCTGTAGTCCAGGCACTGCTACTTACTGGTGGTGACTCTGAGAAAGTTAGTTCACCATTCTGTGCTTCAATATCCTCATCTACAGAATGGGCATGTTTAAACTGTAGCTTTCTTATAGAGCTATTGAAGCATTAAATGTGATAATCCTTGAAGCTTAACCTACTGACTGGCACATGAAAAGTCCTCACATTGGTCCAAAGGTCATTGTTCTTCCAAGATCCTTATGGGGAAACATTAATGAAACATAATGATGACACAGTAGTCAGCTGGTGAAAAGTGACTAATGGTGAAAAAGAGGTTTCTTATATAGTGGAAAGGACACTAACTGTGGATTACTTTCTGCTGGGGAAATGGTTATCCTGTTTAGGAACAGTGACATGATGATTCTAGCAAAGACTGTGGGATTTGTAAATTCCTTTGTGTTAGTATTCATGATCACAAGAGAAGACACTAAGATTTTAACAGAACTAAATATTTTATCTAAAGATAGAGTAGCTTTTCTCAGCCAGAGTTGCAGGGATTCTGGACTTTATGATACCATACTATTATAGCATAATACTTTATTACATATTCAGGTTTCTTGTAACTTGGTTGCTGTTTATGACTTAGAAAAAAACGTATCCCCTCTTTTGCCTTCAGTCTGAGGACCCTGAAGAAGATGCCAGGTTAAAGCAGTTGCAGGCTGCAGCCGCACACTGGCAGCAGCACCAGCAGCATCGCGTTGGCTTCCAGTACCAGGGAATAATGCAGAAGCACACGCAGCTCCAGCAGATCCTGCAGCAGTACCAGCAGGTTATACAGCATCCGCCACACATCCAGGTGAGAGCTTCCCCCGCGGACATGTGGGAAGTTGTCCCAGATATTTAAGGGATTTGTTTCTCATGAAAGAGATTTAAGTGTGACGAAGGAAAAGTATCAGATGTTCCCCCTGGAATGCCCAAGTAGTTGTTTGTCACCTGTGGATTTTAACAGATAACAACACACTATCATCTGTAAAATAGGTAAACACTGAGGACATAGTGTAGAGCACAGGGAATTATATTCACTATCTTATAGTAACCTATAATGGAAAGGAATTTGAAAAAGAATGTGTGTGTGTGTATAGCTGTGCACCTGATACACAGTATTGTCAATTAACTGTACTTCAGTTTAAAAAAACACAGAGAATTCCCTGGTGGTCCAGTGGTTAGGACTCTGAGCTTTCACTGCTGAGAGTGTAGATTCAGTTCCTGGTCAGGTAACTAAGGTCCTGCAAGCTGTGCAGACTGGGCCCCACCCCACCAAAAAAAAAAGAAAACAACCAGAACTTCCTATGTTGCTTCAAGTTAACCTGTGTTTTGCCTAAAAAATACGACAAGCAAAAATCTACCAACAAGGTCAAAGCAACCACTCCAGACAACCTATGCAAATACTCCACAAAAGTTGAGGTGACTTAGATCCTTGTATGTCTTGTATCTTTGAGGTATAAACTTATGTCTGTAACAGATCATTTTCAGTAATAATATTAAAATGATACGTAGTAATATTAAAAACTTGAAAAATACTGCTGATAGGTGTTTGCTTTAGTGATTAGTTGATTTTTTTTAAGCATATCCTTTAATTTTTAAAAAAATTTATTCATTTTTGGCTGTGCTTGGTCTTTGTTGCTGCCTGGGCTTTCTCTAGTTGCAGAGGATGGCGGCTACTCTATCTGCGATCATCGGCTTCCCATTGTGGTGGCATCTCTTGTTGCAGAGCACAGGCTCTAGGCGCATGGTTTCAGCAATTGCAGCCCGAGGGTTCAGTACTGTGGCTCGTGGGATCTAGAGCATGGGCTCAGTAGTTGTGGCACGTGGGCTTTGTTGTGGGCATGTGGGATCTTTCCCGACCAGGGATCAGGCCCGGGTCCCCTGCATTGGCAGGCGGATTTCTTGGAGGGATTTAACAAGTTTATCCCTAGCCTTCCTTAGTCTTGTGCTCCAAGTTCCTAAGGCTTCAGACGCCCTTGGCTCCTTGATATTTCAGCTTAAAATTACTTCTCTTCTGTGCGTGTCTTCACAGTCGGTTGCGCCCCTCTGTTTGTAGACCATGTCCGTGGACGTGCAGATGCGGCACTATGAGATGCAGCAGCAGCAGTTCCAGCACCTCTACCAAGAATGGGAGCGGGAGTTTCAGCTGTGGGAGGAGCAGCTCCGCTCCTACCCTCACAAAGATCAGCTCCAGGAGTATGAGAAGCAGTGGAAAACGTGGCAGGGACACATGAAAGCCACTCAGACCTATCTCCAGGACAAAGTCAGTGCCCTTCAGAACGTGAAGAGCCAGTACATGGGGAACATGTCCATGCCACCCCCGTTTGTCCCGTATTCTCAGATGCCGCCGCCCCCGCCAACAATGCCCCCGCCGGTATTGCCGCCGTCGCTGCCGCCGCCGGTGATGCCCCCGGCCCTGCCCACGTCAGTCCCGCCACCTGGCATGCCCCCCCCCGTGATGCCACCGTCTCTGCCAAGCTCTGTGCCCCCACCTGTGATGCCTCCGTCTCTTTCTTCGGCAGGGCCACCACCCGTGCTCCCCCCGCCTTCCCTGTCCTCTGCAGGGCCACCGCCGGTCCTTCCACCACCTTCTCTGTCTTCGACTGCACCTCCCCCTGTCATGCCCCTCGCCCCACTCTCTTCGGCCACACCTCCTCCGGGAATCCCTCCCCCCGGAGTTCCCCAGGGGATGCCTCCTCCCTTGACAGCAGCCCCAGTTCCACCAGCCTCCAGCTCTCAGAACTCACAAGTTCCCGAGAAACCTCGACCAGCGCTGCTGCCCACCCCTGTGTCTTTTGGTTCGGCCCCATCCTCAGTTTACCATCCTCCACTGCAGTCAGCCCTTGGTCCATCAGACCAAGTGAATTCCAAAGCTCCTCTGAGCAAGTCTGCTCTGCCATACAGTTCGTTCTCATCCGAGCAAGGACTTGGGGAGTCTTCAGCTGCTCCATCTCAGCCACTCAACGCAGTCAAGGATATGCCAGGGAGGTCAGGTGGACTGCTTCCAGATCCTCCTAGAAGCAGTTACTTGGAAGGTCCAAGAGGCCCAAGGTAGGTCTGCCTTTTTATTTGGGGGTGGGAAGTGCTGGGGGGTGGATGGTGGCTGTTTTGCTGGTGTAGGTTGAGTAGGCTTTTACATTCTCTTTGTACTTTTATATACATTCCTGGTTTGTAATGAATAATGTTAGTATTGTTCACTCTTTAGACATGGCATAATGGAATCTAGAAATGGCAGCATACCCCCTTTCCTTGATATCGCTGCTTTTATCCTGTATATAGAGATTTTATTCCAGGATGAATGTAGTGGTTTTAAAATAATGCTTACCAATTTCTTAGTGACTTTGACTTTCAGCTTCAAAATCATTATTTATTTATTGATCTCTTTTACTCTTTGTTGATTTGACAAATAAGTAGATTGGTAACTTCTTTTTGTGAGATGATATGCTAGCTGTTGGAGATAAAAATGAATAAACGTCTAGTGAAATAGGCAATGAAATTTGCTATAAGGGTAAACAGGACTTTTATCCATTTGTTCAGCAAATATTAAGTTTCTGCTCTGTGCTTACGGCAGTGAATATAACATAACAGATAAAATCCCTGCCCCTATGGAACTTTTATCCTTTATATTTTCCTCTATTTAGGAGATGTTTTTCACTTGTTTGAACCACATTTTTATTTAGGAAAGCACAAAAAATATTTACCAGTAATTTCTAAATTTTTTCTTTTACCTTTTAAAGGGGGTTAAATTTATTTTTCCAAATACATAAAAATATTTTCCCCCAAATTTGGCCTAAATGATAATTTTCTTATAGAAAAACATTTTCAATCAGAATTTTTTCCAGTTGGAAATTGTACTAAATATATACTCCTTACACAGAATTTAAACAGAATAAGAAAGTATTGAAAAAAGTAAATGTCACCTAATTCTACCATCTGGATATAATTTTTAAAACATATGTCATAAAAAATTGAATCATACAAAGTAATATTATTTTGTAACTTGATTTTTCACTTACCAGTATTGGTTAGTTTTCCATCTCAGTGTTGATGGATCTACATTCCCTAAATTCAATATTTGAAAACAAAATATGTCTTTCATTTATTCCCCAAGTTTATATTCAGAAAATAAGACCCCATCCAAAAATGAAAGCTAATTAGAGGCAATTGACATGAATTGCTCTGAATACCAGAAGCCTTGTTAGAGGGGTTACATATATTATCCCGTGGAGTCCTCTTGATAGCCTGTGAACTTGACAGGTTTATCCCTACATTTACCCTCTACAATCTAGGGCTGGAGAGGATTGCGTATCTTGCTCAGGATCATGAAGTAGGGGGTGAACCTGCATTTGACAGTGGGGGCTGAGTTCAGAGGGTCCCAAGAGCAAGAGCGCTGGTTAAGCTCTGTGTTTAATGCTGTGATTCAGTGATGTTCATCCTGTCAGTGATTAGAAGTGCATTTGTAGTCTTGGTTTATTTGGCATGTGTTGCATCTCGATTTGAATTCCTTCTAACTCCTGGATTGAGAGCATTACCTTTTAGATCTGTTAACCTACTTGCTGTATGATATTCTTGTAACTTATGTTGTTCCTATACAACATAGGTTTCCTGCTCCCTTTCTTTCTGGCATAATGATGTTTTCTCTCTTCTGCCTACCAAAATCTTGATTTTGTAAATTTAGGACCTATTTTAAGTTTTTTCTTGCCTTAAGGTACAGTTAATAATTTTAGTGCTCGGAGGATCTTAGCAATTATCTAGTGCAGTTTTCCTTCTATAGCAACTCATCTTGGTGTTGCATTTTAGTTTGTCATCCTGGGTCTTGCACATGTTACTTTATTTGTTCTTCTCCCTCATCTTATAAAGGAAATGGGTAAAGGGAGCCGAGATTTGGAGAGGTTATAAATAAATTGCCCTGGATGTCATAGCAAATAAATGATTGAGATGGGGTTAGAACCCAAGGCTTTCTGACCCACTCTTAAGTCCGTTGCTCTTCCTGTGACAAGCAGTTGATGGACTCTGCTTCAGCGTTGCCACTGCAATAAGCAGCAGTGCCCTATATGGTGTTGATAGTTTTCTAGAAATTTTATTTCTTACATTGAGCCTAAATATGTTACCTTGACTTATATATGTTGATTCTACATCTGCCTGTGTGGTGCAGTACATACTGAATTATCCTGTTCTTCTTCAGTGTGTACCTACCGTTGTTTAAAGACCATCCTCTTGTCTCTGTCCGCCGGCCTTACCCATTCTGCTCTGCCGTCACATAAGCTGAAGTTCTGTTCTTTTCACACTAACATTGGTTCTAGCCTTCTTCTGCTATACTGTTCACGGTCCCTAGCTTTCTCCTGCTTTATTGTTTATGGTCCTTTGAAGAGCTTTTGGTTTGTCAGTCTGCTTCAGAATGAATACTAACTTCAGATGGAGCAGATCATAAGCCTAGTACTAACTTTGATATAAAGAATATACTTCTATAGCTGAACATACTGCTTTTTGGGGGAGGGAGGGTTCAGTACTCTCATGGTGTTGACTCATGTTGAGCATAACATACACTTGGCCTCCTAGGTCTTTTTCATCTTACGGTTATTAAACCAGTTTTCTCTCACCCTGAACTTGTACAGTTTTTTGTCTTTTTTTTTTTTTTTTTCTTTTCTTTTTCTAAGACTTTACATTTTATCTAGTTAGGTTTGGGCCTGCATTCTAGTCTGCTGAAATTTTGGTGAATGAAGGTTACAATGCTCTTAGGTATGAGATACCCTTTCCCAGCTCTTTTCCCCCTGCAGCTTTGATAAGGATGGCATTTTTTGTTCCTGAATTAGATTCTGCTCACATTTTTTACCTTAATCCTGCTCACAATTTTCTGAAAAATCTGGATTTAGACTGCTTTCTAAAAACTGAAGGTTGTTACAAGAAGTCAAGTAACATAACTGCATTATATGGAAATAGCATACCAACATTGTTGAGCATCTGAGGCAGCTTTTTGAAACTGTATATGTGTGTATGTATCATTGAATTCACCAGGTCTTGTAGAAGACTATCCCTGCTCTAGTAAACTGTCATGTTAGTGGATGTTGGTTTCCAAGAGTCTTAGATTCAATCATAAAACTTTTTTATTGAAGAGTAACATACAGAGATATATACAATCCTAAGTGTATACCTTAGTAAATTTTCACAAATAGCTAGGCCCATGCTATCACTCCTCAAATCAAGAAATAGAAATTAATAGTGTCTGATGCAGTCTCAAAAACGACAGAATGATCTCTGTTGGTTTCCAAGGTAAATCATTCAGTACCATGGTAATCCATGTCTATGCCCCGACCAGTAATGCTGAAGAAGCTGAAGTTGAACGGTTCTATGAAGACCTACAAGACCTTCTAGAACTAACACCCAAAAAAGATGTCCTTTTTATTATAGGGGACTGGAATGCCAAAGTAAGAAGTCAAGAAACACCTGGAGTAACAGGCAAATTTGGCCTTGGAGTACAGAATGAAGCAGGGCAAAGGCTAATAGAGCTTTGCCAAGAGAATGCACTGATCATAGCAAACACTTCTTCCAGCAACACAAGAGAAGACTCTACACATGGACATCACCAGATGGTCAATACCGAAATCAGATTGATTGTACTGTTTGCAGCCAAAGATGGAAAAGCTCTGTATAGTCAGCAAAAACAAGACCGAGAGCTGATTGTGACTCAGATCATGAACTCCTTATTGCCAAATTCAGATGTAAATTGAAGAATACAGGGAAAACCACTAGACCATTCAGGTATGACCTAAATCAAATCCCTTATGATTACACAGTGGAACTGAGAAATAGAGTCAAGGGATGAGATCTGATAGACAGAGTGCCCGATGAACTATGGATGGAGGTTCCTGACACTGTACAGGAGACAGGGATCAAGACCATCCCCAAGAAAAAGAAGTGCAAAAAAGCAAAATGGCTGTCTGAGGAGGCCTTACAAATAGCTGTGAAAATAAGAGAAGCGAAAAGCAAAGGAGAGAAGGAAAGTTATACCTGTTTGAATGCAAGTTTCAAAGAATAGTAAGGAGAGATAAAGCTTTCCTCAGAGATCAATGTAAAGAAACAGAGGAAAACAACAGAATGGGAAAGACTAGAGATCTCTTCAAGAAAATTAGAGGTACCAAAGGAACTTTTCATGCAAGGATGGGCTCGATAAAGGACAGAAATGGTGTGGACCTGACAGAAGCAGAAGATATTAAGAAGAGGTGGCTAGGATATACAGAAGAACTATACAAAAAAGATCCTCATGACCCAGATAATCACAATGGTATGATCACTTCCCTAGACCCGGACATCCTGGAGTGTGAAGTCAAGTGGGCCTTAGGAAGCATCACTACAAACAAAGCTAGTGAAGGTGATAGAATTCCAATTGAGCTATTTCAAATCCTAAAAGATGATGCTGTGAAAGTGCTGCACTCAATATGCCAGCAAATTTGGAAAACTCAGCAGTGGCCACAGGACTGGAAAAGGTCAGTTTTTATTCCAGTTCCAAAAAAAGGCAATGCCAAAGGATGTTCAGACTACTGCACAATTGCACTCATCTCAGATGCTAACAAAGTAATGCTCAAAACTCCAGGCCAGGCTTTAACAGTAATGTAAACCATGAACTTCCAGATGTGCAAGGAGGATTTAGAAAAGCAAGGAACCAGAGATCAAATTGCCAACATCTGCTGGATCATCGAAAAAGCAATAGAGTTCCAGAAAAACATCTATTTCTGCTTTATTGACTGTGCCAATTCCTTTAACTGTGTGGATCACAGCAAACTGTGGAAAATTCTTCAAGAGATGTGAATACCAGACCACCTGACCTGCCTCTTGAGAAATCTGTATGCAGGTCAGGAGGCAACGGTTAGAACTGGGCTTGAAACAACAGATTGGTTCCAAATAGGGAAAGGAGTACGTCAAGGCTGTATATTGTCACCATGTTTATTTAACTTATATGCAGAGTACATCATGAGAAACTGTGGGCTGAAGGAAGCACAAGCTGGAATCAAGATTGCTGGGAGAAATATCAATAACCTCAAATATGCAGATGACACCACCCTTATGGTAGAAAGCAAAGAAGAACTAAAGAGCCTCTTGATGAAAGTGAAGGAGGAGAGTAAAAAAGTTGGGTTAAAGCTCAACATTCAGGAAACTAAGATCATGGCATCTGATTCCATCACTTCATGGTAAATAGATGAGGAGACAGTGGAAACAGCGACAGACTTGATTTTTTGGAATTCCAAAGTCACTGCAGATGGGGTGATTGCAGCCATGGAATTAAAAGCGCTTACTCCTTGTAAGAGAAGTTATGACCAACCTAGACAGCATATTAAAAAGCAGAGAGACATTACTTTGCCAACAAAGGTCCGTCTAGTCAAGGCTATGGTTTTTCCAGTAGTCATATATGGATGTGATAGTTGGATTATAAAGAAAGCTGAGCACCAAAGAGTTGATGCTTTTGAACCGTGTTTGTTGGAGAAGACTCTTGAGAGTTCCCTGGACTGCAGGGAGATCAAACCAGTCCATCCTAAAGGAAATCAGTCCTGAATATTCATTGGAAGGACTGATGCTGAAGCTGAAACTCCAATAGGTTGGTCACCTGATGCGAAGACGTGACTTATTTGAAAAGATCTTGATGCTGGAAATGATTGAATGTGGGAGGAGAAGGGAACAACAGAGGATGAGATGGTTGGATGGCATCACCCACTCAATGGGCATGAGTTTGGGTAAACTCTTGGGAGTTGTTGATGGACAGGGAGGCCTGGGGTGTGCTGCAGTCCATGGGGTCGCAAGGAGTCAGACACATTGAGCGACTGAACTGAACTGAGAAGTCTTGCTCATGCCCCTTCCTATTTTTCCTTTTCCCAAGGTAACCACTATACCAGCTTTTTACGTGATAGGTTGTTTTTGCCTATTTTTGAACTTTGTATTTTGGTAAATGGACTCATGCTGTATGTACTCTTTTAGGTCTGGCATCTTTTACTTGACATTATATTATTGTGAGATTCATCAGTGTTTTTCTTCCTCATTCCTGTACAGTAGTTTATTGTATGAATACCCCCCAGTCTGTGTATCCGATCTGACTTGACGGTCATTTAAGCTTTTTGGCATCACACTGCGTTGTGTCTTTGGTGCTGTGTGTGGGCCCCTTTGGATAGTGCGCGTGTGTATGTGTGCATGTGTGTGTGTACTTAGTTTTGTTTAGCTGTATACACCGAGGATTACAGTTGCTTTGTCAGAGGAGTATGAATAATATTCTACTTTGATAAATATGGTCAGTTTTCCAAAGTGGTTGTGTCAGTTTATACTCTCATCATCAGTGTTTCTGTACTGCAGTTTTTTTTATACCCTCAGCAACACTTGGTATTATTGAACTTTAAAATGGTAGCAGTCTTGGTGGGTGTCTGTGATACTGTAATATGGATTTAATTTGTATTTCCCTCATGATGAATGAAATTGACTTCTATTTGATTATCATTCAGTTAGATTTCCTCTTTTGTGGAATGCTGGTTCAAGTCCTTTCCCTATTTTTCTGTTGGGTTATGTTTTTTTCTTACTGGTTTGTAGGAGTTCTTTACATAGACTAGATATCAGTTCTTTGTATATCCTATGTCTTAATTGTCTTGACTGTTTCTCACTCTGCAGCACTTTTTGCATTGTTATCCTTCAGGATACTAGAAAAGTAGTAGTCTTCACTATACCATCTAGATGGTCCAGTGGAACCTTTTTATTTTTTTTAATTTAAAAGTCACTTTATAAATAACTTACAGAAGTAAGAATAAAGGAATAAGGAAAACAACTTACTAGAAATTTTAATAAAAATAAAAAATTTATTTAATAAAAAAAATTTCAAAAGAATAAAAATCCTTGCATCAAATAAATTTTGGCACACAAACATAGAAGATGAAATAATTCTGTCATGTATTCTTTCAGCAAAGCAAAATGATCTAGATTCTTGCCAAAGGTACATGAGGAAGTCTTTTTTCTGGTTAATAGCTGAATGACAATGCCATATTCCCTTTCTGTCCTTAGAAATACGTTGCTCAGTGGTGCTCTCTTGAGTTTGAGAATATCCATGTAGAGTATTGTCACCCAGGCACTCTTAAGAGAGTCACTTCTATGATTAATTTCACATTTATTAGAACCTAGAGTATAGCTGTCTCTGCATCTATCTTAAAATTCATCTAATAGTTCTGACACAACTTTCTCTGACACTTTTCTACGTCAGGATATGAAAATTTCTCAATTCTCAATTGTGCTCAATGAAGCCTAAAAGCAGACTGCAATATTTTCGGCAGTACAGAAGGAGTGACAGCTTATTTCACAATTCTGTCATTCTTTTGTTGTCTTCATATTGTAACCTTTAGCATAGTTGGGGGGTAACTGATAAGTAATGATGAATAATAATGAATTCTAGGATAAAAAAATCACAAAATGTTTCATTATATAGATAAAAAAAGTCACTGAAGATCTCTCATAATATATCTTAGATTTATGAAAGAATTCAGTGGACCTATATGGTAATTGCAAGATAAGCTTTGTTCTGTTTTTCAAAAGGTAAATTTTCTCTCTGTTCTTATGAAGGCCTCTAAGAGGAAAAGTCATGAGCTATCAATCCTTAAAAACAGAACTGTTTAAAAAAATTTAAAAACTAAAATTGGATCCAGTGAGCCAAAATCAACCCTAGGAGTTAATGGTATCTTTTGATTAATAGATATTCTTGGTTTTTTAATTTAGTAGTCTAATTTACTGATCTGTTCTTTATGATTTGTGCTTTTTATGTCCTGTTTAAGAAATCTTTGCTTACTCCAAGGTCATAAATACGTTATTGTATTTAGTCTTTTCTCTTTTATTGTTTTAACTTTTATTTTAAAATCGACAACCCATATAGAATTGATTTTTTTTCTTTTTTTGGTTAACGTATGGTATGAGGCAGGGTATAAAGTTCATTGTTTTCCATATTGCTATCAAGTTGACCCCAGTACCATCTATTGAAAAAAAGCATCCTTTTCTTACTACTTTGCAGTGTCTCCTTCATCGTAAGTGAGTATATGTGTGGATTTGTCTGTGGACTCTCTTCCTTTGGTTTGTTTGTCTGTCCTTCCACCATTGTCATATAGTTTTAATTTTTATAGCTTCATAATGAATCCTGATATCTCTTGGTGTAAGCCCTCCAATTCTGTGTTTCTAGATCAGGGGTGACCAAACTGTTTCTGTAAAGGGCCGGATGGTAATGTTTTTAGGCTTTGTGGGCCATATTTAGTCTCTTTCAAACATTTTTCTTTGTTCTTTTCTTTAGCCTATAAAAACATTTTAGAAATTACTCTTAACTGGGTTTGACCCATGGGCCATAGCTTGCTGACCCCTGATCTAGATTATCTTGACTATTCTTGATCCGTTCTATTTCCCCTATAATGTAAGCAGCTTGTCAGTTAAAAAAAAAACAAACTGCTAGAATTTTGATGAACATTGTATAGATTCTATTGATGATATTGAGGAAGAACTGACATTTTTATAATAATAAGGTTTCTGATCAGTTTTACCCAGTTGTGGTTAGTCTTAGGTTTGGAATTATGACCTCTTCCATTCTGTAGCTGTCTTACTAGGATTAGCAAGAGACTACTAATACCGTACTTTTTCTTAATGCTTCCATTTGTCATGGCTCTTTCTGTTTATAATGATTACTTCTCTTTGGAATTTTGATTTTAAGATCTTAGTTATACATATTAGAAAATGGCATTTCATGTGAAAACCAAAAGGGCAAGCATTTGATTCTAAAATTTAGCATCTTGTGATTACCGTGATCTGCTGATGTGAGTGTGTTTATATAAATATTGTGATAATCAGGCATTATTATCTTGTTTAAGGGTATTTATATTTCTATATCCGTCTTAAGTTTTTGTACCCAATTTGGATTATATTTTTTGTATCTCATTTTGAAATTTTTGTTCCTAGTTCTAATGGTCTCATGCCTAGTTTTAGGATTTTCTTTAATGTTTACAGTAAACATTTAATGACCTAGAGAGATGCTTACAAATAAAGCTAAGAGGAAAAAAAAAACAGGATTAAATTTATTTTTTAGAAGTTTCTGAAATACCTAATACAAACAAAAATTTTCACAATGTTTAAACTCCTGATATTTGTCTGTCTTTTATTTCATCTAGCCAGTGTACAATGCATGTGTATGGTGTGATTGTATTGAGCGAATGTATACTATGTTTGTACTTTATTTCGAATACGTTTTTTTATGTTAAAAAGGTCATAGTATTTCATTGTGTTGATGTGAAGATGGCTTATTTTTGTAGGTATATTTAATATGAGTAACTTTTAATGTATTTATTCCAAGGGCCGAAAAGGTATTTACTTTTATAAATCAAAAAGATTTCGATAGCTTGACATTTTGTAACATCCTTGAACTTGGAAAAATTTCAAGTGCAGTATTGATAACTATTAGTGGTTGCCATTTGTATGTAGTATTGAAAGTATTCTATTCAGTTGGTTTAGCATACTTCTGACCACCAAAATAAAAATAAAATGATGATCCTTGGCTACTGGTCAGCAATTTAATGTGAAAGCAAAACGCCCTCCACTTTCATGGACACTGTATTATATATGCAGGCATGAGGTTTATAGAAGTGATTTCATTACCTTTTACAGCTTTTCTGCCTTGTTCATTTCTTTATCTTCACACCTTTTCATGTTTCCTGCTTCCTTTATCCTTTCCTCTGGCCTCTGCATGTGCTCTGCTCTTTGTAATCCCTTTTCTGTCATCTTTTGCTTTATCGATTCCTTTTTTTCCTTCCCTGGCGATGGGACTTCTACAGTTAGTGTGTTGAGAACCTTCAGGGAGTCAGACACTGGGAATATTTCAGTAAGCAAGACCAGCACGCCCCATATTTATCAAATTCGGTTCTGATTGTTGATTTGCTTGTCTCATTCTCCTTATGGACTCTGAACCCCTTGTGGTTAGGTATCAATTTATTTATAGCACTAACACAATGCTTGACAATTAGGTGTTTGATTAAATGTTGCATATGCCAGATAGTAATGGGTAACATTCTCAGGGCATTCACAGTTTAGTTAGAAAGTAGTTCATTCATATTCTGAAGTTGATTATAATACTACCTAACATATTAAAGAATGTTCTTATACTGATTTGGGTATTGTGTATAGTCTTCTCTTAACACTGATAGGAACTAATAATTCCTGAATTGAATACAGAACAGATGATTTTATACATCTTTAATGGCCTAACGTGTTATTCTAGGCTCTTTAATAAATTAATGAATGTAACTTCAAGAAAAGGAACCAAATCATCACAAAGCCTGAAATGGCATACTTTTTTCCTTCATAAATATGTGGTCTCTATCCTTAGCATTGAGACATACTGTTTTTTTGGCTGGACCATGCAGCTTGTGGGATATTAGTTACCCGACCAGGGATCAAAGTGGAAGCGTGGGGTCCTAACCTGGACTTCCTGCGGTGTACCTTTGACAAGCATTTGGGCAGCTCCTTTTCCCTTTGTCCAACAATAGCTGTGTCAAGCCTTCCCTATTTTGCAGACATTCTGTGCTAATGCCGTCTCTGTCTCAGCAAACATTGTTTCTCATTGTATCCTTCATTTTGCTCCCTGCCCCAGAGAGAGAATCAAGGCTTTCAGGCCCAATTAAACTTACTTCTCTGCCTTAGCATTACTTAAGTTGCCATCCTCATCCTTCTTCTGGTCTCAGAAGAAGCCCTTTTCCTGGTTAAAGCTAACACTGTTCCTGGGTCTGTTAAAGACATACAATTTTAATCAAAATGATACATGCATATAATTTTTTTTAAAAATCAAGAGAAGTAACTGCCCATTGCTCCAAACCACCCTGGATGTGTTTCCTAAGGACAGATTCTAATTCTTCAGCTGTTTCTTTTGGTAGTTACCTCATATTACTAAAGAATGTGCTGTTCCTTTTGTCATTTATACGTTTTAGATACTACTTATTTACTTCCTGTTCTGATAAGTAAAATTTAATTAGTTCTTATACTATTCTGTTACCCCATCTGCCCAACATATTTATATTATTATTTTTAAATAAATCAATAAGTAATGTTGTTCATAGAGGTAAGCAGTGGACTGTGACTACATTTTCTTCAGTGTAATAATCTTTTTTTTTTTTTTGAATTTCCAGTTTCTGGTCTTCTTGCAACATTTTAAAAATAATCCTCTTAACTCCAGTCCCAAAAGTGACATCTTTTTCTCTTGAGATCTCTCTCCCAAATTCATGCATCCTCTTGCTTTTACCTGGGTTGTTTGACTGCTCTGAAGATCTGTCATATGGCTATTATTCCATTATTTCCTTTGACTATTATTCTAGATTGGATTCACGGTTTGTTGAATCTCATGGCTTTCTGTTTGTGGTTTAGTGCCTCCTTTCCCTGGAGTGCTTGCTCAATTAATTAAAAAATTGTGGGTTGGAAGTAAGTTCCTTGAACCCCTGTATGCCTGAAAATGTTTTAATCTAACCTCACACTTGATTAATAATTTGAATATATAATTTGAGGTTCAATATGTTTTATTATAATTTATTTAAACTAAAAAACAAAAGAAAATAAAAAGTTTACCCGTTTCTCCCACCTCCCACACCCCACCTCTGGCAACTATCAGTGTGTTCTCTTTATCTAAGAGCTTGGTTTTTTAATTAATTAATTTTTTTTCTAAGATTCCTCAACTAAGAGAGGTCATATGGTATGCCTTTCCTCTGCTAATTTAACTTAGCATAATTCCCTGGCGGTCCATTTATATTGTCACAAATGGCAAGATTTCATTCTTGTAACCTTCCATCCAGTGTGTATGCTACATCTTCTCTGTCCATTCACTCACCAGTGGACACGTAAGTTTCCATATCTTGGCTGTTGTAAGTAGTGCTGCAGTGAACATGGTGGGGGGCCAGGGGGCATGTATCGTTTTTAGTTAGTTTTTTCATTTTCTTCTCCAATAAATACCCAGAAATGGAATTGCTGGGTCATATGATAATTGTATTTTTAGTTTTTTGAAGAGCCTCCATAGCCTCCTGTTATGTTCTCCATAGTAGCTACACCAGTTTACATTCCCACCATTGGTGCACAAGGGTTCCCTTTTTTCTGTATCCTTACTAGCCCTTGTTATTTCTAGTCTTTTTGACAATAACCTTTCTAATAAGTGTGAAGTAGCATCTCATTGTGGTTTTGATTAGCATTTCCGTTACTGATGTAGGGCATCTTTTCATGTATCTGTTGGCCATCTGTGTGTCTGCTTTGGAAAAATGTCTGTTTAGATCTTCTGCTCATTTTAAAATCAGGTTGTTTCATATTTCACTATTGAGTTGTATGAATTCTGTTTATATTTTGGAATTAGCCCCTTATCAGATACATGAACTCGCTCAGTTGTGTCCAACTCTTCGTGATTCCGTGAACTGTAGTCTTGTCAGGCTCCTCCATCCATGGAATTTCCCAGGCAAGAATACTGGAGTGGGTTGCCATTTCCTTCTCTAGGGGATCTTCCAGACCAGGGGATCGAACCCAAATCTCCCATTTTGCAGGCAGACTCTTTACCACCTGACCACCAGGGAAGCCCATCAGATACATGGTTTGCAAATATTTTCTACCATTGAGTAGACTGCCTTTTCATTTTATTGATGGTTTGCTTCACCGTGCAGAAGCTTTTTAGTTTGATGCAGTTGTACTTTTTGATGTAGTCCGCTTTTCGTTTCTTTGCTTTTGATGTTTAGAATAAAAAATCGCCAAGACCTATGTCAAGGAGCCTACTGCCCTTTGTTTCTTCTAGAAGTTTCATGATTTCAGGTCTTACACTTGTCTTTCATTCATTTTGAGTTAATTTTTGTGTATGATATACGGTAGTAGTCCAGTTTCATTCTTGAATTAGTCCAGACTAATTCATGTAGTCATGAATTAGTTGACTGCATACCCCTGGGTTTGTTTTTGGGCTCTCTCTTCTGTTCGATTGATATGTATGTTTTTGTACCAGTACCATACTATTTAATAGTTTTCAGTTCAGTTCAGTCGCTCAGTCGTGTCCGACTCTTTGTGACCCTATGGACTGCAGCACGCCAGGCCTCCCTGTCAGTCACCAACTCCCCGAGTTTACTCAAACTCATGTCCATTGAAGTTGAACATAATTTAGGATCAGTGTTTAGAGTCAACAAGCATTCTCTTTTCTTCTGTTACCTAGTACAACTGTTGTGCTGTTCTGAGTCATTTCCTTTTTAGATGGTTTATCCCTACTACTAGAAAATTTTTATTTAATCTTCATTATTTTAATATTTTATAGTGGTTTTTATTTGTTCAGTATTATTAACTGTACTGGATACTTTGTGAACTAGGCCCTTCCCATCTAGAAGTTAGAGTCTAACTCTGGGAAATTTCTTTGTCCTATTTCTTCATTTATTTCTTTATTTGTTTTCTTGTTTTTCTTTTTCTGGAACTCCTCATTTGTAGGATTTTGAACCTACATATATTTCTTTCTGTTCTCTCTCATTTTGTTAAACTTTCTGAGATACTTCTGGTCCTTTTATTGCCTTTTCTATTTTGAGAATTAAATAATTTCTATAGTTCTTCTGGTTCTGATTCTTTTTTATCTATAGCAAATTGTTCTTGATTTCTTGATACTGTATCTTAAGAATTCTTTCTGAGGATACTAACTTGAGAGTCTTTCTTTTTTTTTTTTTTAAGTTCTCTTCTGCTTTTCTGCATTGTTGCTCTTTCTTCCAGATCCATATTCTCTTCCTTTCATTTTGGAGGCGTTCCTCAAACATATTGTTCTCTTTAGTTGTCCATTTATACTTAAGAGAGGGAGACAGTGAAACTCCTGGGGAGCTGTCTATGCATGTGGAGGGGGTCCATCAATTGTCAGATTTGCTGTGGGAGATCGGCCAGAGGGTTTTCTGCTAATACTAGGGAACCCTCAAGTTCAGGCACTGAGGGACAGTTCAAGCCCAGGGAATGGCCGATCGATGGTCTAGAATATGGATTTTAATTCACATCGTTTTAGCCCCAAGTCTCACCTAGTCTTTTCTCCAGCATCCCTGCATCTGAGAATCCTGACCCGCCCTGGGTTTCTGTGGGCAAGCCAGCCCCATTTTGATTGTATCCTCCTCTGCTCCCGGCACTCCAAACTGCAGCTTCTTCTTGCTCCATGTGTTACCACTCATGTTTGTTCTTTGTCGGCCAGAGTTTAAAACCAAAATTCTCATCTGCTAGTGGCCCCTTCTCTCTGTTTGTAGTGAGTTTATGCATTGTTAAATTCCTTGTGATGACTGTGTCAGCCTGACTGGTCTGAAGTACATGTCCCAGAGTTCTCTTGCTTCTGTGTTTCTGGTTAGGGTGGGTCATGGGGTGGGGGGGATTTTGTATCTAACATGAGATATTTATCCCTGGACAACCAAAAACTTTCTAACCATTTTCCCAGAAAAGATTGTAAAGTCTCTGTTTTTTTTTGTTTGTTTGTTTTTGGGGAAATCAAGTTCGTTCTCACTAGCTGGCTTACATCCCCTCTTTGATAGTCTTTATATCTGAAATTCTGAGATATAAAGTTAGCTAGTACTAATACATCTTATGTTAGATGATACGGAAGAAGAATCAGTCAGAAATATCTGACTAATAAGTATGTATATATTTAAACATTTCATAGCAAATGTTAAGGAAGAACTACTCTGTCACAGCCCGTATTTCTGCAGCTGGTCATGTAATTTATTTCAGTTGGTGTTTATAACTACCTTCTTTCTCTACTTAATCCATATTCTCTTTGCTCTCAGCGAGCAGCTCAGCTTGTCCAGGTTCCCTGCCTGGTGAAGTGTCCCAAACTTTCATTCTTGAAAGGTCTAAGGTATTCTCAGCCCTGCCTGGATTAAGTAATTGTAGTTTTGTCTTGACTTTGTCATAGGACATGGAAGGTAGTAAGGAGTGTCCTGGAGGATCTCCTCCATTCCAGACATACCCTCACCCTCATTGTATAAAAGTGCCCCAATTTCCCCTTGAAAGACAGTATTAATTGCCCCAGCCAATACAGCGATAACTCCCTTGTTTGCCTGTCGATTCAGAACCCGAAGTGCCAGATGGCAGTCTGAACTGAAGTTTTAATAGAGTCATTGTTGTGTCCCCCGATAGAAGCATTTGTCCCTTTGAAACTAAGACTTCCAGATCAGCAAAGCCTGATGTCACAGGGATAGGAAGTAAGTATTTTGCTGAAACTGAATTTATTACTCTCATTTATTTCCCCAACAAATGAAAGAAACACCCTTCTATTTCTCTTTAGAGGCATGAAAGGCATCCCTGTCACCTCAGCCAGAAACCTTGGAACCATCCTAGTTCTTCCTTTTCCAGTATTTTACCTGTTAGAAAATTTATCAGCTTTACCCTCCTTCACATCTCTCACTTTTATCTCCTCCTTTTCATCCTCTTATCAGTCACCATCTTAGAACAGACTTCACCTTCACTTACTTAGACTGTAGAGAGTCAGCTTTTCCCACGTATCCATCTGCTACTTTGCTGCCCGAGCAATCATATAAAAATAAGATATTTAGTGTCTCTGAGTGCTTACGGTAATTTCTAACTCTTGTGCAAGCTCAGTCACTTCATTCATGTCCAACTTTGCGACCCCATGGACACTACAGTTCACGGCAAGAAAACTGGAGTGGATTGCCATGCCCTCCTCCAAGGGATCTTCCCACGTCTCTTATGTCGCCTGTATTGGCAGGCAGGTTCTTTAGCGCTCATGCCACCTAGGAAGCCCTCTAACACCCAGCTGAATTAATTCATCTATTAGAACAGAGACCCGAAGTCACATGGAAGGTTTGTTCTCTTTAGGACTTATGTGGTGACTCTACAGCGTTAAGAATCCAGATTCCTTCTCGTTTGTTACTTTACCATCTCTTAGTATGTGGTCTGTATCTACATGGTTCAGGATGCCCCACCACTGTATCAGCCAGCATGAAAAAGAGAATATGGTGAAGAGAAGAATGTGTTCTTCCCTTTAAGTTTACCACCCAGAAGGATGTGTAAATCATTTTCACTCTCAGCTCATTGGCTAGAACATGGCTGCAAGTTCTCCCTGCAAGAGAGTTTAGGAAAGGGAGTCTTTAGTCTGGCTGTCCTTAATGTCTTGCTAAAAATGGAGAGGTTTAATTACAGTAAGAAAAATGGAGATGCATATTGGAGGAGTACCAATAGTCTGTGGCACCGAAGTATACGGATTTTCTGGAAGTTGACCCTTGCCTGTCCCTACCTTATCTCTCTGTGGGCTGCTTTTCCACTCCTTCTTTCCCAGCTGTCCTAGACTTCGTCTCCTCTTTCCTCCAGCCATGCCAAACTCTTTGCACTTCCAAGCATGCTATGCTGGTATGTGTTTCTCTGCTTTTCCTCATAATACTTCCTTAGCCTGAGACGTCCTTGCCACCTGCTTGCATCACCTCCAGTACCCTCTGTTAACCTGGTCTCTGAGAATTTGTTTCTCAAGAGTTAACTAAATCATCTTCTATTATAGAAAGCCTTTACTGGACGGCACCACCTTCGCTCGTGTAGCATTGACCATTCTCTCCTCTGTCGTCCTTATTATATGCAGATAGATGTTAGTCATTACATCTTTTGGCAGTTATTTACACTTAGATTCTTTCTCTTTAGTTGTAAGCCCTTTGAGGGCAAAGAACACATTTTATTCTTGTATCTCTTGGATTTAGCGTAGTACTTGACAGAGGATATATGCTAAATATTTATCAAGTGTGCAAGTGGGTCCATAGCAGAATATCTTGGTCCAGATTTTTAAATGTTGGGGCATGCTCTTAAGACAAAGCTGGCTGCTGTTTTTTAAACTTTTGTCAGTTAGTCAAGATGATAATGTTAGCTCCAACAATATTTATACTCATCCTATGTTACATTGCTAATTGTTTCATTTTAGTTTTTAGTTAAAATTTAACTCTAAAAGTACTCTCAGAATTAGCTATCGGACTTTTTTTTTTCCTCCCTGTTTGAGATGAGTGGACTTTTCTATTAATGCACAATATTAATCATTGCTTTTTAACAATTCAGTATATCAGTGACTTGCTGCAGGAGATTTGTCCTAAGACCTTCTGAGCTCTGCCACCTTAACATAATGGTTCTAAGATATTGGTATCTCAGGATTTGTTTAATGACTAACAGTCATTTTTGTAAAAAAAATTCTAAGGCAACATTGCCTTAAATATTTTTACATGGAAAAAAATTTTTTTTCTGCTTTATTGTCTTGAGTAATATCTTTTGTTTTACTTGTAGATTTGATGGTCCTCGAAGATTTGAGGATTTAGGGTCAAGGTGTGAAGGACCGAGACCCAAAGGGCCTCGTTTTGAAGGAAATCGCCCTGATGGGCCAAGACCCAGATATGAAAGTCACCCTGCAGAGGGCACTAAAAGCAAATGGGGAATGATTCCCCGGGGGCCAGCATCTCAGTTCTATATTACCCCCAATACATCCCTCAGTCCTCGACAGAGTGGACCACAGTGGAAAGGTCCCAAATCAACTTTTGGACAGCAGCATCAGCAGCAACCTAAGTCACAAGCAGAACCAGGAAACAAAGAACCATTAGCAGACACCAGTAGTAACCAGCAGAAGAATTTTAAAATGCAATCAGCTACATTTCCCATTGCTGCAGATGTAAAGGATGCCAAGGCGGCTCAGTCAAATGAGAATCTAAGCGACTCTCAACAAGAGCCACCTAAAAGCGAAGTCTCGGAAGGGCCCATAGAGCCTTCTGATTGGGACCAGAATTCTCAAAGTATGGAGACTCAAATGGACAAAGCCCAAACTGTTACTCAGCCTGTACCCCTTGCAAATAAAGCTGTACCTTCTCAATCTACTTTTCCCTCAAAAACAGGGGGGATGGAGGGAGGAACAGCAGTAGCAACATCATCATCACTAACTGCAGATAATGATTTTAAACCTTTGGGTATTGGCCTGCCCCATTCAGAAAACAACCAAGATAAAGGGCTACCTCGGCCAGATAACAGAGACAATAGGTTAGAAGGCAATCAAGGCAGCAGCTCATCTTACAGAGGTCCTGGGCAAAGCAGAATGGAAGACACACGGGATAAAGGACTAGTCAATAGAGATCGAGGCCAGGTCAGCCACGGCCCAGGGTTGGTCAAGCAAGAAGACTTTCGTGATAAAATGATGGGTAGAAGAGAAGATAGTCGAGAGAAGATGAGCAGAGGAGAAGGCAGCCGGGACAGAGGGCTGGTGAGGCCAGGAAGCAGTCGGGAGAAAGTGCCAGGTGGTCTGCAAGGCAGCCAGGACAGAGGTAGAGCTGGCAGCCGAGAAAGGGGACCACCCCGGAGGGCTGGCAGTCAGGAGAGAGGACCCCCTCGAAGACCTGGGAGTAGAGAGAGAGTGCCTCCGCGAAGAGCTGGGAGCAGGGAGAGGGGACTACCTCGAGGGCCTGGTGGTCGGGAGAGGGGACTGGGAAGACCAGAATTTGGTCGTGACAGAGGTCCATTTAGACCAGAACCAGGAGACGGTGGGGAAAAAATGTATCCATATCACCGAGATGAGCCTCCTAGGGCTCCTTGGAACCATGGAGAAGAGAGAGGGCATGAAGAGTTCCCATTAGATGGTAGAAATGCTCCAATGGAACGAGAAAGACTTGATGATTGGGATAGAGAGAGATACTGGAGAGAATGTGAACATGACTATCAAGATGATACTCTAGATCCATATAACAGAGAGGACAGGTTTTCAGCCCCACCTCGATCTCATGACGGAGATAGACGAGGCCCTTGGTGGGATGATTGGGAGAGAGATCAGGATATGGACGAGGACTACAACAGGGACATGGACAGGGACATGGACAGGGATGTGGACCGCATCGGAAGACCTATGGATATGTATGATAGAAATTTGGATAATGAGTGGGACAGAGATTACGGGAGACCGCTGGATGAACAAGAACCACAGTTCCGTGAACGAGATCTTCCATCTCTTCCACCTTTACCACCCCTCCCACCTCTCCCGCCTATGGATAGATACCGGGATGATAGATGGAGAGAAGAAAGAAACCGAGACCATGGGTATGATCGAGATTTCCGTGATAGGGGTGAGTTGAGGATCCGAGAGTATCCAGAAAGAGGAGATACCTGGCGGGAAAAGCGAGATTATATTCCTGACAGAATGGACTGGGAAAGAGAACGCTTGTCAGACAGATGGTACCCATCTGATGTGGATAGACACTCCCCCATGGCGGAACATATGCCCTCACATCATTCTTCTGAAATGATGGGGTCGGATGCAAACTTAGACTCTGACCAAGGCCTTGGAGGGGTAATGGTTCTCAGTCAGAGGCAGCATGAAATCATTCTGAAAGCTGCACAAGAACTGAAAATGCTTCGGTAAGTTGACTACTTATGATCATTTCTTCTAGAACAAGCCACATGCATACTTCTGTTTTTAAAACAATGTGATATATTTGAATGGAATCATTTTGCTTCAAGTTCTTACCACATAATTTTAATTTTAATTTCTAGTCATTGGGTGCTGTTTTAGAGTAGGATGGGTGTTTAGGAACTGGGTTAATTATAAACTTATGTCCTGAAAAATGAAAATTTGGTAGCCATTCTTTTGTAGATATGTTGCTGACATGTCATGCCTGTGATTATGTCAGGTTCAGACTTTCAACTCTCCGGTACTCTGGCTTTCACGGAGCTCATATGTAAAATCCTTTATTCCCCCCTGTTTGTTACTAGATCTGATAGACTTCATATTCACTAATCTTTGGTACAACTTTGGAAAGTGGTGGAAGGATTTATATTTTTCTCTTTTGAAGCTAAGAATGGTTCACCTGGAAGCAGCCTCAGATTTGTCTAACCATTGATTCTTTCTTTTGGGAATGTTTTATCTTTCATTATAACCAGAAGCAGCTATCTTTGCTTGAGGTTGTTACTTGTTTATATATAATCAAATATTTGCTTTGTGAAATGGAGAATAGAATTTAGATTTCTTGATTTACAGTCACCTGTATGCAGGTATCTACATAGCACTTCCCGTTAGCAGCAGTCATAATAAAAGTCAGCATTTATTGCACATTTGCTGTATCCCAGGGACTGTACTCAGTGCTTCATATGTATTGATTCATGTAATCCTTATACCAGCTGTATCTTGAGAGAAGAACTTAGAAGTCACTGACAGATTACAATGAGAAATTACTTTTTGAGTAATAATGGTTAGTTTTTTATATATTCCAGTGTATTGTGTTTCTTTCATTTTTCAATTCTGATCTATATTTGTGGTTTATGCCAATTAAAATTATAGCTGAAGCTTTATGATTGGGAAAGTATGATGAGGAAAAATACATATAAAATGAAAGATCAGATGCCTCAGGCAACACAGCAAATTTCTGTGGTCTACACAAAATATGCCCTAAGGGATTTGACTTTTCCAGATTGCTCATGAAGATGTAGAAAGCGTGTTATGGATACTTTTAAATTATGGATACCTTTAACACCTACTGTGTGCTGGCACTGTGCTGATAATTTACTATGTTATTGTCTCAATTGATCTCAAAGGACTGCAAAGATAAGTAATAGTATTCTTGCTTCACTAAGACTCAAGAGAGTACCACTTGGCTACTAGAATTGGTAAACCTAGAATTTGAAGTCTGTCCAACTCTAAAGTCTTTTTTGCTTTTGGAGAACGTTAATGTGATTGTTACTCAGCTACCAAGGTTTCTTTCTTTTTTGAAATTTCCTTTTCATCCATTATTGCTTTGTATAGAAATGCTGGATAAAAATTACTTCATTCCTTTTTAAGAGCTCTTTCTAGGCCGCATAATTAAACAAAATATGTGAAGTGATGGATAATAATGGTCACAGTTGAATGCGAGTCAGCCATGTTGTGTCAAGAAAGTCGCAATATGAGTTGCATGAAGCAGAAAGTAATCTTTTTCTTATACCTGACCCTTACTTTGTGTTCACTTGGGTCATTTCACTTTGCAAAATGGTCGGAAGAAAATTGTAAAAAGTCTGAAGAGGTTGTGGTAGATGTGTGTGTTTATTGTGGGTATTAAGACAAAGTGAAAGGAATTTGACCAGCCTTTTAAAGAGAATCTTGAAGAGTTACATAATTACTCTTTAGGAACATGATGTGTTGTTTTTAAAGGTATAGGTTGACCATTGTTCTCACTGGAGTGGGTTGCCATTTCCTTCTCCAGGGGATCTTCCCAGCCCAGGGATCAAACCTGGTCTCCTGCATTGCAGGCAGATGCTTTACCATCTGAGCCACCAGGGAAGCCCTTCACCGTATACAGGAGGGGCTTTAAACTAAAACGCCCACGAGAACCAGACAGGTAACTAAAATGAGTAAAAGTGGGCCAGTATAACTCAACTGAGTGTGAGGACTGTAGCAAAGCACTTCATGTAAGGCAGGCAGCCACCACTCCACTGAGCTGATTGCAGGCATGTGGGAGTGTAGGCCCAGTGTTTACAAATTGCTTGAAAGTTTGAATTTATATTGAAAACTATGTGTTTTTTTTACTTTGTAAATAGTGTCAACTAGCATAGATTTTTAAAACTGATAATGAAAGCCAAATTGTAAAAAGTCTTTTTGAATTCATATATATCCAAATACATTTGGCCCATGTGCCACCAATTTTCAACCACTTACCTAAAGACTCCTGAACAAAAAAAAAAAAAATCAGCAAGAGATTTGGGTTGGATGAATGAAAAACATGACAAGTAGGTGAGATACTAAAATCGACTAGAGAGGCAGGTTCTAGAATCGATCCCTTCTAGATCTTTAATAACTTATCATTATTTATAGGTTGTAGATGGCTGATAAGTTAGCCCGTAAAGACAAAGAAGTATTACCCTGGAGATGTTTTATGGGTACTCTATAGAGAGTTTGAAACAAGGGTTTTAGTTTCCTTTTTTGTTTTTTGATATTAATTATAGTTATTTAGGAATGGAGAACACATGCCTTAAATACAACGGCAATTTTATTTGTTTACAGAGAACAGAAAGAACAACTTCAAAAGATGAAAGACTATGGGTCTGAGCCACAAATGCCTGACCATCTCCCACCCCAGGATTCAAGATTACAGAATACACCTTCAAGACCTGGATTGTATCCGGTATGGGAAAATAATATACTCAGAAAAATGAAATGGTTCTTACTTTGTGTGTCTGTATGTCGTTTGTTTTTTGTTGTTGTTGTTTTATAATAAGTATAATTTTCCTCTGTAAAAAATGAAAATTTTGGAAAAGTGAAAAGCACTAATGGTAATGGATCTTTGAGAATCTTACAAGTATGGTTGAAAGCGTGACAGAAATGCTTTTCCCCGTACAGTTTAAGTACACCTAGCTCATCCGAACTGTGTATGAACTCTGTGTTAATAAAATTGGAGAATTTTCTTGGTAATCCTTTTTATTCAAATAGTCCTGTTTTTCTTCTAGACAGTATAAGGATTCCCTGTGAGGCCTGCTTATGTGAGCTTCCTAGTTTCCCTACCTCTTCAGACTACTAGTCCTTAGCGAAGGAAAGGGATAGAACATCATGCCCAGTTCAGGCAGTGAAGTTATGTTACAGACTCACGTGATTAAGTTCTCTGCCAGAACCCTTATCGTCCTGTATTTTGATTGTCTGTTTTCTTGTCTGTCTTGCCTTCTGTCTTATTTTGCCTGTTCTTCATAAGGATGGGAGCTATGTCTTTTATCTTTGTATCTCTTAGCAAACAGTAGAAGCTCGAGACTATAAATCCACATTTCTGCTTTATTTACTTGATAAATAATAAATATTTTAATGTTTTGCTACATACTTTATATTTTTGATGCGTAATAGTTTGTTGAAACTATTCTGTTTCTGTTAGACCTTTGTTTCTTATCTTTTATTAATGCAATGTTAATGAATGTCTTTGTATCAAATTCACAGTAGTTTTAGTATTTTTTTTATTGAAGTATAGTTGATTTACAATGTTGTTAATTTCCGCTGTATAGCAAAGTGATTCGTTTATATGTGTGTATATATATATATATATATACATACACACACACATACATTTTAAAATTTTCTTTTGTGTTATGGTTTGTCCCAGGATATTGAATATTTCTCTGTGCTGTACAGTAGGCCCTTGTTGTTTACCCATTCTATATATATAAGCTTACATCTGCCTTCTTTTTTTCTACAAACCACAATGCATTATGGTTCAAATTCTTATTTTAGGTATCTTCTTAATAGTACTTTTAAATTCCTAAAGTGGATCTTTTAATGACTAAAGAACAAAGACATTTTTAATGATTCCTGTAATGTAGCCAACAGCTCCCTAAAGCTATGTTGTAGCCTTGCAAGCATCAGCTACTTAATATGTTTGGTAGCTTGCATAGTTTAATAAATGTTACAATATGTTTGGTAGTTTTGATAATTAGTGAACATGGATATTTTCCAGTATTTTTTAATTACATTTCTTGTAAAAAAATCCTATTTTTGTTATCTATTTGACTCTTCAGGTTTTTCTTATGAATTTATGGTATAGATATTAATCCTTTCTAATGTAAATACTGTAGGGGTGTTTGCTTTTCACAAATGTATGTGTTGCTATCACTGGGTACTATGAAGAAAACACTTTTTACTTACAGTCCAAAGAGTTCCTAAGATACGCACAACATGTCTGGACAGCTGTGCTCCAGATACAGTAGCTTTGTCATACAAAGGCATTTTCTAACACAGTTTAAAGTGCCATAATCTAAAATTTATCTTTAGGTAGTAGTCATTTTTCTTTAACTCTAGCCTGTATTGGCTTCTTGGTAAATAATATTCCTAACATATTAGCCAAAATGTAATTTTGCTACTCAAGAAGTTTGTTTTTAAAGCACAGCCTGTGTATGAGTAAATATGTAAGTAATGTGCATTATTGACTTTCCAGGGCCTGAAGTAACCGTCATTGTGTTTGTCAATAGAATAAACAAAGCAGAAACACAGAACTAAATGGATAAAGAGTATTCAAATCAGAGATTACTTGCAAAGATTAAAGTGAAGTTTGACAGTTGGGTTTCAGTATTAAGTAGATGGGCCCTGTCTGCCCAGAGGTTCTGCTGTCGCCATAATACACATTTCAGCTGACATTCGGTGCTTGTGAGACAGAATACTCGATGTCCGCTCGGTGTTTTGTCTTGTCACTTCCCATCACTGATGCCGTGTGTTGCCACAGACAGCTGTTGTCAGCCAGAGGAACTGGGTAGAAGTGAGGGTGCCGGCTAGAGTCTGTTTCTCTCGCTGGAAGTTCACTGTTTGTGGAGGAGATAGGTGACTAGAGTGGAGAGAGTTTACAGCAGTTTTAAACCAAGTGGTGGCCGTGAGAGTACACAGTGGAGGTTTGTTGTTGTTTGTTTTAAACCAATGCCAGCACCTCTCTCTCAGAAATTTAGTAGGTTTAAGGTCAGCCAGTTCAAATTGGCTGCCACCCTACATTTTCTGGAAGAAGGAAAAGAGGGTGGTTCATTGCAGAGGGAGGGAGGAGGTGATGGTTTTGAGGGCAGGTTTTTTTTTTCCCTTTTTTAAACCAACCTAATTGAGGTAGGATTTACATACAACTACTTTGTCCATTTTTAAGTGTGTGATTCAGTGATACTTAGTAAACTCACTGAGTTGCGCAGCCATCACCATAATCCGGTTGTATAACATTTGCGTCACCCCAGTAAGGTCCCTTGTGCTAGTTTGCGGTTAATCCTCATTCCTACCCCAGGTCCCAGGCGGCAACTAATCTACATTTTCCAAAGTGGCTGCACCATTTTACATTCTTACTGGAAGTCCTAAGTGTCTTCGTGTTTCTTTACATCCTTGCCATCATTTGTTATTGCCTGTTTTATCAGTTATAGCCATTCTATTGGGTATGAAATGGTACTTCATTGTGGTTTTAATTTGCATTTCTGTAATGACTAATGGTGTTAAGAGTATTTTCATGGGCGTATTGGCCATTCATACATCTTCTTTGGAAAAATATATGCAATCTTAAGGCCATATTTTTTGATTGTCTTATAAAAGATTTTTACATTCTCAGTATAAGTCCTTTATCAGATATGTGATTTGCATGTATTGTCTCCCTGATGGTGTATTTTAAAGTGTAGAAAGTTTTGAAGTTTGAATAAATTCAGTGGAGTGAGAACCAGATTTCTACTGATACATGAATGTATGATGGTATGCTCATTCATTAAGCCATTTACCCTGTTCTCCAGCCACCAGGGCCCTACAGACCACCGCCTCCTATGGGTAAGCCACCAGGCTCAATTGTAAGACCGCCTGCTCCACCAGCAAGGTCATCTGTCCCTGTGACCAGGCCACCTATCCCAATACCACCACCGCCACCCCCCCCTCCTCCTCCACCACCTCCTCCTCCAGTGATAAAGCCACAAACTTCAGCTGTGGAACAAGAACGCTGGGATGAAGATTCTTTCTATGGCCTCTGGGATACAAATGATGAGCAGGGACTGAATTCGGAATTTAAATCTGAACCTGCAGCAATTCCATCTGCTCCAGTGTTACCACCTCCACCTGTTCACCCTTCCATTCCTCCTCCTGGCCCAATGCCTATGGGTATGCCACCCATGTCCAAACCACCACCAGTGCAGCAGACTGTTGATTATGGCCATGGCCGAGGTAAGTAAAAATGGCAAACTCGTATTTAAGATTCTAGAGGAATTGTTAGCTTCAACTTTGGCTTCCTTAAGCTTCACTCTTAAGGTGTTTTTATCCTTGTTTTTGTTTACCAGACATATCCACTAATAAAGTTGAACAGATCCCCTATGGAGAGAGAATAACTCTGCGTCCAGATCCACTACCTGAAAGATCAACTTTTGAAACAGGTAGAGGTCCCAGGGAGATCAGTATTTTTAAACCTTTTCAGACCTATTTATTGTATGATTTTCCGATTATCTGGGCCTCCCTTTAGTATAGCTAAAGGATTCATAAATTGAATTTAGGGCAGCAGTTTATACTAGTTCTAAATTTAGATTTGTACTTTTTCTGCTTTTATTTCAGAAAAAAAGGGGTATAGTTCTTAACTTTAAATTAATTGTTTTTGCAGAGCATGCAGGCCAACGAGATCGCTATGATAGAGACAGAGATCGTGAGCCTTATTTTGATCGTCAGAGCAATGTCATGGCAGATCATCGAGACTTCAAAAGGGATCGGGAGACACACAGAGATCGAGACCGGGATCGTGGTGTTATTGACTATGACCGGGATCGATTTGACAGAGAACGCCGACCTAGAGATGATAGGTACGCCATGAAAACTATCTTTGCTGGGTGTGCAAATTACCATATACTTAAGCTCAGCGAAAGTCAGTGTAGTTAAGGGAAATTTAGTAAATGATGTATTTTTCTTATGCGTGTGTGTGTATAATTTGGAGAGGGAAGAGTACCAATTTTTAGTAGGCTCGATTCTTGAGTTTTGCAAGCTTGAATTTCAGAGAGTTAAATGGGAGATGGAGAAAGGAAAGAGTATTGTCAACAAAGTTGTAATCATTGCTTAGTTAATAGACAGACAATTAATTTTTTCTGTTTGTGAGCTCTGTGGATGTGTGTATGCAAGGCAGCTCTAAATGGAAAAGCAAAATAAAAATATAAATATTGACTATGAATGGTAACTACCCATAGAGAAAATTGGGCATATAATCATGTTGCATTATAAGAGACCTCCATATGTTTATTTACCAAAGCACTTCCTGTTAAACTTTCTAGGACTCAGTCGTATCGAGACAAAAAAGACCATTCCTCATCCAGAAGAGGAGGGTTTGATAGGCCTTCCTATGATCGCAAGTCTGACCGGCCAGCCTATGAAGGACCGTCCATGTTTGGAGGTAGATTAGCCTTACTAACTATAAAGATGCTGAGAATTGCAGACTACAGAAGGTGCTTTTGATTGTAGCTGTGAGTTTAAACTTTCAGAGTGAGATAAACTCACAAATTTCTCAGAGATGGCAACATTATCACCAAAAAGAGTCATATAACTGATGAAATAAAATGTAAATTGCTTTTTTTACATTATTAAAGAAATTTTGGAAGACAAACAAAATCGCTTATAATCCCACCACCTACCTACCATACCACAGCCATTGTAATTTTTATATTTCCTCTCATTCTCTCTTCACATACATATTAATGAAGTTGTAAACAGAGTCTGCATACAGTTTCTTTATTGTGCTTGTTCTCATTGATACTATACTGTATACATTTTTCTTTATGTAAATCTATTAATGGCTCTGTGGTAGTTCATCAAGTGAATAAGATGTATGACTCTTATTTTTGAACACTTAGATTGCTTTTAGTTTTGCACTGTTATAAATTAGACTTAAATAAACTAGAAAATCATACCTGTTTATGTGAATAAGTTTTCCTAAGCTGGTGACTCATTCTCATATATATTAACACACACACACACACACATTAGGAGGAGTGGAGAGCATTAAAATTTTAAGTAATTACTATATAAATAGTAATCTTGTTCAACCGCTGGCATCCTAGGAGAACGAAGAAGTTACCCAGAGGAGCGAATGCCCCTGCCAGCTCCTTCAATAAGCCACCAGCCACCTCCAGCTCCACGGGTTGAGAAGAAACCCGAATCTAAGAATGTGGATGATATTTTGAAACCACCTGGCCGAGAGAGCAGACCTGAGAGAGTGAGTCCTATGTGGTTGACTAGTTTTATTGCAAATCAGAAGCTGATAAGGGATCTTTTTAGTATCCTGAGCAGAATTTCTGTACTTTTCTGTGACATGGTTTTTCTTTTTTTTTTAATTTTTAAGAATTTATCTTATTGGAGTATAGTTGATATGCAAGGTTGTGTTAAATTCTTCTGTGTAGCAAAGTGATTCAGTTACATGTATAGACATATATTTTCATATTCTTTTCCATTATGGTTTAATCGCAGGATATTGAACATAGTCCTCTGCGCTATACAGTAGGACCTTATTGTTTATCTAGTCTATATATAATAGTTTGCATCTGCTGATCCCGAACTTCAGTCTGTCCTCTCCCATTCCCCACCTTGGCAACCACAGGTCTGTTCTCTATGTATGTGTGTCTGTTGCTGTACTGTAGATAAATTCATTTATGTCATATTTTCGATTCCACACATAAGTCATATAATAATGGTATTTGTCTTTCTTTTTCTGACTTACTTAGTAATAATCTCTAGGTCCATGCATGGCATTATTTCATTCTTTTTTTTTTTTATAGCTGAGTAGTATTCCATTGTGTATGTATATCTTCTTTATCCATTCATCCATCAGTGAACATTTAGGTAGTTTCCATGTGTGACATAGTATTAATATGAAGTTCAGGGCCCTACCATCTCCAGATCATGATAAAATCTCATAAACTGCCTACCCTTTAGAATCTAAGAAATTAGAGCTTAATTGCTTGGCAAAAAGAAAGTGTTGATTATCTTCTAACCAAATTTTTTTTAAAAAGTGTTAAATTGAAGAACTCAATTAATTGCACTTTGAGGAAGGGAGAAGAGGATTTGGTCTTATGGCATGTGGAACTTAAAAGGAAGAATTAGGAGAACTTGATTAGTTTAGACTTACTTTCCTGAGTGACCTCCATATATATATAGATACATAGATATCTATGTATCTATCTATCTATATATATATATATATATACACATTCTTACATTTATCCTGTATTGCAAAATAATTAAATTCCATTTAAATAAACTGATACTGGGATTTCTATCAGAGGTTTGACTCCATGTATGTATGTATGTATGTCACTGTTTTAAAATTGGTTTCATCTATTATTGGTATAGTTACTCCAGCTTTCCTGTGGTTGCTGATACCTTTTTCCACCCTTTTAATTTCAGTCTATTAGTGTCTTTCAATCTGAGATATGTTCCTTCTAGACAGCATATAGTTTAGATCATGTTTTTTAGCAGTCTGATAATTTTTGCTTCTTAATTGCATTGCTTGAATCCATTCATGTGTAATGTTGTTATTGATGTAGATGGCTCAAGTGCCCCGTGGTTAGGATTCAGTACTTTTGACTGCTGTAGCCCAAGTTCAGTCCCTGGTTGGGGAACTGAGGTCCTACAAGCCACACGGCAGAGCCACCAAAAAAAAGAGATAATGGATGGCTTAATTCCATTCCTGGCTTGCTCAGCTGTACTGAAATACAGTTGGTTTTTGTATATCGATTGTATATTGCTCCACATTGCTGAACTCATTTGTTGGTTCTAATAGATTTTTAGTGGATTCCTTGGAAGTTTTCCTGTATGTGAGATGATATCATCTTGCAGATGGAGATAATTTTACATCTTACTTTTCAGTCTGGATGCCTCTTTTCTTTTCTTGCCTAGTTGTTTAGTGTTGAGTCGATGTGGTGAAAGTGGGCATCCTCATTTTATTCCTGAACTTAAAAAGAAAACTTTCCGTCTTTCGCCATTAAGTCCTGTGCTCGCTGTGCAGTTTCATTTGATGTCCTTTATCGAGTTGAGGTTCCCTTCCACTTCTAATTTGGTAAATGTTCTTATCATGAAAGGATGTTGGATTTTGTTAAACGCTTTCTCTGCATTGGGATTTTTTTGTTTTTTATTGTATAGATATAATGTATTATTACATTAACAGATTTTAGATATTAATTGGTATCTCTGGGATAAATCCTTCTTGGTCATGTTATTTAATTCTTTTTATATGTTGCTGGATTCAATTTGGTAATATTTTGTTGTGAAGTTTTATATCCATATTCATAAGAGATGCCAAATTTTCTTGTGATGTCTTTGTTTGGTTTTGGTATCAGATTATATGCTGGTTTGAAATACTGGCCTCATAAAATAAGTTGGGAATTGTTCCTTCCCATTCTGTTTGGTTTTTTTCTGAAAGTGTTTGTGAAGAGTTGGTATTTTTCTTTAAATGTTTGTTGAAATTCAGTGAGGAAGCCATCTGGGCCTGGGTGTTTTTTGTTGGCAGTTTTTTGACTACTAATTAAGTCTCTTCCCTTGTCATAGGTTTGTTCAGGTTATCTATTCTTCTTGAGACCATTTCAGTAGCTTGTGTCTCTCTTAGGAATTTGTCTGTTTTGTCTGAGCTATCTAGTTTGTCGGTATGCAGTTTCATAGTAGTCCTTCATAACCCTTTCACAATTTTTGTAAGGTTGGCACGCATGTCCTCTCTTTTTTTCTGATTCTAGTAATTTGAATCCTATCTCATTTTTCTTAGTTTAGCTAAAGGTTTGTCAATTTTGTTGCTCATTTCAGAGAACTACCTTTTGGTTTCATTGATTTTTCTTTAATTTTCTGTTCTCTATTTTAATAACCTCTGCTGTAATATTATTTCCTTCCTTCTTCTTGCTTTACGTTTAGTTTGTTCTTCCATTTTCTTACGTTGTATCTTCCTTTTTATTAATCTCAAAGTAGTCTCTGATTTTTGTTTTGAGTTCTTCTTTGATCTGTTGGTTATTTAAGAGTATGGTGTTTCATTTTTACATGCTTGTGCATTTCCCAAACTTAAATTTCTTTCCATTGTGGCCAGGGGTATGCTTTGTATTATTCCTGTGCTCTCAAATGTGTTAAGGTTTATTTCATGGCCTACGATATGGCCTCTCCTGGAGACTATTAGGTCATTGTTAACTCTAAGATCAATTCATTGTGGGGGTGGGAAACCAAGTGACTTTTTTTTTTAATTGTGTTTCAGATTGTTGTTATAATGAGAGGATTGCCAGGCAGTGGAAAGACGCATGTCGCAAAACTTATTCGAGTGAGTATGGAAAAATGAAAGCATCACTTGCTTTTGTTAGCCCCTTGCCTTCTTAGCAAGCAGCGTGATGTTGACACAGGTATTTTCTGTTTGAGCCGCTCTAGTTGGCCCATCTGGTAGGTGCTGTCTCATTTTGATCTGCTTAGACAGATACTTTTGCCCCAGCTTGATTTGAAGCCACAGGAAGATTGTGTTGTATTTAGCCATAAGGAAAAACTTTGTGCACATTTCTGAACTTATTCCACAAATTCTCTTTAACTTTCTTGAATATCTGATTCTTAGGATAAGGAGGTAGAATTCGGAGGACCTGCACCCAGAGTTCTAAGCCTGGATGATTACTTCATCACTGAAGTAGAAAAAGAAGAAAAAGACCCAGATTCTGGAAAGAAAGTGAAAAAGAAGGTATGGTATATTCCTCTCAGATTATGTCCTAATTCATAAATAGTATTGAAAGCATGTTCAGAGAGAAATTATTGACTTTTTTGAACACAAATTTCAGTGCTCAGGTGTGAAGGAAAAGACTACACCTGCGAAGGAAGGAAGGTTGTCTTTATCCAGATGCTAACCAGGGAAGAGATTTAAGATGATTGCTGCTTTTTCTAACTCTGTCTCTTTTGTGGGGAATCTTAGGTAATGGAATATGAATATGAAGCTGAGATGGAGGAAACCTACCGTACCAGCATGTTCAAAACTTTCAAAAAGACTCTGGATGATGGCTTTTTCCCTTTCATCATCCTGGACGCCATCAATGACAGAGTTAGACATTTCGACCAGTTTTGGAGTGCAGCAAAAACCAAGGGATTTGAGGTATAGATTTAAAAGAACTTTAGAGTATTTTGTGTTATCATGTAAGTCTTGCATTTGTTTGCTTAATCATTATTCATTTCTTCTTAGGTGTATTTGGCTGAAATGAGTGCAGATAACCAGACTTGTGGCAAGAGAAATATTCATGGACGAAAGCTTAAAGAAATAAATAAGGTGATGATGATGATTATTATTTTTTAAGAAAACATAGAGGGCATAGCATGGTCTCTTGGTCTTTCTTTGAGTAGCTTCCAGAGATAACTTGAGCCCCTGAATCTCTCAATTAGATGGCTGATCACTGGGAAGCTGCACCTCGTCATATGATGCGTCTGGACATTCGTTCTTTGTTGCAAGATGCCGCTATTGAAGAGGTGAGTGTCCTTTGGCTTGAAAGCAGTGCATAAGCCACCTTTTTCTCCACTGTTTTTACTTTGAAAAAATTTTGAATTACAGAAAAGCTGCATGGTTAGTATAAGAACACTTGCATGACTTTCGTTGAGATTCACTGATTGTTACTATTTTGTCACGTTTTTCTCTACTTAGATTTCTTCTGTTTCTTCTTGTTGTTACTGTTACTACTATTCCTATTACTGTGAAACCATTTGAGAGTAAAAATGCAGACCTCATAAACCCTTTATCCCCTAAGTATTTCAGAAGATAATTCCCAAGAGTAAGGGATTTTTTTTAGAGAAGTAGAAATCTCAGTTATCAAATTCAAGAAATTTAACATCTGATAAGATCCTGCGTTAGGCCATATAAATTCCCTGAATTCTTTCGTGTACAGTCCATGTCCATATTTCGCCAGTTGTTTCCGTAATATGCTTTATATAGCAGTTCTTAAAATCCAGGATCCAGCCCCTTATTATAAAAAACAGTTCCTCAGCTATCACTGTCATGAAAGACAAAGAAATCTTGAAGCATATTGGTCAGTTAACCGTTTTGTTAGCTCCCCTCATTGTGGGTTTGTCATGATTAGCTTTAGGTTAAGTGTTACCTGGAATGCTACACAAGTGACGTGTTCTTAGCACATCATATCAGGAGTCATACGATGTCAACTTATTGTTGATTAAAATGTTGATCACTTGGTTTTGGTGATATCTTCACAGTTTTACAGTATTTCTCTTTGTAATAAGTGATCTGTAGGGAGATACTTTGAAACTGTTAATATCCTGTTCCTTGACAGATTTTCATAGATTGATAATTCTTATCTAAATCATTGTTTGTTTGGTAGAAATAAATCTTTATCATGGAAAAGGAGAGATCTTTCTCTCTTAATCAGCTACATACCTCTGCTTTATTTGACTTCTTCCTGTGGATGAGCGTTATCGATACTCAGTGTTCCCACTGTGTTTTTATGTGTTTTTGCCCCCCGTGCCACTCGTCAGCCCATTTCCTTCTGGCTCCTGTCCCTGCCATTTTCTAGAGACTCTCACCAGAGAGTTCCATGACA
Organism: Antilocapra americana; assembly: GCA_007570785.1. Taxonomy (NCBI): domain Eukaryota; kingdom Metazoa; phylum Chordata; class Mammalia; order Artiodactyla; family Antilocapridae; genus Antilocapra; species Antilocapra americana. The sequence goes on along the minus strand of ML664174.1, from coordinate 726,508 downwards.
GTGAACAATTCTCACTTCTCCTGTTGCATAATTTTGCAGCCACCTGTGACTATGTCCACCTTGTTGAAAACATTTTTTCTCAGCTTCTGTGAGTCTGCCCTCTGCCGATTTTCTTCCTGCATCTGAGGTCATGATGCAGGTCTCCTTTTCAGTCTCCTTTCCTGGCTTCTCTTGCTATCCAGTCCTTAAACGTTGGAATTCTTTAGGGCTGTATCCTAGGCTCTGCTTTCAGTCTGCACATTCCGTGTAGATAGTCTTTCTGGTACCTTGAATTGCCACTCATATGCCCTTAATATTAAATTGTAAAGCTTGGAATGAATTTTATCAATATCTTAACAGCAATTATATCTGAGCGGAGGGGTTGTCGGTGATTTTTACAACTCTACTATTCCAAATTTTGTACCAAAAGATATGTATTACCTTAAAATACCTCAGACTCAACCTATTCAATGTGTAGCTCATCCAAACCTGTTCCTCTTCTAATAATCTCTTTTTTAGTAACTAGACCTTAGTTGCTGAAACACTGACTCTTTTACTCTCCATTATTTTTGACTCCCTTTATACTGCTGTTTGACTCTGTCCCTCCACCATGTAGTCAGTCTATACAGTCTATAAATTTTGTCAGTTTTATCTTATAAATAATTATGTAGTCTATCAACTCTCTCTTTGCATTGCTACTATTCTGGGCCAAGCTCTCATCATGACTTTTTACTATACCCTTTCTTACATTTTGAGATTTGAATTATACATGTTTTACGTGATTGAAAAAATACTTGATAAAGGTTTTCAAAAGAAATCCTAGTAATCTATAGTCATTCAAAACAGATAACCATCGACTTAGATCATTATATTCAACTTCACAGGGAATTATAAAAATAGATAACACAGGAAAATGAAAGGCAGGAGTGTCATCTTGTCTGTCAGTTCTGTTTTCAAAGTTTAGGGTATTAGAAATCTCTTAGTATGTAACAGTGAGTCTGTGCATCTTGCTCTGGGCAACTCTGCTCATTTCAGATCTCAGTGAGGGACTGAACATTTTCCTGAATGTTAACTCAGTCTATTTTATTTGTGATTCTTGTGGTGTTGTAGGTGGAGATGGAAGATTTTGATGCAAATATTGAAGAACAGAAGGATGAAAAGAAAGATGCAGAGGAAGAGGAAAGCGAACTGGTAGGAGACAGAACAACCACTTTGAACAAAGTGTCTCTTTATTAAAATTCTTAAGGGTTTAAATTCATCTCTGTGGTCAGATTACTATTGTTGAGATGCACCTTAATGGTAAAAGTTTCCAGAATCATCTTCACGGAGACTTTTGGATACTTTTTATTTTTACCCCGACCAAAGGAAAAGAACCCTCTACTGTGTTGTTAACAAGAAAATTTTAAGAATGCCAAGAAACATACCCTTGTATTCACTCAACTATTTGTGGGTGGCTCTAGGGGAATATACTTTTTAAGAAAATCAATTACATATGAAAGAGCATTTTTACATTCCAGCAAATACATGGTACAGCCTATCCAACTTATGCATAATTGTCTCCTCTTTGCTATAAGAGCTCATAACTTGAGTTTCTATAAACTGAGGCAGAAGAACTTATTGAATGAGGAGGCAGAGGGTTGCCACTGACTCCTGGATTTGTTCTTCTGCGTTTTATCCTATTAAGTGATGGGGAAAATGATTTGACTGTGTAGGCAATGCATTTTGCTTAGGCTAATTGAAGGCTTACGTAAGTGTGAATTCAGAGTTCCCGTGTACCTACTGTAAATGCTTTTGATCACAGCTCTGTTGTGATGTCTGCCTTACCCTGTCATTCAAGAGTATGCGACTTCCAGACTTATGTTATTTTCAGTGTTTGCTAATGCGGTACAGAGATTAGCAATGCCTTGAAATAGTGTTGCTTTTTTAATTCAAAATATTATTTGTTTTATTTAACACTTCAGCCTTTGCTAAAGTTGCTTTTCATATTCTTCTGAAAATGTACAAAGTGAGAACCCCGATTTCTCCCACTAGAGAATACATGCTAAGAAGTGGTTCATCAACCATGTGTGTTATAGAGGACTCTGGATAGAAACTGTGTGTTTGCATAGAGATGGTGTCAACCTCTACATTCCTAGATTTCATATGTGGATTAAAAAATAAGCTTTAAAGTTAATGGCATTTGAGTCTCAGTATGTTTTTCTTTTTCCTTTAAACAAAGTCTTTTTATTTAATTAGATTGTATTTTAACATACATGATCTAAGGTATAGGTAGGAAATTCACTTAAAGGTCCACGTTGTCCTGGAATATGGCTAATGACAAGTTTAGTTACTTGCAGCGTGCATACTAGAAAGCCATCATATGAGAAATCTGTAATGTCAGTCCTCTGAAACTCTGTCTTCCTTTGTAGAGATTTCAGTTCAGGATATGGTTCATAACATCTGACTTGCTTAGGTGTAGGTCAAAGCTTGGAACTTTTAATTGAATGTACTGTTATTTTTTAAAGTGAAACACACTGTGATACAATATTTTTTCACCAGAAACATGGCATTGAAGCTTCAGAACTTTACCCTGCTGAACTATCTCTTTTATTTCCAAGTAACCTAATGTTGCATAGACTGACAAGATGATTTTAAGTTTTAAGGAAGAAAAGGGTAGTTCCAGCAGGGAGAGCTTAACGTACTCATTTTGCATAACCTTTATGTTATAAAACTTCTCTTAACCTTTTTTCAAAATGCAGAATCCAGATCTCCTGTTGTTGGGTTCTATTCCAGGAGTAAAAGATTCTTGGAAAATTTTAATAAAAGGGTTAAGAGCAAGTCTCTTGTCATTCAGACCATTTTAATGGGATTTTCACTCAACTTGATGTCATCTACTCTGCACTGATTACTACAGCTATATGAAATCCACTTTTCTTGGTCAAGAGACTCCTTTGGGGGGGATCATTGGTATGATATTTTGTCTTCTTTAATGCCTCAGTGGACCTTGTAGATATGACTAAGAATTTTAAAATATATTATTCTAGTGACACTTAAGGTTTTCAGATGATTTTTGAGATATAACAGTACAGATTCCATCAGTACCCAACTTTTAGCACCATCACTTCAACCTTTGTCTTCGTTTGTTTTTGAAAATGTATTTGGAAAAGATAATATAATTTATAATCTGAAATACTACCTAATTAGTTGAAGCTGAATTATTAGTCTGGCTTAAAGGCTACAAGTGTATAAAACCTGTTGATTTCCCGGAAGATTGGTAGTACTCTAGTAAACTCTTACACAGAAGCTATTGTCATGAACTGCTCGACATACTTTCCAACTGTGTGTCAGTCTATTCTATGAGCTTCAGCATTCCCAATAGTAGAAAAATACATTAATTCTTAAAAGAAGATGCTGACACCTTTGATGAATCTGTGCTATATAATAAGTCCTAATATTAAAGTTCTGTATATAAAGATCTAACAGAGAAGAAACAGAGTCCAAATGAAGTAAAACCTGTTTTACTTCAGTGAATTATATGGAAATTAATTATAAATCAGTGAATTATATGAAAGAGGCATACATTTGCTAGGCGAATAAACTGAAAGGTTTTACTGCATAATTAGATAGGTACGTTGGGAAATTTGCAAATCTTTGTAGGACTTTGAAATAAACCACTCAGTTATTTTACTAAATAAGACATTTCTGGTTTTTCATATAATAGAAAAAGTGTAATTTTTAAAAAACATCAGAGATAGTAATCTAGCTTCCAATTGATGAAAAAGTAATACTCTGAAATAGCTTCAGTAAAATTAGTCTTTGTAAGATCTAGCTGGTAAGTGGATTGAATCATTTTAAAATGAGATTGAACTTCATAATTGTGTTCAGTGATACCCAGTTTCCTCCATTCTTCCGAGTATCTAAAATCACACTGGAAGACAAAGCAACTGTCTTGAGGAATGCTCCTTGGACCTCCTGGCCACTGTCACTTGACAATAGCAGTTGTATTTAGAAAATAACCTGGCTAGTATTGTAAGTTCTCCGCTGCTCTGAATGATGCTATTTAGCGTAGTAACTACCACACATTCTTACTGTATTTGCTATGCAGCTGTTTTTCAGACTGCAGTTGTGTGTCCTGAACTGTAGCTGCCTCAGAGCGCCTTCATGATACTATTCTAGAGTGCCTGTCCTAAAATCTGGGTAGTGAAGTTCATGAATTTGGTAATTCAGTTTCTTCAGAGATAATGAGACTGTTTTCCCCTAAGGATATATTTATAAATAGTGAGTGGAAACTGAATCCATTCCCAGTTGTAATGCTTTTCCAATTCAAAAGTGATATGCATGTATGTGTCTCTTTCTAACCCTTCGAGCTTCTCTCTGTGTACGATTTAGGGTTACATTCCGAAAAGCAAATGGGAGATGGACACATCTGAGGCAAAGCTAGGTGGGTATTTCCTTTTTCCTGTTTTTATATGTGATACCTGATGGTAATGGTCATAGATCTTTCTGCTATAAGAAGAACAAATTCCCCCAAATCTCTGCTTGAACAAAGATTTTTAGGCCTACCTTACTACATCCTCAGTCTGTTTTGCTGACTTTCATTTATATCTTGTGACAGAGTAAATACAAATATGTGATAAATTTAGTAATAAAATATTGTCACTTCTAAAATCCATGCATTTATATTAATCAGAAATGTTGGTGTAGAAGAGATTTCTGCCTTTATAAAGGAATATTTAATTGCAGTTCAAAGTTGAACTTGATTATGAATATTTTGGATAATAGTGGTAGTAAAAATAATAAATATTGAAGTTTAAAAATTAATTAAAAAGCAGTTATTTTCTTTGTATAATAAAAGTTCATAAGTGGGAGAGGTAGATATATAATTTAGGTTTTTGAGGAGCCTGGTTTGTAAGATTCCATTTAAACGTTCCTCCTGCTGGTCTTTAGTGCAGTTACAAGGTAAACTGGTGAAAATTATTGTCTAAATAAAAAATTGGAGTTGCTTAACGTGGGGTTCTTTGTCAAGTAGAAAATCACTGGATTTTCCGCCAGTATTTCATGGTAATATTACAGAACTTTTTTTAAATCTCACCTAAAGAGAGCGATTTAACATGTTGATTAAGATGTGTTAGTAAATAATTTAAGCTGGTGATGTAAGATTTTTTTAAAAGATGGACCATGCTACTGTATGAAGTATGACTGTTGGTCTCTGCATTTCTCTTCTGCAATTATGCTGTAACCCCCAAAGGTGAAGTAACCACAGAAACATACCTTAAATTTATAGAACAAGTTTGAATAATTTAGCTGCTTCACTGTTTGGGATATACTATCTGTGTTTCTGACATCAGAGGGATGCATTTTACACACAGTTGCATAGACTGTGCCTTTTATTTTGCCCAGTTGATCATGTGAGCCATTGATGTTGACCAGGTCTAATGTTAAAAGATAATTCTGTAAACAGTAATATTACCATATTGTTGGGATAGATGCTTTGTTGCAAAGTCTAGAATTTTTTTCTAGTGTACGGCATGTGAAAATTTTATGTGGTTATTGACATATTCTTCCATTCGTCCTTCCTCTGTGGGAAATCCATTTTAATAATAACCAACTATCTCCTTCCTTGAACTTTTAAAAGCATTTGAAAGTGCTTAAATGCAATTAGGTATGTAGGAAAATAATAATCACAAATTAGTTTTAAATAATAATACTTTAGATATGTTTATTTTAACATTAGTTTAAATCTGAAGTTCTGTACTTATAGAATAACCTATAAGACTGTGAGATCATTTTCCTCTTTCCTGCTTCTCTAAGTAATGATTATCTTTTGGAGCAAAGAGAAATGGTAATTCAAGAGATACGGGAATTACACAATATTTTAGCTAAGCATATAATCAGTCTTTAGAGGCCTTTGTAATAGATTATCTAGGATAATGCTTTTTTTAACTTGAGCTGGTCCACACTCTTATTTTCCTTTCTAATATCTAAAGAGAAAGGAAAATGTAATTTAGTTATGATGATTACCCAAGATAATATGACATTAATCTTGATATCACTTTCCAGAAAAAATTCTGGCCTGTCTGCTATTTGCTTCTCAGAAAATACATTTAATACAAATTCAGTCCATTTTAGGTTTTCTTTTTTTGGCTGTGAGGCGTGTGGGATCTTAGCCCCCTGACCAGGGGTCAAATCTGCACCACCAGTATTGGGAGGCCAAGTCTCAACCACTGGACTGCCAGAGAAGTCCCACAGATGCAGTCTATTTTAAAGACAATTCCAGAAATAGAGTTGTTAAATAAACCAGTTAAAGGCACTGAAGATCTAGTAATGAATCTAGGAAGTAAGTTCTTAAATATTTGCAGCTGGGTTTTTGTTTGTGACAGTGATGTTCCACATAATGACTCGCCTCTTGCACCACTGTATTATCTTGAGAGCTAAATCATCTGTCCAGGAAGGAGTGTGAGCCTTCCTGAAAGTACTTCTTTGATATTGGTCCATGGAGCCAATTGAGAAGAAGAAGAAGAGCCTAAAACACTAGGCTCTGTTCTTTTATGTTACCTTCCTTATCATAACAAATTCAATAGATTTGACTACCAGGTACGACTTTATTTTTCTGAGTACTTTACCAACATTTCTTAAATATATCTTGGTAACATGATATGCTGGATGGACACATATTGAGCTTTAGTAGTGTCATATATTGAGCTAGACAAGCTGAATCTATAACTGAGAAATTTTGACTTAGAAATGAAATTGGCCAATGAGAAAATATTCACTTAGTTGTAATCTTTCAAGCAACTGTTAAATCTTATTGTTGAGTCTTGATCTGTGTTCATTAAGTATAGTATTCAGTTCAGCCTGTGTGTGTGTGTGTGTGTGTGTGTGTGTGTGTGTGTGTGTGTATGTGTGTGTGTATGTGTGTGTGTGTGTGTTAGAGTAGAAGCAGTGTAATTTTAGGAAACTTCAGGACTAGCCTGAGTTGCATCTGGCTTGGCTTTCATGGAGTTGTTGCAGATTGTCTGTGACCCACTCTCAGTAGCGCTTGGTTTCTTTTCCAGCTGGGACATAGCACCCTAAGGCAAGGGAGGGTGTTACATGCCACATCAAATGCTAGGATTCAGCATTCACGCTGCTTAAATTCCACTGACATGATTTTGGTTCTCAAACAGTGAAAAACCAGAAGTATACTTGAGACTGTTGTCATCCTAATTTATGTTTCTTCATATAGCTTACATTTGCTTTTCTCATCTCAGTGTCATTTGTCTCTGTTTATGAGTTACTGTGTACTGGCTTTCTATATGTCAGGCAGTTTCATCTCTTCCCAGTTGGAACGTAATTATTATTTTGTATAGGCATGTAACCCTTGTGTGTTCACCATGAGCAAATTTTCAGAAATATCATTTATGTTTAGAAAACATAGAGATGTATCTAAACTTTTTTTTTCTGTTGGGCTATATATAATAAACTGTTTTGAAGATACGGTAAAATTCTGTGACCTGCCGAGTTGTATATTTAAACTTTCATCTTCATCTTAAAACTTCATCTTTTGAAATTCAGACCTCTGAAAATCATTAATATGAGTGTATTGGATCCCAGTCGTCTTCTGTAACTAACAGATACCCCAGATTCCTCTTCCTTCACCTTATGCCATACATCTGTGTGTTTGAGTTTCCAGGATGCCATGTGAAGGAGGTATGAACCTTTCTTCAGCTCCAAGAAGGAAGCTTTAAACTTGTTGTGCACAATAAAATTTCGAATTAAATATTGCAAACAAGGGTGTTCAGACTAGACATACATACCCTTCTGAACTTCCATGTTGCAAGTATGGAGCTCCTGGTGTGTAACTCCTGTCATACACCCAGTGTATGAGGAAGAGCTCTTGTAGTTTTCACACTGTCCTTCTGTAATTGCTGCCTGCCCCTGTTCTATTCTTGGAATTGGAATATGAAATTTTCCTTTGAAGTATGTTAATGTCAAAGTTAATCTTACTAAGTTTGGAAATCTTTTGACGTTTATTCAGTAAGTGTGTTGGGGCGGCTGATACTTTACACTATTTAATTGAGAGCAGTTTTACTGTTCGTGGGGCTTCGGTGGTTTTTCTAATACCGTATTCTATGTCCCTGTGCAATCAAGGTGTCACCGCTAAGGTCTTGTGTAATATGGCCTGTCCTGTGCGTGTAGGTTAGAGCCACTTGGTACAGCATGTGATTTACAGAGATGGGAAGACTGTTTCTTTTGTACTCATTCATGTTAAAATTTTGCCAAAGTGATATGATAAAAAATTTCTTGAGTTTTGTAAAGTGTTGTAGTTTGTCTTGCTGATTTTTCAATAATATTGCTTTTATGGGGGTGGGGCTTAGGAAATAAAAGCTTTAACAAGTATGCAAAATCTACTGGTTTTTGAGATCTGTATGGTATGCACAGTTAGTTGTGTGTGTAACTTTTACATTTGAAGCATAAACTCACCTTGCCTCCTACTTCCATTGTACTTTTATTTCAGGTTCTGCCTGCCTTGGTGCCTAAAAGGTTTCTGTTATGTACACTCTTCACCATTTATGGAGTTAAATGGAATGTGATTATTGTATGTTTCTGAAGTGTGTAGGTTTTCCTTTATTGACCTACTTAATAATAGTGTGTTTTTATAACTGTAGATGATCAAAAGTTTAGTGCTTCAGTATAGCTTTTATATATATATGTACATATATATGTGTGCATGTGTGTGTATATATATATAACTCATATTACACATGTAGAATTCAAGATCACAACGAACAGCCAATAAAAAAGACCATACACATTTCTGTTGTGTGTTCTTGAAGACACCTAAACTCACATCTCATAATTTCTGAATCAGCAATCCCTGTTAGTTTAATTGATTACACTTTGGGACGGTTGGAAAGCCTCTCAGATTGAGGATTCAGAAAGAAAATTCAGATCCAGCCACTTTGGCTGACTAGCCCTCAGCCTCAGAATAGTCAGCAGCACTTTAAAGTATAACCAAAGAAAGGGGTGATTTGTGTGATGGACTTACCTGTAAACATTAACTTATGGCAAATCCTGTCACAGTGGTCAAAATCCTAAGAAACTGTTCATCTAAAACTTTCCCAAACATTAGCTTGACTCATTAAGTTCTTGTAGTACCTGTTTTTCATATAACACGATATCACACATGATTGCAGAGCGAATGGGTGGTGTTAATGTTGTGTTAAAGAAACAAAAAAGAATGGAAGAAATTGCTTTCGGAAAGACTCAATGTTGCTTTTCATCAGAACCGTGAGAGCTGAAGTGTGATTTTTGGTGGGTGGGGAGGATAAGGAGGCCAGGAAACAAGGGTCTTGTCTTGCTCTGCCCATACTTGTTACTTAAACCAGCATAGTAATGTAAAGGCTGCCGGTATGAACACCAGATAAAGAGTGGAAATTGCACAGGACTTGACACTATCTCAGCCAAGAAGAGAGTTTGGATCTGCAAGTGGCGCTGCTCTCAAAAATGCGGATGTGCCCTCCGACGGCGTTCCAGCCTTCTTTTCCCTTGTTTGTGTGTTGTGTGCAGACCCCCACTCTTCCTTAATGCTGCGGCTCTGTGTTTGTCCCTCAGACAAGTTGGATGGCTTGAGAACTGGAACAAAAAGGAAACGTGACTGGGAGGCTATCGCCAGCAGAATGGAGGACTATCTTCAGCTCCCTGATGATTACGACACTCGTGCTTCTGAGCCTGGGAAGAAGAGGGTAAGAGACCGTGAGTGGTCCACCAGCAGTTAAAGGCCCATATAGGCAGATGGTTTTAGAAAGTGAACGTCAGATAAACACGAGTGCTATTTTTTAGAGTAGTTTGGTTTATGCTGCACCGTATTACACATTTATAAAAGAGACCTTACAAATTGTCCGATCAGAATGTACAAGTGACTTAAGCAGTGGAGAAGAGAGCCTCCCGTGGTTTGCACATTGTCGACCTCAAAGGAGTTTGGAACGGCTGCGTGTGCCATTTTGTCGTGGAGCAGAAGAGTCAGGTGTGAAGGAGACTGTTGAAGAGAGTCCGTGGGACTTCTTAATGGGTCAGGTGTCGAGGGTCAAAGGGGGGATGGATGGATGGATGGGATCAAAGGTGACTTTTCAGGCTTCTGGCCGTAAGCACTCCATGTATGTGGTGCCGTTTACTGAGTTAGCGTAAAGTAGGGGCGACATAAGTTTGAGAGTGAGAACTCAGAAGTTCAACGAGGTACCAGTGAAGTTAGAAGTGGTAGTAGGACTCGAGACTCCAAAATTTAGAAGTTCAGAGAGAAGTAACTGTTTTAAGAAGAAAAGAATTGTTGAATGATACAGAGAAGACAAGTAAACTGAGAAAAGAGAACTCACCATTGAATTTGGCAACATGGTGATTGTTGATGTTTGATCAAAAAAAAAAGTCAAGCTTTCTTAGTTGAGGGGAGAAGCCAAATTCGAGCAGATTTGAAGAATAAGAAATGAGGAAGTGCAGAACAGCAAATGTAGGTAAGTTTATGAAGAAGCTTAGCTATGATAGGGAGCAAAATAATGAAGCCAAGATGTTGAATAGGTCTTCCACACAGATGGCAAATTCAATAAAAGTGATATTTGTATGCATCCTTTAAAACACCATAAAGTAAGTATAATATTGTACATAATTCACACAAAGGTTTTCCAGCTAGTCTGTCTTGATCTTTCTTTTAAGTATATTCAGACCTACCATTCTTTTTAATTTATTTTATTTTTGGCTGCACCGCACAGCAGTTTCCTAACCAGGGCTTGAAACCTGGGCCCTTGGCAGTGAAAGCGCTGAGTCCTAACTACTGGACCCCCCGGGGATTCCCTACCCTTCTTTTTAAATGGCTGCCTAGTGTACCGTCATTTGGTTGAATGATCAGTTATTTATCCATTTCCTTATCAGTGGATGCTTATGCTGTTTTCATTTTATTGCTAATGTAATACTGTAGTGTAAGTTGCATGCTTTTGTCTTGGCAACCTTTTGACAGTGTATCTCTAGCGTGTATTTTTAGCCTTAAAGCTGCAAACTCATGGAATATGATGTATCATTCTGACAGCTATTATGAGATTGTTTTCCAAAAAGGTTGCACCTATTTATATACTCACATGTAAGTAAATGCCTGTTTTTTTCGCACTTGCACCAGCAGTGCTGTTACTGAACTTTTTAACTTTTGACAATCTGATAGGTGAAAAATGGCACCTCATTTTGCATTTCGCCAAGTAAGAATGAAGTTGTTTATGATTTCTTTATCTTCACATAATTTCTTTTTTTATGAATTCCCTCAGTACTTTGCCTCAGTACTTTAATAGTAAAAGGATGTTTATTGTAAGCGAATCAAAAATGCCATTTCATTACAGTGGATATCATTACAGGGGATTCCAGGTTTCAAATAGTGCAGACAGTACCCGGGCCTGCCCTTTTTTGTGTGTCTTGAGACCTGATCAGTGGCCTTCTGTATCTGGGTGGCCCAGCTCCACCCACGGACTACAAGTCTTGATACCTTTTATTCCAGTTTTAAGGTTGGGACAATAGAAGTAGAAATAGCTCTTTCTTGGGAATAATAATTTGGTGTAACAGTGAATAATTTCAAGTGAGAAATATTTTTCTCTAGTTCATTTTTAGTTAGCTAACTATTGCTCTCTTCAGTAGGGAGTGTGTAATCCCATAATTTACTCTGTAAGCTGAGTGGACAAAAGCGTGAGCTGTACACATCCTAGTTCATTAAGTGGCTCTTCTTTTCACTCCCCTCCCTGCCTTCCTTCCTCATTTCAAATTGTTTTTAACTTTCACCATTTTCCAAAATCATCTGAGCACAAGGAAATCCTGCAGGTATCATGGAATGCAGAACTCATTACTCATTCCTTTCCTAGAGTCGCTTGATTTCTATAATCCAGCTTTTTATAAATATTGGGTAGATTCCTGGGATTAATTTACACCGAAACACAAAGGTAGTTCTGTAGAGTTGATCATACTAGAGTTTTACCAAAATGGCTAGGATTTAAAATATAATTAAAAAAATTTTTTTCCACTTGCTTAGTTTTGTATAAAATGACTTTAATTTGTGTTTCTTTGATAACTGCGGAAAAGTGAACATTTCCCTAGTTTTGAGAACTCAAACGTTTTATAGATATTTTTGGTGACAGTGGATAAAACGTACACACGTAAATTTCTGAGTATTGGTCAAGAGTTTTCTTTATGATACCTTTTTTTTTTTTTTCCTTAACAGCTAAGGTAAATGGCAAAAAATTGAGGTTGTAAATCTCAATGAAAGTACCTCTCTAGGAAGGTTAGGAGGGACACTTGACATTTACAAAGCCATTTCTAGTTGCAAGTCATTATTCTGCCCCTTACATTTTTTTGTAAACATTCATTCCTTTTACAGAATTGTATGTCTGTATCTCAGGTCTGTGCAACTGCAGCCTCTTATAATATTTTCATTTCAGCTTTAAAACTTTGGACATTAGTGCTGAAGCATATTGCTTTTTTAAAAAAATAACTTTTTGTAATTCCATATTTATTTTATCTGAGTTTTAAAGACTTAGAATTTAAACTTGAGATTTAAAATAACTTAGTTTACGCAGGGCAAGATTGATTAGTGTATTTAAGTCTGTGCTAAGGACAGACTGTGGACTGTTTTCAGTCTGTTTCTTTGTTCAGTGGCCACAGTTCATCTGTCTGTCCATCCATCCATTCTTCATCCCCTTTAGCCATAGTCATCTTTTGCTAAAATGTGTGCCCTTGATCCCAAGGAGAACTTACGAGAAGGTGCATAAATTTGTCAGAATAAATACATTAGCATTAATGGGCAGAAAGTCCAGAGATTTTGATATTCAGAAACCCACATTATTTATTAGGCTTTTTATTAAGCCCCATGAAGGAAATTGAGCCATAGGTTTTCTGCTCACAAATAAATCTACCTTAAAAGAGTCAGGTATTGTCAGTTTTCGCCCACAGCTGTTAACTGTGTGTATTATCTTTAGCCAAGTGGTTGATAAAAGCAATTATCAGGGGAAGAAATAAAAGAGAAGCCAGGCCTTTGATTACCATTCCTATAGACAGTAATAGGGAGGGTCATTTTACCTCTCAGAGCAGTTACACATTTCCAGGTACAGCGTGGATGAATGTGCTCTGGTTCCCTCTGCTTGTTATAGATCACAATCACAACAAATCACAAGCCATATTTAAAATACAGTCTCTGCAGATTTTGGTACTAGGCAATTGCAAAGCATAGTTACGAGTATTTTATCTTTTACAAGTTAAATCTGCTTATATTTTTAAAATTATTACTATAATACATACAAATCCGTATTTTTTAAATATCAGAATACCAGTAGAAAATATCCCTGATTCATATATTTGTAGGGATGATCTTGCCATAAATGATGTCAACTGAGTCTGTCTCTTGGTCTCTTTATCTCATCAGTAAAAGTAATGATACCAGCTCCCTGTTTTCTAAGAATAAATTTCGAAAACTTTTATTACGTGGAGATGAGACTCAAGGCTTTGATCTAGGATGTTTACCTTCCCTAACAGTGGATAATTGCAGTATAATGTGAAAGTTCAAAACTAGAGATGTCAAATCTGGCAGTAACTCCAGGGAAGCAAGGCTTATTTGATTGGCAGAGGATAAGAGGGATAAAGCAGGCTTTGCTGACTAGATTCATGTTAGGGGGATCCAGTTAGAGCAAAGACATTTCAGGGAGAGAGTCTGGGTTAGGTAGGGTTACAGAGATGGGACTAGCCCAGTGTGCCCTGAGAGCTGAAGGTACCTTTGTGACTGGTGAGCTGCAGTCCGTGGGGTGGCAGAGAGTCAGACCCAGATGGCGGCTGAGCACACGCCTGTAAAGTGTCGTAGGCACCTGCCCAGAGATGCTGCAGGAGGACAGGGCCAGATCCAGAGGGACCTGTGTGCTTGGGTTTTATTCTGTAGGTTGGGCAAGGGTTTAAAGCTGTGGCAGAGTGGACCAGAGGAAGTGAGAATGGAGGTAGGAAGACTAGGCAGAAATCAGTGCTTTATGTTTTACTTCAGGTGAAAAATGAGGCTGGTGAACGGAGAAGGGGTGATAGGCGGTAGAGGGGACAGGGCTGAACTGTTCAGGAGCTGGTGTGGCTAGGACTTGTGATTGACTGTAGAGTTTTCCTTCTGTAACTTAAGATGTGTGACTGTCTTCAGTTCTCCAGTTAACTTCTAGTTTTTTAAACCGCTGGCCTGAAATTAGTTATCCTACCCATTAAACTATTCAGAAAGCTAAGAGACTCTTTGCATATTTATTTTTTGCTAAAGCCCACCCAGCCTAACACTGTGTTCTTTTTAGGTGAGATGGGCAGACCTGGAAGAAAAGAAGGATGCAGATAGGAAAAGGGCCATAGGTTTTGTGGTCGGACAGACTGATTGGGAGAAGATCACAGATGAAAGTGGTCACCTGGCTGAAAAAGCCCTCAATCGAACCAAATATATATGAAACTTAGTTTTTGAATGGAGTCATTACTCCTCTAAGGTAAGGGTACCCGGTCTCACAAATAGCCTACTGTGTGTTGTTTCGAAGAGTTTGAGATAAAGAAGACAGCATGCTTTGCTAAAAATGCTTTTCTGCCTATATTATTTTCTGGTTCTAAGAGTAAGTATGTGCCAGTTGCCCGCATTTACAGTACAGGGTATTAGAAAAGGAAGCAGTTTGCTGCAACCTGGCTTACATATAAAAGTATAAGACTTAAGATAAGCTTGAATTCTGTAGATTTGGGAAGGAGTGGCATGATGAGAAACTGAGGTCTGCTGAATTTTATGTCTGTCCCTTCCGGCCATGACAGCCATTTCTTTTCTTTGCAGGTGGTTCGCTTTGAGGTGATCTGAAGCCACGGCCTCTTGGAGCTTCATTGTGTGTCCCCTTGCTTCCATGTTTCAGTTTTTGTTTTGTTTCTACTGCTTTAGTTTTTTTAAAGTTCTCCAGTGTCCCCAAGAGGTATTAGAGTCTTGCTCTACTTGAGTAAGACATTAATTTTTCTTTTTAACTACTTTGGGGAGGGAGGGAGTGATAGCGTAACTGCGGAAGCCAGGTGGAGATCTGCTGGAGGACTCCAGCAGACAGCGTCTCCTCCACTGTACAGTTGTCACAGACTAGCTCTATCATCATTGCTTTGTGGCTGTTTTTGTTTTTTACTGTATGTAACTGGTAGCTGATTGTACTAGGATTAAAAAAAATAAACTTTCATGATAAAGCCATGAGATTCATGGGCTATACAGCATGAGCCCCTTTCTCTTGTTTTCTTAATTTTATTTTTATTGCTTTTTTAATATGGTGTGTTCTGATTACATGCTAGTTGAACATCTTAAAAACCTCGTTCAGATCTATGATTCCATAACGCATGTTGTAAGCACAAGGCTCAGCACTGTTCACAACACTTATCTTCGTTTTAGGGCTGATTTCTTTTTCTGTCTTTGTGTCTTGAAGACTGATAGAGACGATTTCAAATATTTATCTGTGCCCTGGAGCACATCTGTTCTGTATCATGATGTTTTATTGGTTTTTGTTTGTTTGTTTGTTTGTTTGTTTGATCCGTTTTCTGCTCCTCCCTATTTTCTTTTCCTTCCTCTTTTTACTTTCTCCCTTCCTGTTCTCTAATGTTTTGATTTTTCTCTAATCTGACTTTGACTCCTGGGTGGATAAAACTGATGTATTTGATGAAGCTTTGGAGCTTGTTGCCTGACTCCTGAACTTGAATTGTTGGTTTTTTAAGTCAGGATTGCCGGGGAGGAATGTGGCAGTGCAGAGTGCTCTGGCAGGCACCCTTTAAGTCTGTCAAGTTTTCAGGTTCTTGCCAGATTGCTCATAATTGGAAAGCATGGCCTTCTGCTTAAAACTTTATCTCATGTGAATGGTACCAAATGGAGCCTAGAAATTACATAGAGCTAAAATCCGAGTATCGTTCCTGTTTAAAAACAGAAAAGGAGCTCCTTTCCCTTTTTCATTCTGCAAAGAGAAAAAAAAAAGTTGTTTCCGGCATGAGAGAAGACTGAGAGGAGACTTTCTCAAGCATCATTTCCACTATGTAATCTAACTCAGTAAGCTGCAAATCTGTTTACAGAAGGGTTGAAAATTTTGAAATGTTTACCTTTGTCTAAAAAACCAAAAAACCTTTTAGTGTTATTACCTACCTTAAATGTTGTGTGAATAGAGATAATATTGCCATTCAAATATCAATAGTATCATTTTGGGTTCAAGAACTTCATAGCACTGAAGACTAATGGGAAATTCTGATGAATCTCTATACTTTTAAATCTTTGTTACAGTTCTGAATGTTTAATGTAAGAGGCTTTATGTTATTAACAAGTCAATATTGAATGTATAATTTGCTACATTAAGTAACTTCTGTAGTATTTGAGAAACTACTTTGGTTGCTTACTGGCCGACGGTACATTTCTATGTAGTGATCTTTCTCAGCCACCTTTATTATGTTGAGTGAAGGTATATCACAGGATGGTCAACAGAACTATTGTTTATACAAAGACCAACTTACTAATTATTGAATCTACCAAATGTCTGTTTTCAACAAAAACAAAATTTCTAGAATGTACTCTTTAGTTCAGGAGGTAGGTATATATATGTTCTTATAGAAGATGCTTTACTTCAATTTCTTAACCTTTTTATGTTCTGACAGCGTTCAGAATGCCAGTGAAATGAGAAGTGGTAATCACTCACGAATCACTTTAAATCCATCATGTTTTTGCCTTGCACCCATGGCTTTGTGTCTGCGATCTTATGCCAAGAGGTGGTAGGGAAAAGTGTACAGGGTCAGAAATAGCCTCTGCTGATTTTCAGAAGGCACTGATTAATATTACTGTTAGGTGTAGAACATAGAATGTTTCCTGCTTTAGGAAATTGGCATAATATAACCCAGGGAACAGGGTTAATAAGAGAAAGATCAGGCACCAAAAAGCAAGTATTAGTCTGCTGAATTTTGAGTTTGCTAGTCTGATATGGAACTGGTAAGAAATTCTTAAATTTACTTTATCACTTGAAGCAGAATAGAAGAGAAAGATCAGGACTATGTTGGAGAAATTTGGTGTGAGCACAAGTTACCTTAGAACACAAATATTTTAAGTTTATTAAGAGATGCCCTTGGAATACAAAGGACTGAACTTTGGTTGCATTTATTTGCTAGCATTTTATGAACATTGTTTTCCTTAGCTCAGAAAGCTGCTGGGTGTGTTTTTTTTTTCCATTTTTATTTAAGCATATTAAGTTTATTTAAGATTGGTACTTGCCTTAATACAAAATAGTCTGATGTTGGAAAAGTTTCAGATCTTTTAAACTAAATGTAAAACCTCTCTCTTCAGCAGTTGAATTCTACCTGTAAATTCCCTGTGCAAGTGACGTGGACGAGATACAGAAATCTTTCTATTTGGGAATCATTTATTTAGGGTTAAACTGGCATGCTCAAAATATGTTGTGACTGATTACAGAAACCAAAAGCTGTTGGGTAGTCTACTTGTTGACACTTATTTGATTCACATAATTTTCTAGAAGTTTGTATTTGGTTAAGATATCAATGGTTAATTCAGAAGGTTTGTTTTCTTTTGGATAAAGGTAAAATCTTAAATTTACAGGCTGGATCTTAAATTTACTGATTGAGTTCATGTCCCTTGTGAAAATCCTGATTGTTGATCGGCCAGATCAAAGTAAGCGCCGTTTCATTTGGAGACCAAGTATTACATTCTGAATTGGAGTGACTAAAAATTTATTTCTTTGAATGCACCTCCGCTTCTTTTGTAAAGTGTTTTATCTTCTAGCTACTCAAGGTGCAGATATTTTGGTAATAATAGACATCTGGAGTCAGCTTACTATTAGGACTGTAAAAGCAGCAGGTTGTCAGCTATAAAGAGACCATTCAGATGTTTCAATCTGGATTTTAGAGTTCAGAGTTACCAAAGCTGAGATGAATTTTACTAGGCTAGGGAAAAATGATTCCTCATTTCTAACCTTGACCGGTCGTAATACACATTCAGGTTCTTTTCTTGAAAGCTGTGTGATCTTAAGTTATTTACTTAATCAAGTTAGAAAGTAAAAATAAGTGAAACTCACTTATCAAAGGTTTCTGTGAGGAGCAAACTAGATAATGCTTGTAAAACTGCTTGGCACAGCATCAGGCTCAAAAATTGGTAACTGGCCATCATCATTATTTTTTGACTTGTTCTTTCATAGGTGCTTTTAGAATTGAAAATTTTCACTTGGCTTGAAGATAATTGTCACCTTTTATAGTTAGCTACCGTAACTGAGCTAGGCCTTATGAAATAGTGCAGTGAGTGTAGGTTGGAAGAGTAATAATTTAGAAGCATTTTCAGGTAGCCACTGAAAATGACCTTCAGAACCAGTATGGAGGTTTAAAGGAATCACTGAGATGCAAAGGCTAACTAGAAAATGAAAGCCACTCAGTCGTGTCTGACCCTCTGTGACTCCATGGACTATACAGTCCATGGAATTCGCTAGGCCAGATTACTGGAGTGGGTAGCCTTTCCTTTCTCCAGGGGATCTTTCCAACCCAGGAAGGGATGAGTACTAATGGAAAGCTTTTGCCAGACCACATGTGTGAACAAAGGTGAAGGTGCTGGAGCATTGATTTGTCTTGTCACATATTCAAAAAGAAAATAGTAATTTTTTATGAATAAGTAATACAGTCGTATGGTATAAGATTCGGGAGGCTTAAGAGCATATATTGTAACATCTTCTTTGCATCCCCGTCCTCAGCCTCCCACTATCCTGTCTACAGAGACAGCCAATGTTGACTTTCTTTTGTGTCCTTTCAGAAAAGTTCTGTGGATTAGCAGTTAATGTCGCTTTACCCAGATGGCAGAGTGCTCCCCACGCAGCCCTGCTGTTTTTGTCGCAGTGTCTGGGATGTCTTCTGATCACACGGGAACACTCTCATCCGGCTCCTACTCTCCTCTCCCTCTTGTCCCTCTCTTCTCTTTCCTCCTCCTCAATCTTCCAAAGGTACCTTCTAATTATAAGGAGCTTCACTGACAATTTTTAGAAATTTACCTGTATTTCTGTTCTTTACAGGTAAACGGCACAGAATATGTATGTATGGTATGAGTCTGTCTCTGTACAGTTTAATCACATGGGTAGGTTTGTGTATCCACCCCGTCTTTCTCCCACTCCTACCACCACCTCTGACCCTAGGCAACCACTAATCTGTTCCCCATTTCTATAATTTTATCATTTAAAGAATGTTCTGTAAATGAAATCATATAGTGTGTAACCTTTGGGGATTGGTTTTTTTGGCCTTTTTCACTTGCTGTAATTCCCTTGACATTTATCCAGGTTATTTTGTGTTATCAGTAGTTTGTTCCTGTTTATTGATTAGCATTCATAAATGTTATTAGTGGATGGAATCAACAGCATTTTATTCCATTCTCTTTTATAGCTGTAGAATGTTTTATGTCTTTATCATAATGTAGCTCACCAGGTCTCTGTTGATGGATAGTTAAGCTGTCTTTTGCTGTTATAAATTGTGACTTTTATATACTGTTATCATTCCACCACTCCTGTACTTGCCTGATTTCTAGCAATGAAGGAGCACTAGTTACGGCATCATGTACATAGACACCCTCGAGGGTGACGGGCGCTTACGAGCCAGCACAGCACATCACAGCGATGAACTGTCAAGGGAGGTTACAATAACGAAATGAAAAAGACAAATCTTGTTTCCTGGAAAATCCTACAGTATAGGATTCTGGCAGAGTAAAGAACCCCAGTGTGCAGAGACTGATGGGTTCACGGTCCACACATAACAGAGTTTCGACCTTAGTTCACTCTCGTCTTACCTGGGTATTTATGCTTCTGCACCTCCTTGGCTAATCCGAACTCAGTTCTCAGACTCTTATTGTCTTCACATCAGACTGTAGTCAGGGAGCATCCTCAGGACTGAGTTATGGACAGCCCTTGGCCTGCCAGCAGGAATTTGCACTTGTGATACAATGAAGAGCCATAGATTTAATGGTTTACTTTGTAGTTGATGAGACTTGACATTTGAGTCCTATACCCGAGTGTGAATTTTCTACCAGATATTCACATTCTTAGGTTTGACAGTACTGATCTAGATCATAGCTCTCTTTCCTACGATGTTTGAAGAATTAGTTGTTTTCTTCCGCTGTGACTTGAAACCCCACTCTCAGATCTGTTGTTTCTGACAGTGAGTTCCTACTTCTTGGCATGTCTAATTTCTTTTCTTTTTTTTTTTTTTTCTTTTACAGCATCTAGCTCAGTGCATGGCTCATATATCTGTAGACTGAATAAATAGAGGGGATGTCTCCTGTCTGTATGGGAGTGGTCATTCATTCAGAGTCGGACAGGTAACCAGGTGTGTGAGGCGGAGGGTGGAGGTTGTGGTAACCGGAGAACAAGGTAGGTCCTGTTACAGGGCACACAGCACCTGCTGGGCCACAGCAGACCATGGCTGTCTGGGGATTCCCAGAGAAGTGAGGAAACTGGACTTTTATGTGAGATCTTCAATATATTAGCACCAGGAAAATTTTGTTTCTTGTTTGGTTTTTTTTTTTTTTTTTTTTTTGGTAAGCACTTCGGCCCACTCTCCCTACCTATCATTTCATACTTGAAGGCTGCCAAGTTGAAACTGTTGATATTTAGGTAAGAGGTTGAAGAGGCCTTAAAAGTTCATTCCTGTCGAGTTCCTTCATTTTACAGATGAGGTTTCTGAGGCTGAAAGAAGAGAAATGACTTGCTCAGTTACTTGATGGTAAAAGAAGGCTAAATCTTAGTTTTCCTGGTCTGTTTCTTATAGGAGTAAGTATGTTTTCTGTACTTTATAATTGCTTACATAATGCAACTAGCCTATTTGCTTTGGCTCCAATGAGAAGTGTTACTCCTTCACTGGGAAGCTCCTTACTACCTGCCTTATTAAGGACAGATGCATTCAGCTTGGCAGTGAAGTCTGTCAACAACATCATCCAAACTACCTTTCCAGCTTTTCTTGCCACATGCGCACTACACTGCAGGTGCACTCTGTGACCTACCCTCAACACTCCCTGAAATTTCTTAGCTCACTGCCTCCTTTTTATCTAATCTTTTAGAAATTGTAACTGTCTTAAGGCCCAGCACACATCCTGCCTTCTTCCTGAAGCTTTCCTGTCTTGCTCCCTCCAGCTCTCTTCGGGCTTTGCTTCTATTGATATTTGTTCCATGATCTTCTCTTACTTTGCCTTTCTATATACCTCTCTATTCATTTTTCCCCATCCGTTCCCACTCCCAAATGCAAGCTCCTTGAGGGTAAGAACTGTTTTATTCATCTTCATCCTTATAACACTGAATATGCAGTACCTGTTAGGTGTAGTTGCTGCTCAGCAAGCATATTTATTCATTTTTATTTTTTCAATTAGCATATTTAG
Organism: Antilocapra americana; assembly: GCA_007570785.1. NCBI lineage: Eukaryota > Metazoa > Chordata > Mammalia > Artiodactyla > Antilocapridae > Antilocapra > Antilocapra americana. Next base: position 705,147 of record ML664174.1, on the reverse strand, counting down.
AATTGGTAGCATGGTGTATTTTAAATATGAAGTTAATTCATATCAGTAAAAATATATGTAATTCACAAAACTCCAATTTTTGTTTGCTTCTTCACTGCCTCTGTATCTTGTGGTTGGTAACATATGCATAAGTATTATATAAATCAGACATCAGATGTTCAAATGCCTACCTTGGACAGGAAGATACCATAAATGAGAGAATTGGCCAAAAGTTTTATAATGGCATGCTAAATTCTATTCTTTCATCAGAAACATACTGTTTTGCTCTTGGACCTGTCAAAATATTCTTTATTCTTATAAAAAAATATCCTCTTTCCCATTTTTCTTGAAACATCTGACATTCTATATCATTAGCTTTCCCACATTTGGTAGGAATGTAAGTACAAGTATTTTCTTCCTAACCCTACTATGACAAAAACAGCAACGGAAGAAGAGTAATATGGGCAGCTGACTCTCAGCCTTAGTGTTGGAGAGGCAGTAGGGCATGGTGGGCCTAGGATGTTGCAGAGTGCTCGCCCTGTCTCATTGCAATAGTTCTTCCCCAGCCATGGTTGCCATGAAGTAAGTTAGACCTGGTGTTACCAGATGAAACTGAAGTGGAAATCTGGATCTTTGTGTGAAGTAATCTTCAAAGTACCACGGGGACAATACAGTAGATGTAAAACAAATCACATCTGGAAATTACATACTTTAGCCATTGTTTTGGGACATATACCATAAGGGATGGTGAACCTGCAAGGCACTAAAGAAGATATCTATAGGAAAGGAAACATCACGTTATATCACATAGATGGTATAAAAATATTTTGACGAACACCTTTTAACTGATATTTTGGAGTGAGCAGTTCTGTTTTCCTTGAGCCAGATGATAACACATACATAATGTACTGATGCTGAATTTGCAGTGGGTTGATTTTTGTCCATTTCTTGCTTTGACATGGAAGCATATGAATTGCCCCCCTCCTTGGCTAACATCCTTCCGATGACTCCATTTATCAAGATGCAGGTAAGCAGCTTATATGTGCACAGTTAAATAGTGGGCACACACTCCTGTCCCAGAGAAAGAAGACAGCAAGAATTCCCTTTGAGTAAGTGAAACAGCTAAGCAGCCATACTTGGATGCAGATTTGAACCAGAATGTTCTCTTAATTCTCCATTGTGTTCTACTATTCCCACTGAGGAAAGAGGATGCATGTCATTACAGCTTCTTTGGCACCTATCTGTGTCAAGGTGGGTATACTTTTGATATATTTGATTTCTTAAGTATGTTTCGGGGCATTATGTTTTCCAGATTCTCTTTAGCCATAAAGTATATTTTTTAAAAGTGTATCAGAGATAATACTAAAACCTTACATTGAGCAACAAACACCTTAAAGTCTTAGAAGTAGTCACTGTTATCACTTTGGAACGTGGATTTACAAACCATTTTCTTTGCATCTTAATGACCCAGATAACCATGATGGTGTGGTCACTGACCTAGAGCCAGACACCCTGGAGTGTGAAGTCAAGTGGGCCTTAGGAAGCAATACTGTGAACAAAAACTAGTGGAGGCGATGGAATTCGATGGAATTCTAGCTGAGCTAGTTCACGTCCTAAAGATGATGCTGTTAAAGTGCTGCTCTCAATTTGTCAACAAATCTGGAAAGCTCATCAGTGGCCATAGGACTGGAAAAGGTCAGTTTTCATTCCAGTCCCAAAGAAAAGTAGTCCCAAAGAATGTTCAAACCACTGTACAGTTGTGCTCATTTCACATGCTAGCAGGCTAATGCCCAAAATCCATCAAGCTAGGCTTCAACAGTGTGTGAACAGAGAACTTCCAGATGTACAAGCTGGATTTAGAAAAGGCAGAGGAACCAGAGATCAAATTGCCAGCACCTGTTGAATCATAGAAAAAGCAAGATAATTCCAAAAAAATGTCTACTTCTGCATCATTGACTATCCTAGTATTTGATGGTGTAGGTCACAACAAACAGAGATGGGAATACCAGATCCTTACTTGTCTCCTAAAGAACCTGTATGTGGGTCAAGAAGCAAGAGTTAAGAACCAGACGTGGAACAATGGATTGGTTCCAAATTGGGAAAGGAGTACAACAAGGCTGTATATGGTCACCCTGCTTATTTACCTTATGTGCACAGTACATTGTGAAATGCTGGGCTAGATGAATCACAAGCTGGAATCAAGACTGCTGGAGGAAATATCAACAACCTCAGATAGGCAGATGACTCCACTCTAATGACCAAAAATGAAGAGGAACTGAAGAGCTTCTTGATGAGGGTGAAAGAGGAGAGTGAAAAGGCTGGCTTGAAACTCAACATTCAAAAAACTAAGATCATGGCATCCAGCCCCATCACTTCATGGCAGATAAAAGGGGCAAAAGTGGAAGCAGTGACAGATTTTATTTTCTTAGTTTCCGAAGTCACTGTGGACAGTGATTGCAGCCGTGAAGTTAAAGACTCCTGCTTCTTGGAAGGAATGCTATGACAAATCTAGACAGCATATTAGAAAGCAAAGCCATCACTTTAGTGACAAAGGTCCAGATCATCAAAGCTACAGTTTTTCCAGTAGTCCTGTACAGATGTGAGAGATGGACTATAAAGAAGGCTGAGCACCAAAGAATTGATGCTTTCAAATTGTGGTGCTGGAGAAGACTCTTGAGAGTCCCTTGATATGCAAGGAGATCAAACCAGTCAATCCTAAATGAAATCAAACCCTGAATATTCATCAGAAGGACTGATGCTAAAGCTGAAACTCCAATATTTGGCCACCTGATGTGAAGAGCTAGCTCATTGCAAAAGACCCTGATGCTGGGAAAGATCGAAGGCAAAAGGAGAAGAGGCGGCAGACCCTGAATATTCATCGGAAGGACTGATGCTGAAGCTGAAACTCCAATATTTGGCCACCTGATGTGAAGAGCCAACCCATTGCAAAAGACCCCGATGCTGGGAAAGATTGAAGGCAAAAGGAGAAGAGGCGGCAGAGGATGAGATGGTTAGACAGCATCACCGACTCAATAGACAGGAATTTGAGTGAGCTCCCAGGAGATAGGTAGTGGAGGACAGAGGCGCATGGCTTACTGCAGTCCATGGGTTACAAACAGTCGGACATGAATTATTGACTGAACAACAACAAATATATGTGTATCTTAAGGATATATTTTTTTCGATGAGTGATATTCTTTACACGTTGTTTTGCAGACCCGCTATGTCATATACACATACATGTGTGTATGTGTATATCCTATTATATGTATATAACATTATTATATTTTCCCTTACTTGTGACGGTTTTCACCGTCATAACAGTGTTGCATTGAACATCCTTATAAATGCCTGTTTTGGGGGTATAATTTTGTATTTTCCAGAAAAAAATAATTGAATTACTGGGCTACAAGGAAACAATCTCTTTTTTTTATGTCCTCCTAATAATTTTATATATGTGTGTGTGTTTTAGAGAAAGTCCTAACTTAACGTTCAGGGTTTCAAAAGAAATGCCTTTGGGGGGTATTTTAGAATTCTAGTTTTATATACACTATCACTTGACGTCTGCCTTTTGAATAAATTTGGAATTGATACAGATAAGCAAAATAGGCTCTAAGAAATAGCCATGTTTCAAAATTAGTAAACTTTTGAGTGATGTGTTTCAATGGTGGGGAAATTAAATTTTCAATTGAGAAAATAATCTCCTTTAATCATGAAGTTGTTTTTTCCACATCTTTTTTTGCTCCCTTGGGAATTACAACTGGATCCATAGGAACTGTGAAAATATTTTTTCACATCACACATTTTTAAAAATACTAGTTTAAATAATCCTGTAAAGTGTAGATTTTTGTACTTTGCCCTTACAAATCTTTTAGAATGTTCCTTAACACAAATTACTAATACCAGAAATGAAAGAGGATGTCACTACAGATTGAATGGACATTAAAAGGATAACACAGGAATACTGTGAACAACCCTTTGCCCACAGGTTTGACATCTAGATGAAACAGATCAATCACTGGAGAGGCACAGTCAGCTAAAACTCATGCAAGAAAGTATAAATTTGAATAGACCTGTGCAGTATCTATTGGTTTGTCCAAAAAGTTTGCTTGGGTTTTTCCACATGACTGTACAGAAAAACCCAAAGGAACTTTTTGGCCCACCCAGTATTTTAAAAACCTGTAATTATTAGCCTTTCAAACCAGGAAGCACCAGGTTCAGATGAATTCACTGGGAATTTTGTCAAACACTTAAGAAAGAAATTACATCAATTTCTTATGGTCTCTTCCAGATGATAGAAACAGAGGGAATGCTTCTTAACATTATGAGGCCAGTATTATCCTAATATCAAAACCAAAGACATTACAAGAAAACTGCAGACTGCAGCTCTCTCATGTGAAATGCAGAAATCCTCAACAAAACAGTAGCAAATCCAACAATGTAGGAAAAGAATTATATACTGTGACCAAGTGGGAAATATACTAGCTATGCAAGGCTGAATAGATGTGGTAGAAGCATCTAACGGAATCTACCACCCATTTAAGATAAAACCCTCAGTAAACAAGGGATAGAGGGGAACTTCTTTAACTTTATAAAGAATGGGAAAACCCTACAAACTAACTTGTTTCATCATATTTAATGATGAGAGACTTGAAGCCTTCCTACTAAGATTGTGAGCAAGACAAGGATGTCCCCTCATACCAGCACTTTTCAACGTTGTATCTGACGTCATAGTTAATGCAGTAAGGCAAGGAAACAAAATGTGTATATATTGGGAAGAAAGAAGGAAAACTTTGTGTACAGAAGATGTCGTTGTCTGTAGAAAATCTGAATCAACAAACTCGTGGAACTAAGAAGCAATTATAGCAAGGTTGCAGGGTACACAAGATTAATATATAAAATTCAGTTGCTTCCCTGTGTACCAGCAATAAGTAGAATTTAAAATTTAAAACAATACTATTTACATTAGCAGCACCCCCCAAAATGAAATATGTGGTATAAATCTGACATGACATGTGCAAGATCTATATGAAGAAAATGAACTCTGATAAATAAGTGCTGATATTCCATGTTTGTGGATAGGAAGAGTCAATATTGTCAGGATATCAATTCTTGGGCTTCCCTGATGTCCAGTTGTTAAGAATCTGGCTGTCAATCCTGGAGACACGGATTCAATCCCCGATCTAGGAAGATTCCACATGTTGTGGGGCAACTAAGCATGTGTGTCTTAAATACTGAGCTAGTGCTCCGGAGCCCGTGAGCCACAACTACTGAGCCTGTGTACCCTAGAGCCAGTGCTCCACAGGAAGAGAAGCCTCTGCAGTGAGACCCGTGCACCACCACTAGAGAGTAGGCCCTGCTTCCTGCAGCTGGAGAAAAAAGCCTGCTCACAGCAACGAAGACCTAGTGTAGCCAAAAATGAAGAAAGAAAAAATTTTTAACGAATGTCAGTTCTTTCCAAATTGATCCATAGGTTCAATGCAATCACAATCAAAATTCAGCAGGTTTATTTTTTGTGTGTGTGGATGTCAACAAACTGATTATAAAGTTTATATGGAGAGGCAAAAGATCTGGAATAGCTAACAGTATTGAACAAAACTCAAGGACTAGTACTACTTACTTGAAGCTGGACTTCAAGACAGTGTAGTATTCATGAAGGAACAGACAAAAATAAATAAATGGAACAGAATTGAGAGCCCTAAATAGACCCACATGAATATATAATCCGCTGGTCTTTTTTGACAAAGCAGCAAAGGCAATGTAATGGAGCAAAAGTGGCATTTTCAACAGACAGTGCTGAAACAAGGTTGACATGCAGATAAGTAAATAGATACAGACTTAACACCCTTCACAAAAATTAACTCCTAAGTGGATCACAGACCTAATTGTAAACAAAACTGTAATTCTTCTAGAAGAGAACTTAGGAAAAAAGGTAGATGGTCTTGGCTTTGGTGATGACTTTTTAGATCAAAGGCATAACCCACGAAAGAATTGATAAATCAGACTTCATTCAAATTAAAATTTCTATTCTGCAAAAGACATGGTCAAGGGAATAAAAAGGCCACAGACTAGGAGAAAACACTTGCAAACTGCATATATCTGATAAAGAACTATTATCCAAAATCAAAAAGAATTTAAAACTCAAGAAAACAACCCAATTTAAAAATGGACCAAAAACCTTGGCACCTCACCAAAGAAGATAAACAGATGATAAACATATGAAAAGATGTTTTACATCTTGTGTCTAGGGAATGCAGATTAAAACAATGAGGTATGTGGGTCAGGAAACAACAATTAGAACCAGACAAATTGGGAAAGGAGTACAAGGCTGTATATTGTCACCCTGCTTATTTAACTTACATGCAGAGTACATCATAGGAAAAGCCAGAATGAATCACAAGCTGAAATCAGGATTGCCAGGAGAAATATCAACAATCTCAGATATGCCAATGATACCACTTTAATGACAAAGTGAAGAACTAAAGAGCTTCTTGATGAGCGTGAAAGAGAAAAGAGTGAAAAAACTGGCTTGAAGATCATAGTATCTGGTCCCATCACTTCATGGCAAATAGAAGGGAAAAAAGTGGAGCAGTGAAAAATTTTATTTTCATGGGCTCCAGAACCACTGCAGACAGTGACTGCAGCCATGAAATTAAAAGGCGCCTGCTTGTTGGAAGGAAAGCTATGACAAACCTAGAATGAGTATTATTAATAAAAAGCAGAGACTTCGCTTTGCCGACATAGGTTCATGTAGTCAAAGCTCTGGTTTTTCCACAGTCCTATACAGATGTGAGAGTTGAACCATAAAGAAGGGTGAGCACCAAAGAACTGATGCTTTCAGATGGTGGTGCTGGAGAGTCCCTTGACTGCAAGGAGATCTAACCAGTCAATTCTAAAGAAATCAAACCCTGAATATTCATTGGAAGGACTATTGCTGAAGCTGAAGCTCCAATATTTTGGCCACCTGATGCTAAGAGTTGACTCATTGGCACAGACCCTGGGGAAGATTGAAGGCAAAAAGAGACTGGGTGGCAGAGGCTGAGATGATTAGGAAGCATTGCTAATGCAATGGACGTGAATTTGAGCAAGCTCCAGGAGATAGTGGGGGACAGAGGCACCTGGTGTGCCATAGTCCCTGGGATCGCAATCAGACACGTCTTAGCGACTGAAGAACAACAGCACAACTACACATCTATTAGAATGGCCAAAATCGAGAATGTTGACAGTATTGAGTGCTGACAAAGACGTGGAGCAACAGGAACTCCCATTCGTTGCTGGTAACAATGCAAAATGGTATAGCCACTTAGGAAGACTGTTTGGCAGTTTCTTAAAAGAGTCAGCATGTTCTTAACCATACAGTCTAGCAATCACATCCCTTGGTATTTACCCAGAGGAGTTGAAAACTGCGACCACATGATAATCTTCACATGGTTGTTTATAGCAGCTCTGTTCTATAACTCAAAATTTGGAAGCAACCAGTTAACTTTCCGTAGGTGAGGGGATAAATAAACTGTGGTACATCCAGACAATGGAACATTAGTTAGCAGTAAAAAGAATTGAATTTATCACCCCATCAAAAGACATGGAGGAAACTTAAATGCATATTGCTAAAGGAAACAAGCCAGCCTAGAATGCCACACACTGTATTAGTCCAACTATATGACATTCTCAAAAAGGTAGAATTATGGAGATACTAAAGATTAGTATGATTGCTAGGGGTTAATGGGAAGGGAGGGATTTTTAGGGCAGCAAAACTATTTTGTATGATACAATAGTGTTGGATACATGTCATTATATGCTTGTCCAAACCCATGAGATTTACAACACCAAGAGAACGCTTATTAGACTGACGCAAATGTATCAGCGTAGATTCATCATTTGTAACAAATACACCACTCCGGTGGGATGTTGATAATGGAGAAGCCTGTACTTACATGGAGGTAGGGAATATATATGGGGAATCTCTGTACCTTCTGCTCTATTTTTCTGTGAGCTCAAAATGGCCTGAAAAAATAAAGTATGTATATATATAGAGAGAGTGAGGGATTTCCTGGTTTTCCTATGAGCCTTCTGCTCTCATTAGCTATGGATCTGAGTGTGATCAGTAGGGCCTCTACAAGATCAGAAAGGCAGTCCCAAAGTCTACTGTCAAGGAAGGGTATTGACAATGGAGGCTCTAACCCAAGAATTGGTATGGTTCAAGTTGAATAACTGATCATTGCTTATATTCCGTGAGCACTGAGGCATATGATAACTCTATTCTTTATGCCTGTTTGGAAGAATTGGCCGTGTGAAGAGTTGTGTGCTAAAAGCAGTAGTTGTGGTGGTCGCACAAAAATCACCATTGATACACTCCATGGAGGTTGTTCAGACTCAGCCAGTTTTGTAAGCACCCAAGTGTGTATGTGTGTATAATTCTCTGCAGTTTTTCATGGGTAGCTTTGTGTAACTGCATCTAAGAATTACCCAGGGGTCTGTTAAAACCCCCAAACTTCAGGCTAAAGTTCACTATGTAGTTCCAGTGGGTGGCCAAGTTTGCGAACTGGTGGGCCAAAGGAGATTTTAAAGTTTACCTCTGTCTGAAGATAGATTAATCACAATTCTGAAAGGCCCTTGTCAGTAACTTTGCAGGTGTGGAAGAATTTGGAGGTGTAGGGATGCTATTTGTTAATAACAAACTCCTCAAGTAAAAAATAAAATTCACCTAGCCTGAAAGGGTTAATGTAGTTTCCAAAAGTGCTTGATACAGCCAAGAAACAGCTTAGGCACAGGAACAATCTGGCTTATACTGGGAGCAAATAAAGCCAGTGTTTAAAATGTGTTTTAATCTAAAACACGTATGTGCCTCTGGGCCTGGAAACAAGCCAAGGCTTTCATAGTCATGGTGAAGGTTCCTAACAACAGATAGAAATGATTTGCTGTACAATGTTACTTGAAAGTTTAGAGGGGAAATCTGGTTTGTGGAGGGGTGTTGTAGACAGGGGCTTCCCAGGTGGCTCAGATGGTAAAGAATCTGCCTACAATGAAGGGGACCTGGGTAGAGGAGCGAGGTGGGCACACAGGACTGGTTATCTTTTAGTGACTTCTTTCTGATCTCAAAGAGAACAGAACTAGCTAATAGTTGTAATTATCTGTGTACTCAGAGCAGAACAAAGGCAAACTCTAACAAAATGAAAATTGTGTCCTTTTAGAAGCACGCCACTCTGCTGGATACAAACTTCTATATGCATCTTCCTCAGAGTATATTACTTCTTCATTAGAACCCTTTCTTAAAGATTCTGATTCTGTGTAGGGTTTTTGTTTTTTTTTTTTACTTTTTATTTTGAAATAATTATATAGATTCACAGGAAGTTAAAAAAAAAAAAAAGCACAGTGAGGTCCTCATGCATCCTTTACCCAGTCTCCACCATGACAACACCTTACATAAGCAGAGTTTGTGTGTCAGAACCAAGAAATCAGCATTGATACACTCCATGGAGGTTGTTCAGACTTGACCAGTTTTGTAAGCACTCAAGTGTGTATGTGTGTATAATTCTATGCAGTTTTTCATGGGTAGCTTTGTGTAACCACTACCATAATCATGATATAATATTTCACAAGGGATTCTGAAGAACTGCTAAGGGCTATGGAATGAGTCACTTTGCTTGTAGTCCCATCCCCAGCTTGAGTTCAGAACTTTGTAGCGCTGGGGGCTGCCACATAGCTTCTGAAACCTCAAGTGGCTTTGGTCTTTTTTTTTTTTCTTTCCCCCGTGGGATCATCAATACAGATGTGTGTCTCAGTTACTATGCTTTGAGGAGGTTAATTGTTATCACTTATTTAAAGAGAGTGAACTGATAAATACACTCCAAAGCATAAAAATATGCCTTTGATCTTCATTTTGGGGGCAAATTCAACAATTCTGGCGCAACAAAGGACTGAATGTTTGGCTTTTTCTGCCAATTTTTAGAACATGTGAAATTTGCTCAATAAATAGGGTGTCTTTCTAGTTCCTGAAACAGTGAGAAGACTGTCCACTTCCTAGAGAAATGCCCTGATATATTTGAAGTGAATAGGCATGATTCTTTAACAAGTGAAAACTGTCACTTTACAGCATATTCTCAGCATTGTCAACATATTAAACTCTGCCTCACATTGTTTAGGTAATTACTGTCTCCAGAGCTGAATGATACATAATCATATTTACCATTTTATGGTACGGGAATTTTAATTATCTTTGTATTCAGTATGGCAAAACTAAGGTGTTTAGGAATATAAGTCCAGTGTTAAGCTTTCTGTTCCCAGGATTTGCAGATAAATCTACAGTCTAGCAAAAACTGTTAACATGTGTGCTCTTGTACCCCATTCTCTTCCATAGAAACTCTTATTTCTGACACTCTTTGTCAAGAGTTCCATAGGAGAGAATAATTCTGAAGTTTGTTCTGGTTGGTTCAGTCAGTGAGCTCAGCCCTGGTGAAGTAATGGGATATATGATGAGGGATGAAGTACCTAAACTTTACCAGGATCTTGAACAAAAGCAGCTTTGGGGTATTTATAAAGAATATATTCTGCCCTATAAAATTGTGGGATATTTGTCAGGGGTTGAATAGTCTAAGAGTCCAGCAAAGTACCAAGTTGATAATCCTGTTGTCATAGAGAAGGCAAGAGAGTTCCAGAAAAATACCTCCTTTTGCTTCATTGACTATGCTAAAGCTTTTGACTGTGTGGATCACAATAAACTGGAAAATTCTTAAAAGAGATGGGACTATTAGACCACCTTATCTGTCTCCTGAGAAACCTGTATGTGGGTCAAGAAGCAACAGTTAGAACCTTGCATAAAATAACCGGTTCAAAATTGGGAAAGGAGTGCAACAAGGCTGTATATTGTCACCCTACTTATTTAAATGCAGAGCACATCATGCGAAATGTTGGGCTGGATGAATCTGAAGCTGGAATCAATTGCTAGAAGAAATAACAAACTCAGATGTGCAGATGATATCACTCTGATGGCAGAAAGTGAAGAGGAACTAAGGAACCTCTTGAGGAGTGAAAAAGCTGGCTTGAAACTCAAAATTCAAGAAACCAAGATCATGACATCCAGTCCCAGTGCTTCATGGCAAGTAGATAGGGAAAGGGGAAAGCAATGACAGGTTATTTGAGCGGTGGGGAGAAGGGCTCCAAAATCACTGTGGACAGTGACTAGTCATACAATTAAAAGACACCTGCTTCTTGAAGGAAAACTATGACAAACCTAGACAGTGTATTAAAAAGCAAAGACATCACTTTGCAGACAAGGTCCATATATGATTTTTCTAGTCGTCACAGATGTGTGAGTTGGACCATAAAAAAGGCTGAGTATTGAAGAATTGATGCTTTTGAATCCTGGTGCTGGAGGGGATTCTTGAGAGTCTCTTGGACTGTAAGGAGATGAAAGCAGTCAATCCTAAAGGAAGTCAACCCTGAATAATCATTGGAAGGACTGATGCTGAAGCTGAAGCTCCAATACTTTGGCTACCTGATGTGAAAGGCTGACTCTGGAAAAGACTGGTTCTGGGAAAAACGGACAGCAAAAGGAGGAGAGGGCAACAGAGGATGAGATGGTTAGATAGCATCACCAACTCAATGAACATAAACTTGAGCGAACTCTAGGAGAGAGCGAAGGACAGAGAAGCCTGTTGGGCTACAGTGCATGGGGTTGCAAAGAGTCAGACATGACTGAGCAACTGAACAAGAAATTGTTTCATAAACTTTGATTTGAAAAAGTCAGTTTATTTAGAAACAGTAGGCAAAAAACATCTAGAGTCTTAAATATCCTGAAGAAAGTCATCGCCAACTCAATTCATAAAAGAGCAGAGGAATAAAATAATCAGATTTAATGACTCTAAAATGAAAAGAACCAGAAGAGATGTCAGACTTTTTTCCATACGGAAGCAAGGTTATCTTTATGGAAATGTAGATTTTAAATATTAAGAGAGGAAATATTAAGGAAATATTAATTTCCTCTCTTAAGTAACTAGGGTTATGTCAGTAAATGCTCCCTGAACCCACCCACCCAATCAAGAAAGCAGTGGGACAGCCTCGCTAACAAGCAGAACAATTGAAAGATGTTTTGAATAACTGTGCAGAAATTAATTCATAAAATACTCAAGCCAAACTGTCCAGTGAACATTGATACAGCTTTAAAAAGCAGTTGCCAAAGACAGCAAGTAGGATAATTTTAGAAATACTATCAGTACCTGAGTCACAAAGTTTAAGGCTAAAAGCATGTCAAAAAGGCAATGTGTTGGCCTATAAAAAAGAAAAACATGTTGATGTATTAGCAACCAACTAGCAAATAGCAATGAAAGTGTCATACATACGTCTAGTAACCAGAACGTCAACATGCAATTTTTACAAAGAGTCAAGGAGGATGCATATAAAGTTAATAGCACAAGGCTTTTTTTAAAGCGGGGTTTTGTTTGCCTCTCAGGAGATACCACTTTAAAGCTATGTTTTATGCTGTCATCCCCTAAATCAGTGCACGTTACTGCATGGTTATAGTGAAAAGGAAATTTATAATATGTTTTGTGTCAGTAATGTCACACATCAGTGCCATTCTTAAGAAATAATTATTTTTCACTGGTAGGAGTAAAATTCATAACTTTGCCAACAGTTTATGACTGCTGAGTAGTAAGAACGTAGCTACTGAGCACCTGCTGTACACTGGGAGTGTGCCAAGAATTTCACATGTATGACTTGAGAACCGTGTTACCGAGGTAGTTATTTACTTTTATTATTATCTCTGTTCTACAAATGGGAAAGCTGAAGCCAAGGGAATAAACAGTTTGCAGAGATCATAGCTGGTAGGTGCTTGAGCCAGAAACAAAAGTCACTCTAGAACTCATGCCCCTAACCACAGTACTCTTCTTTGGAAAGGTGTTGGTTGAGGGGGAAAGTGAATGTAGGGAGACTGCAGATCATATTACTGAGAATAAAGTGGAGGAAAGTGAGACATTCTGGTCTTAGACTGATTTTCTAGCCTAAGGTACCCAGTGCTTGTTTACTTTTCAAACTTAGTTAAGGAGAAGCAGTGATCAGGAGATAGTCCAGGTGGAAGAAATATGAGGAGAAAAATATGAGGGCACAGTAAAGGACAGAAATGGTATGGACCTAACGTGGCAAGAATACACAGAAGAACTATACAAAAAAGATCTTCATGACCCAGATAACCAAGTTGGTGTGATCACTCCCCTAGAGCTAGACATCCTGGAATGCAAAGTGAAGTGGGCCTTAGGAAGGATCACTGAACAAAGCTAGCAGAGGTGATGAAATTCCAGGTGAGCTATTTCAAATCCTTAAAGATGATGCTGTGAAAGTGCTGCACTCAATATGCCAGCAAATTTGGAAAACTCAGCAGTGGCCACAGGACTGGAAAAGTTCAGTTTTCATTCCAGTCCCAAAGAAACACATTACCAAAGAATGCTCAAACTACCACACAATTGCACTCATCTCACATGAGAGCAAAGTAATGCTCAAAATTCCCCAAGCCAGGTTTCAACAGTATGTAAACTGTGAACTTCCAGATGTTCAAGCTGGCTTTAGAAAAGTAAGGAACCGGAGATCAAATTGCCAACATCTGTTGGATCATCAAAAAAGCAAGAGAATACCAGGAAAACATCTGCTTCTGCTTTATTGACTACACCAAAGCCTTTGACTGTATGGATCACCACAAACTGGAAAATTCTTAAAGAGATGGGGATACCAGACCACCTGACCACCTCCTGAGAAATCTGTATGCAGGTCAAGAAGCAACAAAACTGGGCATGGAACAAGAGACTTGTTCCAAATCAGGAAAGGAGTACATCAAGGCTATGTATTGTCACCCTGCTTATTTAACTTACAGAGTATATCATGAGAAATGCCTGGCTGGATGAAGCGCAAGCTGGAATCAAGATTGCTGGGAGAAATATCAAGATATCAGATATGCAGATGACACCACCCTTATGGCAGAAAGCGAAGAAGAACTAAAGAGCCTCTTGACGAAAGTGAAAGAGAAGAATGAAAATGTTGGCTTAAAGCTCAGCATTTGGAAAACTAAGATCATGGCATCCGGTTTCATCACTTCATGGGGAAATAATGGAAACAGAGACTTTATTTTCTTGGCTCCAAAATCACTGCAGATGGTGACTGCAGCCATGAAATTAAAAGACACTTGTTCCTTGGAAGAAAAACTATGTCCAACCTAGACAGCATATTAAAAAGCAGAGACATGACTTTGCCAATAAAGGTTCGTCTAGTCAAAGCTATGGTTTTTCCAGTATCATGTATGGATTTGAGAGTTGGACTGTAAAGAAAGCTGAGTGCTGAAGAATTGATGCTTTTGAATTGTGGTGTTGGAGAAGACTCTTGAGAGTCCCTTAGACAGCAAGGGCATCCAACCAGTTTATCCTAAAGGAAATCAATCCTGAATAGTCATTGGAAGGACTGATGTTGAAGCTGAAACTCCAGTACTTTGGCCACCTGATTCAAAGAGCTGACTCATCTGAACAGACCCTGATGCTGGCAGAGATTGAAGGTGGGAGGAGAAGGGGACGACAGAGGATGAGATGATTGGATGGCATCATCGACTCGATGGACATGAGTTTGAATAAGCTCCAGGAGTTGGTGATGGACAGGGAGGCCTGGCGTGCTGCAGTCCATGGGGTCACAAAGAGTCAGACATGACTGAGTGACTGAACTGAACTGAAGGGAAGACTAGGATCTGACGTTTAAGGGCTGACTCTGGAGAATTCCAAAGTGGCAAAGCAAGAGTTTATGAGTATGAAGGATAGGATTGTGAGAAACAACCCCAAGGGACTCTGTGAAAGAGAAGGCAGATTGTTCAGGGAATGTATGAACATGTGAAGCTGGTGGAGTTTGGCGGAGGGTGGGTGAGTGTTCCTGTTCTGTTTTCATTATCTATACTTGTCCTCAGCGTTTCATCAGACATTCCCCTTCTTTCTCGGGGGCTTCACATCTAATTTCCAAAACAACATGATTGAGCATCAACTCCTGGGTACTTGGTTGTAGTATTTAAGTTCATATAATCTGAAAGTACTTCTGGTCTGTAGGAATTGTCTACCCTTTAAAAATGCCGTTTTCATGAACTATCTTATTCTACAACTGAGCACTTAGTACATCTTTTTAAGTATAGGTACCATGATCTACCTCAGGGATACAGCATACATTATCAATAATCTCAAATAGGTAACCAGAGCTCATTCCTTACAGTGTTTGTTGTATATACTTAAATCTGACCAGGAATAATTTTATACTTTCATGATAAGTATTATAGTTGCTGTATTGTCACAAGCATCAGCCTGACAGAACTATAGCTCTGCTCTCCCTCATCACTATATTTCATTACCTTTTCTGGTTTTCTCAGTCCTGAGAAAATGATCTTAACATTACATGAAATCTATACAGGTACCTAAGAGTGTGTGTAAGAAAGAATCAATGGGTTTCTCAAATTTCTATTTTGTTTTGGACGCTTGCATCATCAAACTATGTTCAACCTACTTTACAGAGCAAAGCTTCAAAACTATTGGGAAAAAAAGGGAATCTGTGATTATGAGCATTTACACTTTGCTGTACTCCAGAAACAAACATCAACTATACTTCACTTTTTTTAGATTATGAACAATTTAGAATAACACTTCATCCAGGAAACTGGTCACCAAAATTTCAGCAAGTTTTTTTAAGGATTTGACTTTAAAAGACATATTTTCTTAAAGGCACATGTAAAATTATGTTATGGAAGCCTTATTTTAAATTATTAATTTCTCTGAAGATTCTACATCATTGAAAACAGACATATTTTAAAAAGTAGACCTATATACCGCCATAGGTTTGGGGTATGCAACTTTATTAAAGAGTGGTGTGCTGTCTCTGCCAGGTGTGCACTTTCTCTGATGGAAAGAAAATGGTTCAGGTGCCCCTTATATATATACCTAGGAGATGCCTTTGGCCTCTTTACTGTATGAATCTGGTTTGGAGCTGTGTATACTGAATGGAACCATGTTTGATGTAAAGGGTCCTAATGAACCTCTTTCTGCATGGAATGCCAGTTAACTGCCTGCTTTTGGTTGATAATCGGACATTGATCCCTCAATAGTGCCATCACCTTAAACCACAGTCCAGCCCCTACTGTCCATCAAGGAAGGATTGGACAGTTATACAGTATTTGGCAAGACACTGAGCATGTTTAATTTGGGAGAGAATAGTACCCACGTGCACCTTAATGGGAAGAAAAAGGTGAATAAACAATTGACCTTTGGCAATATTATGACTGCTAAAAGAACACTGAATGTGTTCCCTCCATTCTTGGTAGAAACAGAAAAATAAAATAGAAAATTCTTCTGTTGGCAGAGCATATATCTTTATACGTTCTTGTGTGTTTAGCTCAGTGGTTAGAGAACACTTCTGGAAAGGCTGCAGTATACAAGTGTTTTCAGTTTTAGCTCGTACATTTCAGGGTTCACTGCCCTAGAGGTGGCTTGGCTCCGTGTTTAAAACACACACTAATGAATTTCAGGTTTGGGACAGAAAGTGGCTGTTCACATTGAACAACCATGTGAACTTGGAATTGCTTCCCATGAATGTCTTAAATAACTATGTAATGTCACTCTGGACAGCAGGTTCTTCTCCTGTCTCCAAACACAGAGAAATGATTGCCTTTGTTCAGGATACTCAGTGCTTGCTTACTTTTTAAACTTAGATTTGGCAGAGTCTTTCATTTTTGTAAAGGGAACATTGTGGGAGAAAATAGGGCAAAGATCATCTGAGTGCATTTGGATGTACTGAAGGACACTTACAAATAACCTTGAAACAACCCCAAAATACTGGTTCGGGCTGAGTATTTTTCTTTTTTTGGTTTTGTTTTTCCTCTTGGTTGTTTAGAGTAAGAGAAAATTCAAAAGAAAGACTCCTTTCCTCCCCTTTTTGTGTTGATACATCTAGCAATAATTTAGGAACTTCATCCTATCTGATCAGCTGACCTGAAAAGTCAAGGAAGTAGGGTAGTTGATACAGTAACTTCTGTAGAGGAAAAAGCAGTAAGCTAATGAAATCACAGACACCCTTTGGTTGGAACAAGCTCTGAGTGATGCCCGCCCCGGCCTGTGTACTTTTGGCATGCTTTCAAAGACTAGATTCTGACCAGCTGGGATGCTGCAGTTACCCAGCATTCCAGAGGTCTTGCTTATATGCTCAGAGCAAGTCACCATTTTTGTTGGACCAGCAGGGGGAAAAGAAAAAAAAAGTTGATTTCCTGAATTCCTTTATCTGTGAAAGATTGACCATGGGCTGTAAGGTCTTTACAGAGCAAGGGAGTTTCCATTTCTGTGTGATGTCGTATTTATCTCAGTTACGCCATTCATCATCTGGGAGGCTGTGCACAAGCCTCCCGTCTGAGTTGCAGTTTCCGCCTTCCTCATTTAAGCAAGCTGGGCCAGATGAGCCCCTCAGGCCCTTTCTAGCTTTCATGGCCTGAAGTTCAGTTTCTTTGGTACATAGGAGCTTGGTGCATTAATTGCATTGGTCAACTAGAGCCAGTTCGGGTTATTTCACTGCTGATAAACTCTTACAGCAGATGACTGTGAATGTATAGCAACACTCAAGTCCTGTAGAAAGTTTGTGTTGGCTTTGCAGAAACGATCGGTGGACTTCCGGGTGATGAAGCACTCCTAAGTGCCAGGCAAGGGTTGTCAGAAGACAGTTCTGCATCAGTGCTGGATGATCACTGGGGACAGTGGCCTGTGTGAGAGCATGGGCAGCAAAACGAGGTGGTCCCTGTGCAGCCTGGCATCAGAAGGTCGTGGGTGCCTCCATGCTCCTGACCACCCCTCCCAACCTAAATGCCCTGGCCTCGTAGCGTTTGGCGACTTACAGTTCTAAGATTCTGTTTGGTTATTTTTAAAATTAAGATAATATCTACTTTTCAGGATAAATAGCTTAAAGGTAATGTATTTGAAAGTGTCTTGCAAATCAGTGAAACTTGATAAATAGGTAACTAGAAACAGCAACTTGTAAAAAAGACTCCAAGTAAGATAACTTATCTGAAAGCTGAAGGGGGAAAAAAGGAACATTTGTGTAGTGCGTAACATTTCACAGAGCATTCTCAGAGTTATCTCTTTATCCTTATAACCTCGGTTTACTGATGCAGAGACACCTGCAAGTTCACAGGGTTATGGTACCTGGAAACAGTGGAGTGGAGATTCTTCTGGTTCCAAACCATTGTGTTCCTTTTACTGTATTTTACAGTTAATGTTAAACCTCTGGTAATTCTGGAAAAGGAAATCAATGATAAAAAGCGGTCGTAGTACCTTTTTGAGGGGTTTCTCTATATGCCCTCTTTATATGACTACAATTGTACTGACTGCCATTTGAGAAGCAAACCCAGGAAAGCCAGGCCAGTTACTCCTCACTTTGTGGGATCTTAATTCCGAAACAATTCCTGGGGATAGCTGGAAGATTTGAATATCTCTGGGATGTCACTGTCCAGTTTCGAAATAATTTTATAAATGGGTTTCTTCCAGGAAGGATCTGCGTCTTTGCCTGTGGAGACAGCCCTGAAGAACTCCTGTAACGTCAAGCTGGCGATTTCCAAGAAGCAGTCTGGGACCTGCATTCCCAAAGAGACCCATGAGAAAGAAAAAACCTGAGGCTGTGCAGCCTGGCGCCATCCAGACCTCCCTGCCTGATGCTGCCTGTTCCTTGGGTTGCAGGCTGATCAGAGCACCCCACTCTACTGGCCCCTGACTTTTGCAGCCCCAAGGATCCCTTGCTCCCTCATCAAATACAGACCTTAAAATGATGATACTGATGAGACAGCCCTGGGAAAAAACGGATTAGGACAGTCCCTCTGTGGGAGTAGCTGATTCCGTTAATAGGTGACATTTTTAGCAAGTGGGGAATTCTGACTCTGGTTGAAATGAAATCTGGTTCAAAAGAGGTTTTTAGTATTCTTTTCCTTAGTGCCTCACGTGGAAAGAACTGCCCCCAAGCTTACGATGGTCGTACCTCATTCCACCTTCTTTGGGGACTGGATTCGAAGGGCTTGGAATCATTCCTGCTTCCAAAGCCAACCATTTGGCTTGGGGATGGAGAGGGCTCAAGACTGTGTTCCAGGACCTCACCCAAACTGTCACCGTTAATGATGGGACATCCTATAGGGCCTCCAGATCCAGCCTGGGCTGGGGGCTTGCCACCACTGCCTGCCAGATGACCACCCCTACATGGAGAGACAAGGCAGTGCTGCCCCCCACCCACATGCCTGGACCCCCACGAGTCTCTCAAAGGAGGCATGGTCCATTTTTCCCACAGGTAGGCTTAAGTTTCCAAACATATTCTGATGGGGATCTGACCAGCAGATGCCAGCAGTTCTTTGCTTTCTTGGAGGTGTCAATACACTGCTCTTTGTGACCGCAGAGTCAAGTGAAAAATGCAAGAAGAGGGCAGTGTGGTCAGTGACCAGAGACACCGGGCACCTACAGAACGAGATGTCAGCCCAACAGAGCTGTTGGCCACACACAAGGAAGATTACAAGCTCTCACTTGTGACACTTGGGCCATTTGCTTGCCCTTCGCTGATGCTTTACCTCTAAGGTGCCACCAGTGTGCCTTCATAGGGGTCCCTAAAGGACTGAGCAGCCTAAGTATTGTCTGTTACTTCCAGGAAGGGATTTGAAATGCCTTGCCATGGAAGGCCTACAGATAAAACTGCTCAAGGGAGAATAAAGATGAGAACCAAATTGTGAACAGAAACTGGTGTAAAGAAAACTTTGGCCAAGACCTAGCGCTGCAGCTAGAGCCCGGCATTTATCCTGGGCCCCCTGGTGAAAAGGCAAGAAGGTTTTCAGGGTGTGAAACCCCGGTCATTACAGAGTATTGTCTAAAATGGCATAACACCTGACCTCTGCCCATGTTTCTGAATAAAGACTGGCTGGAGATTCAGTTTGTGGCATCTACCTGTTGCCTACAAGAAGACGTGGAGGCTGTCATCTTTGTGGATGGTACAGAGATGGGTCCCAGGCTGCCCTGCTCTCAGTGACTTAAGGACAGACATGGAAGGGGATCTTTTCTAAAACTCCAATCACAAAGGGAAGGCACTCATCAGACCTCCTGGGACCCGAGTGCATGGTCTCACCTCAAAGTCGTTTCCCTTGTTATAGTGCATGTTGAGAGCACGAAAAAGTTCTGAGTCACGGAGCACCACCAGCATTTTGGGATTTGTGACACCATCTGAAATCGCTTGCCGGGCAAATTTCTCCATCTGTATGTAATAAAACTCACGGAAGTTGCTGAACCACTTGATCATCTGGGAGGTGATGCAGCGGTTGAACTGTGCAAACGACAGGATCCATGAAGTCAGATGTTTGCCACGAGGTGCTCAGAGTCAGAACTGTCAACTTCCAGTTCAACACAGGGGTTAGCAAGAGTGGCTTCAAGTCACACTAAACAGGGCTTTCTTTAAAAAAGAAGTCACAGCTATTTTCTAAGCCTATACAATTATACATGAAAAAATCTGAATTAGCTGTAATGCCCAGTAGAAAACAAATGTATTTTATAGTCTAGACTTACAAAGGTTTTTCACTCCTTAAGTGTGACTTTGGGAGTGCCCAAGGTCAAGATCAGTGTGGTCCCAGTTTCTGCAGCACCCAGGTAGATTATATCACAGCCCCAGTGCCCTCTGCCAGGTAAAGAACCAAGGAAAGGGGTAATGGTATAGATTGGAGGACTATGTATTGGCAACTCAGAGTTGCAGAATGAATCAAAAATGAGAACTTGGTTCAGGGATGAAGCAAGCAATTGGGTATGAGGGAAATAGCTCAAAAAAAGAAAGGATTATGAGAGACAAAGTATTAACAGCCCCTTACCCAACACCCAGGGTAAAGGAGGCCTTCTGAAACTATGGAAACATGCAAGGCCTGGTTCCAACCATCAGAGCTTGATTTTTCATATTGTCATATTGATTTGTATGCACCTTCACTCAGTTTTGAAACACAAAAGTTTGAAGGTAAATTTTAACAGCGACAGTGTCCAACTCTTGATATATTCTCTTTTTTATAGTGTCCCCAGCAAAGACAGAACACTAGGTTAAAGATGCTGCCTCCCTCCCTAAGTGTTTCTGGGTCTTAACTGTACCTCAGAAGCTTAAATTCAGAGACCCAAACTTCCTACCCCCAAAGTTACCCCTGTTTATTTAAACAGTTTCTCAGCCCAGGACAAAAATTTCACAACAAGAAGAGGAGCTAAAGTGCGCAGATGATGACCTAGAATTTGACTCAACGTGGGAAACACCTGTGGCCACATGGGAGTTTTGCAGAGACTGAAACTCAGTTGAAGGACTTTACCTGAACGTCAGGGAAGTAAGCCTTCAGGAGGTTGGAGCTGGGGTAGCGTGTGAAGAAAAACATTAGTTTGGCCTTCTTCAAGTGACCAGGATTGAGGCCCTCCTGGATTTGTCCCAGGGTCAAGGAAAACTAATACCAGTTTATCAAATGACTTTATCAAATTATCCAAATGGTAAATTGCCCTGTTCCTTATGGTTTCTATTTAATTTTTTTCTGGTTGAATGATGCATTTGCTCCATTTTTCTGTCTCTAGCAAGTATGATCAGATAAACTCCTTTCTTTCCAGATGCTGAATACCATCTATGTACAGTAAAGTGGCAGAGTTTAAAAAGCATTTTGATGTGTTAAAGATCTGTTGCATATGTGATAGCAAATACAGTTTGTTGTACTCTGTGTGTGTGTGTGCGCACGCGCGTGCACTTTCACAACAGGGTGGGAAGAGATGGCAGCTGTCCCCAAGATAAACCATTTCAAAACCCCAAGTAGAGACTTACTTCTCCTCTCTGTCTCAGTTTCCTCATCTGTAAAACGAGAGGAGTCAGTTAGACCGTCCCCTTTCTGGCCCTCATCGTTGCCTTTGCGGTGTTGATGCCAACAAGCGCCTAACCAGACTGAGTACCAGATCACAGTTTGCTTTGGCTCAAGAAGCTCCAATTGCTGGGCTGCATTTCTCTCCATTTGCCTGGCAGAACTTCCCCCTCACCCTTCCCGTCTCAACTCAGATGCCCCCTCTGCTGTGAAATCCTTCCTTGCTGAATTACGCCTTCCTTACCCTGGGCTACCAACACTCTTTGTATAAGTCGTTTTTTGTAAGAATGACGTGATTGGGATTCTTATTGCATGTTTGTCTCCCCATTTAGACTGTGAGCTCCTTGAGAGCAAGGGCCTTACCCTTTCATCTTTGTATTTCACATGCCTAGCCTGGTGCTAGGAGCAGAGTAGGTGCTCAATAAATGTTTGGTGAATGAAGGAATGAGTGATTGAATTGTCAACTTTAATCCACGATTAACTATGGCGATTCTATTCCAACGCATGCCTCTCACTCTGGGAACAGATCCTTTCCCCTTTAATAAGAGCAGGCAGCTGTGGCGTGAAAACTTGGCACCAGGGTGGTAGAGAAATAGTCTTACACTAGAACACTTAGCATTCCCAGGAACAATCCTACGGCTGCGTGGAAAGCATGCAGGGTAGCCTTGGAGCTGAGGCCTGAGAGCTGTAGCTTTAGGACAATGAAGGCTTCTCAGTAGGACAGGTCAGTTTACCCGAAGGATACCAGACAACTGATTACAACTATAGCTGGCCCAGGCGCCCGGGCCGCTGTCCAGGAGGCCCCTGCCCCCTGCCTCATTAGCCCTACTTCTTATCCTTCATCAGTGCTGTGGAAAGACTCCTGGATTGGGAGTTCAAAGACCCAGCTTCAGATAATAGATTTTGCCACCTAGTTCCCGTGTGACCCTGGGCAAGCCCCTTAACCTTCTCTGGGCCCCATTTCTAAACTGTGGAGGGTAGTGGTTGAAACTTGTGCTTGGCAGTCAGATGCTGGCTTTGAATCCTGGCTCTGCTGTGTCTGACTTTGGGCAAGATAGCCTGCTTTTCTGTCCCTCTCGGACACTGATCTAGAATGGATACTTGAGGATGGTGAAGTAACTTGGGCTCACAACCCCTTATCCTGGACCAAATGGACTCCAGGTTTCAGGATTTATTTTATGAAGGTACAGCGTGTACAATGTGTCAGTTACCACCCACAGCAGGGTCTGTGGCAGCTGTCTAATCAGATAGTTTAAAGGTCCCACAGCAAAATCAATGACTAATCGTGCTAAGTGAGATAGTCTATAAAAGGCCTCCTATCAGCACAGATAGGGCTTCCCAGGTGCTGCTGGTGGTAAAAAAAAAAAACCTGCCTGCCAATGCAGGAGACACAGGAGATACAGGTTCGATCCCTGGGACGGGAAGATCCCCTGGAGGAAGGCATGGCAACTCACTCCAGTATTCTTGCCTGGAGAATCCCATGGACAGAGGATCCTGGCGGGCTACAGTCCATGGGATCGCAAAGAGTTGGACACGACTGAAGCGACTTAGCACACAGCACAGGTCTGGTTTTGCAACCAAGAGAATTTCCCATCAACCTTAGGAGAAAGAAATCATAGAGGTTTTCAGAGCATTTTGAGTTTCAGAACTGTGTCTAGGTGGCAGTGCCCAGGGGAACTGTTGGTCCCAAAGCCTGCTGCCCAGGAGGTGTGCGGTCACTCATTGTCTCATCATCGTACCCGCTCCACCTGTTCACAGGGGTGTCATGTGAATGGAAAGTTCTTTTATGCTTAAGCATCTTGCTCTTCTGTGTTTTCAAGGCCCAGAAGAACAAATTTATAATTCTAGAATGAGGGAACAATTGGGGCCAGGATGCTGCCTTGGGGCCCCAAATTGTTCCAAAAGAAGCCAACTACACGACCGGGGCAGCCAGGCCCTGCGGGTGGCCCCTGAAAACGTCCTGAAGCTCTGGGAGCCCAAGCCTCATTTCACGAGGCAGGGCCAGGCACACAGGAGGTGCTTTTCTGAAATAGCAGAATACCCTTCCCAGGGGAAGATCAGCAGAGAATCTCTGGGGACTGAGTTCTTGAGGTTCTTCCACTACCTGACTCTGACAGGGAGTCTTAACCAGTGGCCTCTTGATCAAAGGCCTGGACAGATAGCTTCTCTCACAAAGGGCTTTCACCTGACAAGAAAATCTGTCTACGGTGATATCTCCGTGTCTACTGCCTGAAAGGGGTACTGGTGGCTGGCGAGATGCTCTCAGCATTGGGTTTGTTTGTAGCTATTGCTCCCTGCCTGCCAAGAAAAGAACTCAGGGGTGTCCCAGCTTGGGCAGTGTTTCCAACACTTGTGACCAGCAGGTGGCGCTCATAGCTTTTAGGACACAAGAGCCAGCCTGGGGTGG
Organism: Antilocapra americana; assembly: GCA_007570785.1. NCBI lineage: Eukaryota > Metazoa > Chordata > Mammalia > Artiodactyla > Antilocapridae > Antilocapra > Antilocapra americana. The sequence continues at coordinate 680,884 of ML664174.1, read as the reverse complement.
CGGTGAGCTGGTTCCACTCCATCCTGGCACCTTCACCACAGCTTGCCAGGTAGAAGGGGCATGACTATTCACCTCTCCTTGTGTGACTCCACAGACACAAGGAGATGCAATTTAATGAGATGTCTCAATTAAGGAGATGTCTAGAGGTTTCCGGGAGCCACACCTCAGGTGAGGTCATTCCTTTGACTTGTTCTGCAGAGGTGTAAGAGCAGCTGACGTCTCAGTGATGGGGTTCTTCCTTCTACAGAGTGTTTGTCATATTTTCGGAGCCCATGTGGGTTTAAAAATAAAACCCTTTCAGACCCAAAGGACTAATTCCGTAGTGGTAGAATCTATGTTACAGAAGAAGGTGAAGAAACTCTCCCAAACTCTTAGATCTCAGAACAGGGTCACCACTTTCTCAGGAACCTAACAGCTATGAGCCACAGGGGAAGGAAGCTCCAGAACGAACATTAAGAAGACCACCCACCCCCACCAGGAGAGAAGAGCGGGTCCCTGTGCCAGGCGGTTATTTGTCCCCTAACCTCCCCTCAGCGTCCAGAGTTCCTGTCTCCCTGGGCTGGGACAAACGAGAACCCCGATTACCCAAAAAGGATATGTGGGCCGCAGAGAGAGGAAACGCGCCCGTGATGGCCTGCAGGCCACCTGGCTCCATTTTCACAGGGGGAACGAGGGGTAGTCTTTCCAAACAGGTGGACATCAAGGGCCGGGGGCACTGCTGCTGGCCCAAGGCCAGAGGTCGCAGTTTGGCAACTCCCCAAGGTCGCAGGGCCACCTCCGAGGAGGGCTGGCTCCGGGCAGACGGGTCCTGAGGAAGACCACCCCTCCAGCGGCCGCCGGGCCCGTGGCTCAGTAGCTGGCCGAGAATCCACTCCTCCTGGATGTGGGCAGATGCAACCGCCAAGGGACAGTCTGCTGGGGGAGCCTGATAGGGTTTGGGGATCATTCTCGGAGAGACGGGGTACCTGGGAGAATCTAGAGGCTTGGCCAGCGATAAGCTTCCCAGCGGAGCCTCCGCTGGTGGCTGGGCCCGTCTGGGCAAGGCCGCCAGAGGAAGTGGATCTTTACGGGCACCGCCCTCAGGAGGCGAGGGCTCACTTCTCCCATCTGGCACCGGCCCCTGGAACCTCCCACCCAGCTGAGTCAGGTGCCCCGCTGGATCCACCAGTGCCTTTTGTAAAACCGAGTCCACAGCCTGGGCGATGGCCCCCGTCAGTTCTTTCTTCAGACTCTCCAGCCAGGCCCGTGCTCCAGAGGGAAGAAACCTGGGCCCCTCAGACAGGTATTGGATCTCAGACACTCTGTGTTTCTCCACCCTGGAGAGGTCCCCGATGGACCCCTGGCAGTGGTGGTGGTCGCTGTGCATCCCCCAGGGCCCAGACCCAGAGCCGCTCCTCTGGCCTGCCGTCGGAGGGCCCTGAGCTGCAGCCCTGGGCTCCATGGCCTGCCGGATACACTCCTGCAGGTGTCTCACCTGCTGCCTCAGCAGGTGCAGCTGTCCTCTCACCCGAGGGCCCCCCTTCCTGCCGCTGCCCCGGTTCCTGGTGGGGCCTGGCTCCAGGGGGCCTTGCTGCACGGGAAGGCTCTGCTTCCTCTTCCGCCCCCGGGCCTTCTCTGGGTGGCTTGGGCCATCCCCGGCAGGGGCTCTACCTGGCCCCAGAGCGGATGGGGAGAGGAACATGCCTCGGACGATGGTCTCTACTCTGGCCCTCTTTGCTTGGATGTGCTCATCCCCAAAGCAGTCAGGGTCGGAGAGGCTGGAGCTGGGGACCTGACTCCAGGCAAAGGGGGAGCATCTGCTCTGCTCCCTGGAGGACAGGCTTCTTCCACCTTCCATACAAGGTTCTGTCAGATACTGGGCTGGACCTGAAAGCAAGCTGGAGTTTGGATCCATCTCTTGGCTCCACAGACGCTATAGTCAGGGTTCTGCGAGAAAGCTGTCAGCTGGAGGTGCACCTCCAGGGAGCTGAGGATTTCTCTTCTCCACTTAGAGGAAGGATTCAGACTCTGGAATGCCAGGCGCTCACTCACCTCCTGGGCAGACTCTGAAAACAGAGAGGAGAGAAAACAGGGAGGAGAGAAAACAGGACCTGTGACTTTGAGCAGTGCGTCTCAAACTTGACCGTGCAAACGAATCAGCTTGAATCCTGTTAAAATGCAGATTCTGAGTCAGCAGGTCTGGAGTTGGCAGCCATTGATTCTGTATCCCCAACCAGCTCCCAGGTGATGCTGCTGGTCCAGACCACAGTTTGAAGACATGCCCAAAAGAAATTTCTTGTCCTGCCAGGACAATAACAATAAAATAATCCATAATAATGATGTGGCAGCCAGTTGTGTAACTGGCATTGTGCCAATATCTTGACACCCATTACCTGATTTAATTCTCATAACAGCTCCGTGGGAATAGTGTCAGTCCTATTTTACAGATAAAGGAAGCAGGCTCAGAGGAATTAAGAAGTTGCCTCCCTAAGGTCATATAGTTAGTAAGTGTCAGGCTGGAGTCAGAATAAGATTTGTCTTGATTCAGAGTGACTCTCTGCAACAGAATCACCCCAGGCACTTGTTAAAAATAGCAGATCCAGTAGGCCTGCCAGTCCTGCTTAATCAGAAGTCCTCAGTGCTGTGTTAGGGCACCTGTCTTTGAAACAAGCAAACTGAAGTTTGAGAACGTGCTGATTGACCACTATGCGGTCCTACTCCTGGAAGAGTCGGATCATGCATTTATCTTTCAACATTCTCACAGCTGCTTTTTAAGCATCTACTGTACATCAAGACTTCTTCTGGACACTTGGAGATTCTGTGGTGAATAAAACAGCATAGTCTTGCTCTCATAGAGCAGGACATCTAGCAGGGGAAGAGAGAATAAATAAGTACATTTTCAGGTCGTGATAACTTCTATGAAGAAAAAACACAATAAGGGACTGGGATGAAGGTATGGGAGAATGAGGGAGCAATGTTTGAAAAGGCTGCATAAAGCTGTTTTATTCTAATGAATATCAAAATACGCTGCACTTGAGCCAGGAGCTAGTGTATACGCAGGAGGCTTTGGGTAGCAGGTATGAGGCACTTCGAGTTTATGAAACATTCATATATGTAAAGTCATTACATCTCGCACCAACCTTGACAGCTGGTGTAATTCTCCCATTTTGTAGATGAGGACATTGAGGCACATCGAGGTTAAGAATGGCTCTCAGTTACTAAGATTCCAAGTCTCTTAATGCAAACACACTTCAGCTCCCTCCCCAAAGATAAGAAGACCTGCATAAGAGACTGACTTCTCTGCCTGTTAAGCAGATTCATCCTTTCCTGGAAAATTTAAACGAATTCCTTTTTTCTCTATAGATTTCCACTCCTGATTGCTTCTCTAGTACAAATGCTGGTGCGATAGACTTTGCTTTCTTCGCATTTTCATCTTGAAGCTTGCTTGGAATTCTCTGCTTTAGGAAATCCCAGCTCTTCTGAAGCCAGTGGGTTCTAGTTGGTTGACTTGAACCACAGCCTCCATTTGGAACTGGCTGGCAGCTGGCAGACACTCAACACAACTCCCTGAGGGCAACTTCATGCCAGCGCTAGGGTGAAGGGTATGAGGCAATGGCAACTGTGTGCCATTTTGAGGGAAATGTCACTGAAAGAAGGCTAGGTTCTCAGGTCAATTAGGAGATTCTGGCTTTGAATAAGTAAGACATTTGTAAATTACTAAAAAAAAATAAAAATTAGTGATTTGCCAAATTAATATAAATGAAAGAATTTGCTATTGCCAAGTTTTACCAACGGTTTGGATGGTTTACCACCTCTTGGAGAGAGAAACATTTAACTTTCTGTGATCATTTGGCAATGAATATACACTATTTGTATAATATGAAAAAAATTATTTTAAAATCATATCATCTAATAAGCATAACTCGATCATTGCATATACATTAGCTGCTTTCTAAGCAATAACAATCACTACACTGACACAATTGATATTTTAACTTAGAGGGACTAAATGACAATAACACAAACCATGTATATTTTCAGTTAAAAGGGGCTTTCCTGGTAGTTCAGCTGGTAAAGAATCTTCCTACAATGCAGAAGACCCTGGTTTGATTTGTGGGTTGGGAAGCTCCTCTGGAGAAGGGATGGGCTACCCATTCCAGTATTCTTAGGTTTCCCTGGTAGCTCAGACAGTAAAGAATCCACTTGCAATGCAGGAGACCTGGGTTCGATCTCTGGGTTGGGAATATCCCCTGGAGGAGGGCATGGCAATCCACTCCTGTATTCTTGCCTGGAGAATCCCCAGAGACAGTGGATCCTGGGGGGCTACAGTCCATGGGGTCGCAAAGAGTCAGACATGACTGAGTGACAAAGCACAGCACAGCTTCCAAAAAGAAGGGTTTGGTTATAGTTATTCTTAGTGAACACTTCCTAAACTCTACGTTTTCAAACCCAGACTCTATGGCTGCCCTCTGCCTTATCTCTCTGCCACCTCTCTTTTTGTTCAGTCCAGAAGCTGGAGAGCCTCTTTGACCCCTGCCCATCTTCTTATCCTCAACATGTGGTCACTATGGCTGGTAAATTTTGGGGAAAAAATGACTCTGAACTACATTCTGCCATATTATTCCCATTCTGTTTCCCTGACTCTACATCTCATAACTTTTCACCTGGGCAGTTCCAATACCTCATGACTGGTCCCCATCCTCTAGCCTCTCCTCACTCTGGTCGTTTTTATGCATTCATTCATTTATTCATTCAACAAATATGGGCTGAGTGGTGACAACAACAACAACAACAACAAAATCCTCTGCCTGAGTGGAGCTAACACTCATTCAAAGGGAGACTTATTAAAGAATGGATAATGTAATAACTTATTAAAGAATGGAAGGCCAATATACAGGGCCTTGTTGATAACTGTGAAAATATTGGCCTTTACTCTGAGATAAACGAGGAAGGCTATGTGCAACGTGACCTGACTTAGTTTTAAAAGGCTCGTTCTTTACCGGGTGGGGAATAATCCAGGGGTGGTGAGGAAGAGTTGAAACAGAGAGATGGCTTAGGAGGCTCTTGTGATCATCTAGATGATAATAATTCAGATGAGATAGCTTGGACCAGGGTGACAGCAACAGAAGTGGGAAGTGGTGTCAGATCCTGGATATATGTCAAAATTGAAAGCAGTGGGGTTTACTATTAATAACAGATTGGATGTGAGGCCCAAGAGAAAAAGAAGCATCACTGATGATGACTCCAAAGTGTTCGGCCTGGAGGGATGGAGTTGCATGAACTGAGATGGGGAAGGCTATGGAAGAAACAGACTTGGGGAGGAATATCAGGAGCCCAGGTTTAGAAGTGATAAATTTAAAATAGTGATTAGACATCTCAATGAGGACGCTGAGAAAGCAGTTGGATAACTAGGCCTAGGGTCCAATGGGGAGATCTGGGCTAGAAATATACAGTTGAGAGTTGCTGGTATATAGATGGATGTACTCATTCAAGGAGTGAATGTAGACAGAGAGGAGTAGGGGGCTGAAGTCTGAGTCTTAGGACTTAATAACATGAAGAGGCTGGGCAAGAGGGGACCCAAACAGGAAACATAAAGAGCAATCAGTGAAGTAGGAAGAAGTCTAGTCTAGTCTGGTCCAGGGGTGTATAAGGTCCTGGGAGGAAGTGTTTCTAGGAGACGAGAGAGGTCAAGTCACATAAGGATTGTGAATTGACCACTGAAGTTAGTAATTCCAGATGTTATTCAGAGTCACTTGGGGTCTTTATCAGAGCAGTTTTGGTAGAGTGGAGGGCAGAGGAAGTCTGGTTGGACTGAATTTTAAAGAGAGGCAAGAAGAGGAATTAGTGACATTGACTGTGACCACTTTTTCAAGGTGTTTTGTAAGGAAGAGAGAAATGGGAAAGTAGCTGGAAAGAGAAGTGAGGTCAGAGAGGGTTTCTCCAAGGAACCCTCCCATGCCATTGGTGGGTTGGAAACTGGTGCAGTCACTGTGGAGAACAGTATGGCGGTTCCTAAACATAGTTACCATATGATCCAGCAATCCCACTCCTGGGCTTATATCAGGAAAAAATTCTATCTCAAAAAGATACATGCCGGGAATTCCCTGGCAGTCCAGTGGTTAGGGCTTCAAGCTTCCACTGCAGGGAGTACAAATTCCATCCTTGAATGGGGAGCTAAGATCCTGCTTGCTGTGTGGAAGAAAAGATACACTCACCCCCCCCCCACCCATGCCTGTACTACTTACAGTAGCCAAGATAGGGAAGCAACCTAAATGTCTATCAATAGACGAATGAGTAAAGAATGTGTGGTGCATACATACAATGGGGTACCACTCAGCCATACAAAAGAATGGGATAATGCCATTTCCAGCAACATAGATGGGCCTAGAGATGACTATACTAAGTGAACTAATTCAGAGAAAGACAAATATATGATATCACTTTTAAGTGAAATCTAAAAAAATGATACAAAGGAACTTTTTTATGAAACAGAAATAGACTCACAGACATAGAAAGCAAATTTTTGATTACCAAAGGGGAGATGGAGGGAGGGATAAATTTGGAATTTGGGAATAACATATGCACACTACTACATAAAAGCAAATGATAAACAACAAGGACTTAAAAAACAAGGACTTACTACATAGCATAAGGAACTGTATTTAATATCTTGTAATAACCTATAGTGCAAAAGAAGCTGGAAAGGAATAATATATATGTATAACTGTACATCAGAAACTAAGACCACATTGTAAATCAATTATACTCCAGTAAAAATTAAATTTAAAAAAAGAGAATTTCTCAGGATAGGAGGCATAACAGGATATTTGTAGGCTAATAGCAATGATGTCATAGAAAGATAATATTTGTTAATGTAGGCAAGAGGGGGAGAATTTCCAGAGCCTTGTCTTTGGGTAGGAAGGAGGGGGTGTGATGTGGTGCAGATGAGGAGGGCTGAATTTAGAGATGAGAACCCTCAGTTCATCGGTGGTGGCAGGGGAAAGGCAGGCAGGTGGTGGCAGGTGGGTAGATGCGGTGATGGGAGCTCGGTGCATGCGGGAAGTCCCTTTGGGTGGTTTCAGTTTTCTCAGCAACATTGTCATTGACATTAATTTTCTAAAATGTAGGTCTGCGTACACCCCTCCATGGAATCAAAGCCTTTGCTAGCTTCCTATTTCCGGTAAGGTGCAGATGTCTTGGCTCCTGGTAGCCACGGTCTTACTCTAACTCCTCTGGAGCCCCTACCCTCAGCCGTTACCTGTGTTGCGCTGTCCTGGGCTGCGTTTCCTGAGCTTACCAGACTGCTTCGTGCCTCCAGATCTCCCCACCTGCTGCTCCCTCCCCCTGGAAGGCCCTTCTGCTTTCTCACCCGATGACCCTCTCCTCCTCTTTTAAAATCCAGCTGAAATGCTCTCTCCTTTCTGAAGCCATCAGTATGTCTTCCCCCAGCTTCATGCTCTGAGTTCAAGTAGTGGCTGACCGCCAAGTGTCACCAAACAGGTTTGTGCTCAGTTAAATATTCCCTCAGCACTTGATTTGGACTGATTTTTGTCTCCTCATTAGAAGTTTGGTATTTCAGATCCCTCCAACACCAGGCGCCGAGCCTTGTGTGTGAAACAAAACCAACACAGCCAGACAGAGAGACAGAAACAGACAAACAGAAGAGCACAGAACCACCAACTGCCAAATCTCCCTTGTGGGTTATTGAAGGTGTTGTTTCTGGTGTTCGGTGTAATCCGTGTACCCTGGATGGCACAACTACTAGAGTAAAGGACAGGACGCAGTGTATTTGATGAAGCAAAAATCAGCAAGAATGTTTTGATGTCAGAAACTGGAAGTCCAGCCAGACACTGCCGTGGCTGGTTGCCCAGAGACGGTCACGCCCATCTCTGTAGGCCAGCCATGGAAACTCTGCATCCGGGCAGCCAAGAAACAGGAAACCTCTAACGCTGGGGCCAGCCTGCTGCCCGAGCCCTGGATCTGGGTGTGGCTTGAAGCAGCAATGCTTTCTGTTTGAAGATTAACTAGCAGCACTCTCACACTCACCGATAGAAGTGACTATTGTCACAACCCTTTAAAAATAGGTTTACTGCTTTTCTTGAAAAGTGAAAGTCATGAAAGTAATACAGGGTCATTTTACTTCCCAAATACGGAAATGTGTTAATAGGAGAAGAAAGACACTTATAAAGCTGCCTCCCAGGAAAAAAAATCACAGCCAACATTTTGGTGTTCATCATTTTTTCCGAGTTTTTTCTCTGTGTACAAAGTTCCGTAAGTTTCATAATTCTATTTATTTAAAAAAATAAAATGGAATCATAAATACATAGTTCTGTAGCTTTCCATTGTTCCCTTTTTTGTGTCAAAGAACATGTATCTATAGCAACATTGTAAAAGCTGACAGTAGTCCATCCTATGCATGGACCATAATTTATTTGGTAAATTCTCTTTCTGTGTGTGTATGCTTAGTTGCTCAGTCCTGTCCAACTCTTTGCAATCCCATGGACAGTGGCCCACCAGGCAGACAGATTCATTCCTCTGTTTTCATTGTTATAGCCATAGAGAGGAGTTGAGAGCATGGATCATGGAGTCTGCTTGGATTTTTTTTTTAATTTTTTGCTGGTTGACTTTCCACTTGGTGCCAGACACAGAATTATGGGGTGTCGGGAAGGTTCTCGTGTGGCTTGAATAGTAAAGAGGGAGATTCTCTCAACTTCCTTTTTGGCGTTTTGCTGTTCTGATATTAAAGAATGGAGCTGCTTCTGCTGGCTGCGGCCCGTGAAGTCTTGAGGTGAGGAGCTGGGAGAAGGGGAAGGGTGGGACCGGGCTCTTAGTGCCTAGGGCCTTGGAAGGAAGCCTGGTGGCTGGCAGTGGCCACTCTGGACAGGGGCCTGGTGTTGGTTTTGTTGGGCTGGCCACCAGGCTGCTGCTTCCTATGGTTTCCCAAGCCAGGTCACGTGATCATGCTGCTGGATGCTGGGGAACTGGGGACTTCAACACCGTGGCCATGAATAGGGGTGTGGACTTCTCAAAAAGGGTGGTGGCCCATCAGTGCCCGAGTCGGCCTTGAGGGGACTTGAGTGGTAGGGGCTGGCGTCCCCAGGGTACCAGGCACTTCCACACAAGTTGTTAGTAAAAGTGACACCCAGGCAGCACTGGTGGTACTGGTGGTCATGGGTGGCCACTGGCCGAGCCACTGGAGGGGCTGGCTGCCTTGCTCTTGCTTGTGGGCTGGTGGGAACCTCGGCAGAAACCCATGGTCACGGCTGGCGGGGATGAGAGCACTTGATGATGGAGCTCGATTGAAGAGGAGACCACGAGTGGCCACTCTGTGACCCAGACATGGGGCTGCCTGCCCAGATTGAATCCCTAGAGCCACTTACTAGCTTTGGGGCCTCTTGGTACTCAGCCTTCCTCTCACTAAAACAGGAATAACCACAGTATGCACTGTTATCATAGGGCTGTTGTAAGAATCCAACGAGTGAACGTATGTCATGGATTTAGAACAGTTCCTGGCACATAGTAAGTTGCTGATGTGTTAGCTATTGTTATTATTATTATTAATGGTATTGAGATGAACACTCCTATCTATATCTATAAGAAAGTAATATGTTCTTATGTTACATTTCTGGAAGTGGAAATTCTGGGTCAAAACGAGGTATATGTTAAACTTTCATACTTGTCACCCATCTGCCCTCCAGAAATGTACCAACTGATTGGGAGTAAAGATGAGGGTCTAAAGGAGAATTTTTAATTTTAACTGTACATTTCTGTACTAATTGAAGTTTCATCAGAAGATACTCATGCATCACTTGTACATATACTTTTAAATTGTCAGTTTGCTCTCTTACCAACATATCTTTAAAAGAACACATATGATCTCATCCTCACCAACACTAGGCATGTCAGTTCTTTGTCAGTGTCAGTCCTTTAAATCTTGACCAACATGATAGGTGAAAACGTTATCTCATCATGTGTATCTCTCGCTCATCTTTCATATATTTTGGGACCAATAGTTATGTTGCATATATTATGAAACTTAAACATGTTTATGTCATTGGAGTCAATGACTCTACATCTAAGAAGTAAAATCAAGACCTTATTAAAAAATAAAATACACTTTTAAAAATTGATGTGATACCCACAGATTCATGTAACAATGATTACCTTAATATTATTTATAAGACTAGAGAAGGGTTAAATACATTATAAAGTATGGTATCATCCATGTGATGCTATGTCATGCAGTCATTTAAACAATCATGTTTGAGAAGAGTTTGTAGGACGTTATTTTATAATAAATAAGGGGAGAGAAAAATCACATATTAAAAATACAAAGAAAAAAAGCCTGAGAAGGAAATATATTAAATTGTTAGCAATAGTTCTTTGGGGATGAGGGAACCTTAGGTCATTTTTTCTCGATTTCTTTTTTTTTTTTAACTTTTCTGTATTTTCCATATTTTTAATGGGTATGTTCTCACTCTTGTAATTTAAAAAAGGGATCCCTTGCCTTTAATAATTAAAAACTTGCGTTTATAGGGGAGGCTGTGAATGTTTAGGGGCAGAGAATATATGGGAAATCTCCATACTTTCTGGTTTATTTGCCATGAACCTAAAACTGCTCTAAAAAATGGGATTTATTAAAACAAACAAACAAAACAGGCGTTTTTCTTTCCCAGACATACACTTCTGGTCACCAGACAGGAAAAGCCCCACCGGAGAAGCAAATTCAGCTACAAACACAAGCACAGAACTCAGGCCTCATAAGATCACTCCAAAGTTATGTAGGATTTTCTAACTAGAAAGGGCGAAATGCAGGTGAGGTTGAATTTCAAGTAAATAACAGACCTAAGTAAGAAGCTCTGTGTCATCCCTTTTCAGCTGAAGTGTTTGAGGTCATGGGCACCAGCTGAAAAGTCAGTGTCTGGGGTATTCTCAACGACACAGATCACCTCCTGACCTGAGAACCTTTCTCCCTGTGAGTTTGTGCCCTTCCACGGAATCTCTTGAGACCTCCCAAAAGCTCTTCCCCAAGAGGACAAAGGGGAAGAGCTGCCCACAGGGTAGGCTAGGGTGAGGCCAGCAGCTCACAGGCTGTCTCTTCTTCTGTCATGTGTCCACACTTATGGAATGGCAAACACTTCTGACAGACTCCAGCAGGGCCACTGAGAACCAGTCAATAAAACAAGCTGGCCATGGGGAGTCCTTAGAAAAGAGGCACCATGTGAAGCCCAAGAGATACTGACTCATCCTCATCCCTGTGATTGATTCTCAGCCCAAGGTTTATACGAGATTCATTGTTATTTCCTTGATAATGCTCCTGCTAAGTGTGGGTTGGGAAAATTTAGTGTTTGTCTTTGCAGGATTTTGTTCATTCACTTCCTAGACCCAGTTGGATTTCGACTGGACCAGCCTAGCAGATCACTGCCCCAGTATGGTTGGAGAAATATGGAAGGAAGTGCCTTATCCTGAAACAGCCTCTCCTGAGCAGATTATCATGGGATCTAAGGGCCCACCACCAGTGATTCATAATAACGATCACTTAATCACATGTTTATAAAACGCATTGATTTATCAAATGCATTGATTTATCAAATGCATTTTTTCCTGACCCATAGTATTTCTGAACAGATTTTCATCCAAGTCCTTAGCAGGCTCAGCAAACTTTAGCTGCCACTTAAGTAAGGCCTGTGCTAGGTGGCATATCTCAAGGACATACAGCATTTTTAATGTTCTACTAAGGTGTTTTCACATATGACTTTACCTCTGCTTCATCTTCTTGGGGCCCCCTGCATTGGCCCCATATGGCTGTGGGCAGGGGGGGAGGCACCCATTCATCTCCGGTCCAGCTCTAAGTGCTCTCCCAGCTGCACCGGCTGGTAGTGGAAATGGTGAGAGGAGGTCAGACTGACGGCCCAGTAGGCACAGCCCTGACCATTGACAGACTGAGATATAACCACTTCAGAAGCCCTGGTGGTCCATGTGACTAGTGCCCATGAATTATGGAATCATCTACTGGTGCTGGACTTGGGTCAGATTCACCAGCTCTCACGCAAGTTCACTTTGTCTCTTTGTGAAATGGCGCTGATAACAGTGCCATTTCCTAGGGGTTTGGTGAGAGTTGCAGATGTTAACACATGCCCAGTGCCTGAACTTGCCCTCTCTAGCACTGACAGTAGGTGTTCCTTAAACCGAAGCTTCCTTTCCTCCTAGGGCAGGTCTGGGAGGCCCCAGAGCCTTGGCACTTTAGCCCTGGAATGGGCTTAGGGATGCCCTGGTACCGTGAGTATTTCCAGACTTTTAGATTTCAATCATTAATAAAATTAAAAAGAAAAATAGGGTCAGCCTGAGAGTTGCTGACACTTTATTTGCAAGTAAGGGCACAAAAAATAAGTGTACAAAGACTGAAATCTATTCTCGTTTTATTTCATAAAAAAAGAATCTTAACCACCTGTTTTAAAAAAAGAGGACTGGCATAATATCCAAATAAATTTAGCTTCGTAAAAAAAAAAAAAAGCAACTTTTACATTGTCTTTTCTGAAAATCAGTGAAAACATCACTGACGATTCATGATCGTCAAGCCAGGCCTTTGCTTTATGGATGAGGCCACTGAAACCCAGAGAGGTGGAGTGACATGCCCAAGGTTCCACCGTGGCTGCTGTGGGTCAGTGCTGTCTTGAACAACACAGCTCAGTGGGAGAGTCCCTGTCTTGTGGCTGAGATGGGTGCTCTGAGCTGACAGTGGCTGGTCTGGGTTCCACGCCCAGCCATTCGCCCTCAAGTCAATTTTCTGCCTTGTTTGCTTCTTTAAAATAGGGATGATCATCAACCCCTCACTCAAGACTGTCTGAGAATCTAATGAAAGAAGAGCTTCGAAACTGCTTGGAGGGACTTCCCTGGTGGTCCATTGGTTAAGACTTCTAATGCAGGGTGTGTGGGTTCGATCCCTGGTTGGGAAGCTAAGATCCCACATGCCTTGGAGCCAAAAAACCAAATCATAAAGCAGAAGCAATGTTGTAACAAATTCAATAAAGACTTCCACATCAACAAATCTTAAAAAAAAAAAAAAAAAAAAAACCTGCTTGGAGATGCATTCCAGGGCATTAGAGAATGAGGTATTAGGAGTGAAAAGTTTCACAGTCTATGATTTGCTTAAAAGTATTTCAGTCAACAAAAGGAGATGAAGCAAATAAGGCAACATACAAACAATGGTTAATCTAGCTGAGGGGTATACAGGTAGGTATAGTTACCCTTATCTCTACACTTTTCTGAATACTTGAAATTTTTCATAGCAAGCATTCCATCGTCATACCAAAAAGTGCTCGAGCAAGGTAAACAGAAGAGATGGTGTTACTCACCGAGAAGATGCCCTTGGGGAGGTCTGGTCCTGGGCTCTTCAGCCAGGTGGGGTTCACCACCTCAGGAGCTGGAGCAGCCCACCCTTTACCAGCCTTGGGCACAGAACTATGGTCAGGAAGTGATTTTGGTTTCCCTGCTTCCTCCCCAAGCAGGCCTGGTGCCTGTGGCTGGGTGAGGGAAGCCTCCCACCTCTTCTCAGGGCAAAGCGCAACGCGCAAGGCGCTGCACTGTCTGACAGACCCAGCTCCAAAGAAGCAGCCGCAGGCACTGGGGACAGTGGGGGCTGCCTAGCACAGCCAACCAGTGTGGGGGGGGCGGGAGGGGGGTGATGAATATGCAGATAGAGGCCGGAGCTGGTTGGCTGCCCCCTGCCATCTCCCATTCCCACCCCAACTCAGATGCGCAGAAGACCCAGCTCAGAGAGGACCTTCTTGATATGCCATCTCTTCTGCTATTGCCTAAGGATCCACAGAGACTCTTGAAATTTTGAGACTGAATTATCCAGCTTCTCCCATTACATAGTGCTCCTGACCTCTTCTTCCAGATTCTCCAGGGAGTCAGCACCAAAGGGATCATTTTTCTCCCTGTCCCTCAAGTTTCTTGAGGATACAGAAACCAGTTCAGCACCAAAAACATGGCATCTCAGCTCTGCAGGAAGGCTATGTGACTTCTCCCTCCAGCAGAGTTCTGGAAACTGTTGGGGAGGTCATTTGCTGGGCCCAAAGCCCCCTTCTCTGGCAGAGCTGGGGAGAACTCACTGGCCAAATCACTTGTGCCAAACATCACTTGAATTTTAGCAACTTCTCCTTCAGTTTGGGAAGTAAAGCGAATGTTGTGAAACACAGCAATAAAAATCGATGAGCTTAAACTCCATGGATAAGTCCTCAAAACATAATGTTGAGTGAAAGACTTAAGTCACAGAATGATACAGGTACTGTGATTCCATTTTTATTACATATAAAAATAGGCCAAAATATCCAGATTATTGCTGAGTACTTATCCATCCATTATTTTTAATTACAAATGAATAAAGAGATGGACGAAATCTGGGTATCATGAGCAATACAAAGAGAATATAGGATATAGTCTGTATGGACCTCAGGCTGTAGCCCCATCTACCATCTGGTAGATATTAGGAAAAATGTAAGAAAGGATGTGAGTGTGTAGTTCAGGCCACACTTATGAATACTGGAGGATTTCAGTTAAAGAAAAATAAGGCTGTGTGTATTATTTAGGCTGAGCTGCCCTCTTTGTGAGGCTTCCCAAGTGGCACAGTGGTAAAGAATCCACCTGTTGATGCAGGAGATGCAAGAGATGTAGGTTTGATTGCAAAGACTCAACACAACTGAGCATGCATACACATGTCCTCTCTGTGGGTTTTTTTTTTTTTAATTAACTGAGCCATTTATTCTTCCTAGAAATACATATTTTTTCTTGTACAATTTGAAAGTAAATACGTCTTTTCCTCAGTTTAAAGAAGAGCCAAAAACCTGTGTACAGTTTAGGACACATGCATACTGAATCTGTGATGAACAGGAGGAGATGGTTAATATATAGTCCAGTATAGCAGGGGTTAACTCTGGGATGACCAGCAAGGAAGACCACACAGGGCTTTGTCATTTCTTAAGTTGCATGGTGAGTATGGGTATTCTTTTTATTCCTTTCCTTTAAATCACACGCATGTATTTTATATGCCACTTTGAATATATATTTTACCATAAAAATTTAAAAATTTTCTTAAGACCCCTGCCATAAACACAAGTTTTTGAACTTGTAGTCATCAACTCCTGTCCCAATAGATGATGCTGTGTCCTGGGAGTCTTTAAATACAGATGATGTAAGCTGATTGAGTTGGACCTTGGGCTCCGTGGAAGCTCATATGAGAATTTCAAGAAAATTAGTTTCAACCTTTATCCTGTGAGATAAACTTTGCATATTACCACATACGTGTTTACACACCCATGTACACTTCTACATGTGTGCGGTATCTCATACTGTAACATCTAATTAACTTGGGTAATGACTGAAACTCCAGAAATGCTTTGCCACTTTGTCCAGGCCTGAGCTTCTAAACTGTCAATGAGAATATCAAAAACTAATTATTGAAAACTGCAAAAATTAAGTAGCTATTAAGAAATATTAACAGCTACCCCTGCAAAAGATTGCCATGACTCCTGATTACTGTTTTTTGACTCTTCAGCTGCATGCATCAGTGTTGTCAGCATAGCAGTATGTATTCATTCCACTTGTATTTATTGAGTAGCAGAGGCTGCATCCTGTGAAGAGCATTCAGGAAAACAGAGTCAACTCTTTCCTCCTGCTACTCTGCCCAGCAGAGGAGACAGACAGGTAAAAATGACATTACAATGCAATGTAGAGATACAGGCACATGCTTTGGGAAAACAGATATGTTAATTCTGCTACATGGGATTTGGAAGGGATTCAAAAGGTATTTAGAGGATGATTAGGAGTGCCTAGGCAAACAGGGGAGAAGGCAATGGCAACCCACTCCAGTACTCCTGCCTGGAAAATCTCATGGACGGAGGAGCTTGGTAGGCTGCAGTCCATGGGGTATCGAAGAGTTGGACGTGACTGAGCGACTTCACTTTTACTTTTCACTTTCATGCATTGGAGAAGGAAATGGCAACCCACTCCAGTGTTCTTGCCTGGAGAATCCCAGGGACGGCGGAGCCTGGTGGGCTACTGTCTATGGGGTTGCACAGAGTCAACACAACTGAAGCGACTCAGCAGCAGCAGCAGCAGCAGGCGAACAGGAGTTGGGAACAGCCCAGGCAAAGATGTGAAGAAGTGAAATAGCTAAAGCTACTAAAGCTCAGCACCTGTGAGAGTAGGGGTGGGCAAGTAGGGAGAGGATTACAGTATAGCCAGAGGCCAGATTATCAGGTGCTCAGTGAAGAGTTTCGGAGATAAGTTTCATATTATCAGGTGAAGATTTTGGACTTTATCCCACTGATAGGGAGAAGCAATCTAAGGACTTTAAGCAGGGGAGTGACAGGATTAGATCTGCATTTCAAAGACATCTTTGACACAGATGTGGAGAAAGAGTTAAGAGAATTTGGGAGCAGTGGCCCCATGGGTCCTTCTGGGAAGCTTTTAGAAGTAATCCAGGTGAAGGATGCTGAGGACTTGATCAAGGGCAGCGGTAGGGCAAGGATGTTTTCTCTATTTCAAGTTAGGGCTTCTGCTCACCCCTCCAGAATTCCAGTGGAAGTGCTTTCAGGGTTTGGGCCATTGAATGTACCAGAAAGTTCCTAAGGACCAGGCAAGAGGACCCAACTAAAGAAACCAACATGAGTAGGCACCAAGTGGCTCATTCATTCATTCTTAATTCAACCAGAAGCCTATAGAACACCTTTTCTATTAGGAAAGTTAACTATGAAAGTGAATACTCAGGAGCCTGGGGCTTTAAAGAGAGGGGAAGCTAAAGAATAGTGGAGTGCCATGTGCTTTCACTTTGAAGCAGGGCAGTCCAATTCAGCCCAGAAATTTTTACTGCACATCTAAACTATGACAATCTCTGTTCTAAGTGCTGGGGATACATTATAATTCAAAAATAAACAAACATAGAGAAAGAAATCTGACTTGTGGTTACCAGAGGAAGGGGGATTGGATGAAGGTATAAACTTCCAGTTATAAGTACTAGGGATGTAATGTACAACATGCTAAATTATGTTATTAATATATATGAATGTTTTAAAGAGCGTAACTGCTAAGAATTCTCATCACAAGAAAAACATTAAAATTTTTTTTCTTTAATTTTGTACCTATATGAGCTGATTTGTTGTTAAGGTGATTTGTTGTTAAGGTGATTTGTTGTTAAGGTGCTAAGTATTGTCCAACTCCTGGAGACACCATGGACTGCAGCACACCAGACTTCCCTGTCCTTCACTATTTCCCGGAGTTTGCTCAAACTCATGCCCATTGAGTCAGTAATGCTCTCTAACCATCTCATCCTCTGCTGCCCTCTTCTCCTCCTGCCCTCAATCTTTCCAGCATCAGGGTCTTTCCCAATGATCGGCTCTTTGCACCAGGTGTCCAAATTATTGGAGCTTCAGCATCAGTCATTCCATGGATATTCGGGGTTGATTTCCTTTAGGATTGACTGGTTTGGTCTCCTTGCAGTCCCAGGGACTCTCAGCAGTCTTCTCCAACACCACAATTGGAGAGCCTCAGCCCTATTTATGGTCCAACTCCCACAACTGTACATGACTCCCGGAAAAACCATAGCATTAACTAGATGGACCTTTATCTGCAAAGCGATGTCTCCGCTTTTCAATACGCTGTCTAGATTTGTCATCGCTTTTCTTCCAAAGAGCAAGTGTCTTAATTTCATGGCTGCAATCACCATCTGCAGTGACTTTGGAGACTTTATTAAGTCTGTCACGGTTTCCATTTTTTCCCCATCTATTTGCCATTACGTGATGGGAATGGATTGTCTAGATCTTAGTTTTTTGAATGCTGAGATGATGCTCGCTAAACTTTTTGTGATAATCACTTCATGAGATGCATAAATCAAATTACGCTATCTTGAATTTATACAGTGCTACAAGTCAATAATATTTCAACAAAAACTGTAATTTTAATAAATGGCCGGAGATACAAGAAGTGAACCAGACAGGCCAGGTTCCTAATCTCATGGAGTTTATATTCTAGGGGTAGAAAAACAAATGAACAGCCTCCAAAACGCGCAAGAGGTATGGGGAACAACCGGCTCGGCTGGAGAGAGTTTGAGCAGGGACGATGAGGAGATAAGGATGCAGAAGGCGATTTGGTGGACATCTTCAGGTCAGTTAAAGGGCAACGGGAGCCCTTCAGCGCTTCCTCGGTGTTCCGTTTCTGTGCTCCGGGGCTAGGGAGCGAGGGAAGCGATCTTTCCCCCTCTCTATCTTCGAGGAACCTGAGGCTTAGGGAAGCAACGTCACCGGCCCCAGGCCACGCGAAGTCTAAGCTCGCACAGGCTTGTCCACCCAAGTCCGAGTCCGCAGAAGCCCACGCCGCCTTCCGCGCGGGCGGAATGCGGCGGAGGAAAGGAGCGGCGCCCCGGCCGGGCAGGGCGCGGATGTCCCGAGAGAGACGGGCGTCGGGTTTCTCCGAACGCTCCGCGGCGAGACTAGGGGCGGGGCGGGGGCGCCCTGTCGCCGGACGGCCCAGCGGCCCTCGGAGGCCCGCCCGAGCCGCAGCGGGACCCCCGCCCCGCCCGCCAGTGGTTCGGTCCGCACGCCCGCCCGCCCCCGCCCCGCGCCGCGGGTGCCGCGGCCCGCCCCGCTTCCGGTCGCTGCCGGCCGACATCCGGTGTCCGCCCGCCCTCCGCTCCGCCGCCGAGATGCTGTCCCGGTCCCGCTGCGCGTCCCGGGCGTTCAGCCGCTCGCTCTCCGCCTTCCAGAAGGTACGGTCCGACCGGGCCGGGACCCCCGGCGGGTGAGAGAGTCGCCGGCGGGCAGGCGGGGTGGGGTGGGGGCGACGAGGGGCGTGGCTCGCCGGCCAGGCCGGGCACCAAGGGCACCGGGACGCGGAGGCCGCCGCCGCGGGGCCGGGCGGCGCGGAGCCGCTGTCGCCCCCGGGGCCGGCTTGTGGAGCCCGTTGGCCGGGCGCCTTTCCCGCGGCCGCCGGCGCCGCGGCCCCTGCCTACCCCACCCTCCGTCCGCGCGGGCGGAGGAGCCGCGCCCTCCAGACGCCAGACTCTGTAGAGCTCGGGGGAGGCGCCGCGGGAGCCCCCGGCTGGGTCCGGGGCCTCGTCTCTGGGTTGCAAGGCCAGGGGGTTATCACTGCCGTGGGCGAAGGCTGAGAGAGTCTGGCGGGCCCGGCGTCCCGCCCGCGTTGCTGCCGTTGCCTTTGCCTTTGGGAGGAGGCCTGAGGTTCACCTGTCACCAGTCCCGCGGGCAGCTTTGAGTCTGTGCTTGGGAAAGCTGTTTCTTCCCTCACTTTTCGTCTCTGGTGACAGACGTCTTCTTTCTCAACAGGGGAACTGCCCTCTAGGGAGACGTTCCCTGCCTGGTAAGTTCTGCCCTCTTGCCGTCCCCTAAAAATGCTCTCTCCTCCTCCTGGGCAGAGCCGCATGTGAGGAAATCGTGTGCCTGTGTTTCTCCGTCTCGTGTTCAGAGAGAGAGAGAGAGAGGAGCGAAACAAAAGACTCTTATTTTTTAATTATTGATTCATTTGGCTGCACCGGGTTTTAATTGAGGCACTTGGGAATCTAGTTCTCCGACCAGGGATGGAACGGGGATCGCCCCCCCATCCCCACCCCTACCCCCCGCATTGTTTGGAAGTGTGGAGTCCTAGCCACTGGAAGTCCTAGCCACTGGAAGTCACCCCAAATGCTATTTAGTAACAGCTGCCGTTTGTTCATTTAGCGCATAGTTACTCAGTATCTACTCAGTGTCAGGCAACTCTGCTGCTGGTCACTCACAAGGGATACAGTAGTGAATGGGGTTGGTTTCCCACCCTCCTGGAGCTTACAACCTAGTTAGGGAAAGACAATATGTAAATTGCTAAGCAAATAGACTATCTTGAATGTTGAAAAGGAAAGAAATGAAGCTAGACACTGAAGCTGTCACCCAGAGGATGTGACAGGGGCCATCCAGATGAAGAGCAGAAGGAAAGGGAATGGCATGTATAAAGTCAAGGAAAGCGCTTGTCGGTATTTTGGAACTAGCAAAAGAGGTGATTTGGCCAGAGCATTTTGGCTGAGGGAGAGAGTGGCATGAGATAGAAGATGGCAGAGAGACGAGTGGAAAGAATTCAGGTTTTTATCCCAATAGTTTTTTATATGCCTGGCATAAATATTCGTTGAATGAGTTGATTTTCTTGTGGGCATTCTGTGTGCCAAGTATTGTTCTGAGTGTTTTCTGTGCATTTTTTCAGTTACTCACCAAGAAACAGTAAAATAAATATTTTCTCTATTTTACAAATGTATGACTCAAGGCTAAGAGAGGTTAAGTGCCTTGACCAAGGTCATTCCACCAACAATTGGTCAAGCCGGATCTGCTCCTCAGCCTGAACTCCTAACTCATCATATTATCATTTACTCATAATGAATAGATTATTTGTTGAATTCTCAATACATGCCAGACACTAGAGGTGGTCTCTCCCCTCCAGGAGGGTACATAAGTACCCTTAATTACATAAGTACATAATTACATTGTGATTATTGTGAAAGAATTAGAGGGTGGGATGATATAGCCAGGCTTGGGAGGGTGGAGACTGAGGTGGCACCATCAGTAAAGGCTTCCCCAGAGAAGTGACATTTATACCAAGTCTTGGAGAATATATAGTAGTTAGCCAAGAGAACGCTATTGTAGGCAAAGGGAATTGCTTATGCAAAGTTTTCAGACCAGAAGAGACATGACCAGTCATAGAAATGGAAAAGAAGCCTGTCTGGAAGGGCTGGACAGGAATGTGTAGTTTTTGGACTGAGTCATGAGATCATAAGCACCTAGCACAGTTTTAGCTCATAGGGGACTCTCAGTAATAAATTGTTTAACTTGGAATGTTTAACAGTAAACATTTTCTCCATTTTATAGACTAGCAGGACAATGGGAAGAGCCTTGTTCTTGCTGTTTGCATTGTGGTCCAGGGCTTCTCCTTGGGCTAGCCATGTAACCTCCAAAAGCCCTACTTATATGTGAAATGAGAAGAATGGCAGTGGTCGTTCCACTTCAGGGAGCGTGAGATGAAAATCAAAATGAGGTCATTCTGTGAAAGCTTTTTATAAATTCTGAAGCACTGTACAAATGAAACTTGCTATAGGATCCACTCTAAAGTGGACTTAGGGTTCCAGAAATCAGTATGGGCTACTTGCTGGCTTCAAGCTCATGTACATGCTATGTTTGGGATTTGTACTGTAATCGTGGGCTGTTGGACATAAAGAGGTGACTTACTTGACTGAAACCTTGAGGATGTTTGTGGTGAGCTGGGACAAGAGAGAATTGTCTTCCATTGGGTATTGCCTGTGCCCATGGTTCAAAAAGAGTTGTTTTTGATCTGAAAAAACAAGACACAGGAAAGAACATAATCCGGTGAAGCAGATAACGGTAATTAGTTGTCTGTTGAGGCAGCGCCTATCTGTGATGAGGACAATGGGTGGGGCAGAAAGGAGCACTCACCTTGAGTGTGGCCAGAGCAGAAGGTCTCCACAGTCTCCGAGAGAGTGGAAAGGTAATAAATGGAGAGGAGGCATGACAATTTGCTTGAGCAAGCTGGAGACCTTGGGCCTGAAGTAACCTGGTCTTTGCTGTTGGGATTCAGGCAACAAGACTTCCAGCTCACTGCATTTTAAGTAACCATGGAAACAAACTCCGACCAAAGGTTCCCACTCCTTCTCTAGGCTGTGTGTAGTCACAGGATAAGTGATCATGTGTCTCTTTCAGGCTTCAATTGTATTTGAAAACTTGGGAAGTAGAGGCATTCTATCATGAAAGCATACAGGGATAATGAAACTTTATGAATTTTGAGATAAATAAGATTATAGAATTCTCCCCTTTCTTCCTCAAACCCATTCCTAACAGTCACACATACCTGTTCTCTGCCATTATGATTACTATGGTGGAAAAGTTTAAGAGGCAGGGTTCTGTGTGATACAGATTATATTATTGCCTGCTGTTGATCCTGCTCTATCTCAGAGTTAGGGGGTGAACAACTTCTTCTCCATTCCCAGCAGGTATCCTGTATGAGATAAAGAGTTGTTGGTTAAGAGTTGTTTTGTTTCTTGCAGGGATCTCCTTATGTCAGGGACCAGGTTACCCTGACAGCAGGAAGACTGTGTAAGTATCACTGGGGAGCAGAGATATGTGGATCCGGGGTATTGAAGACACCAGTTTGACCATCTGTTTTCTTTCCTGTCTTTCAAGCCTAGTAATCAAGCTGGTTATATTGAGTCCCTTGACCTGACCTTGATGTTACTTTATGACATGAGGTTGAGCTTCTGCCCCATGTGAATATTGGACCAGGAATGTGTCAGGACCAGGTGTTCCGATCATAATGAAAGTGAAGCTGGAATCCACTTTTTATGGGAATAGATAGAAGGGTGCTCCTAAATATTCTGGTTGGATGCAAGTGAAGCTGACGGACTGGAGGTTACATTTATTGTGGAGATTAAGAGCATCCTTTTGGTTGCATAGTTACACATTTTAGAAACAGTAAAAGCAAGAGACTAGTCATTTAAGTCCTGGGACTTTGGCTAGTGTAGAGGGAATGAATGCAGCTATTGCATAATGCAAAATTTGGAGAGAGGCCACCCATGTGTGTTTCAGATTAACTTCTGCTTATGAATGTTGCTTAATGCTACTCTGCATTCCAAGTATTTTCAGGGTGGTAGTAAGAGGATGCTCTTTAGTTTGCTGTTGAGCAGCTGTCAAGCTTTCTCTCTCTCTAGGTAGAATCTTCAAAAGGAAGGGTCAGCAGATTGCTCCTTCTTCCCTGTGCATTACAGTGGCAGTTTGGCATTCATAAGTCTTTCAGCTGTGCGTACCTTTTGATCTTGCAATCCCATTTCTAGGAATCCGTGCTGAACTCCGAGTGTACCCCTGTTTCTCAGAATGATGAAACAACGTGGATTGGTTAGGTTATGCTATGTTATATGTTCATTCTATAAGTGGGAAGAAGCAGGTTATAAAATTATTCCTTTTGTATTGTATAGTATAGTCCCATTGTAAATGTTCTTTTTGCTCTTTCTAAGTTTTGTACTGTTAACATCTAATACTTTTGTAAATTAAAAATTATTTAGAGAGTTAAAGTGTGTTTCTCATTTACAGTTTAAATGAAAATTAGAGTGGCCACAAATCCTATGCAATAAAAACAACAAATAACTATTTGAAAGTAAATTATTTTAAAAACCCCTAAACTTTGAGTGATGAGGGTCACAGATTAGGGTATTACTCTAATCTAGTTACTGTTTTTGTATTGTATATTGCCTTTTTTCTGTGAATAAGGTACCGATTTTACTTAAAAATCTCTTATTGTAAAAATGTTTGGTTTTATGTTTTTATTTAATAGGTTACACATTTACATGGTTCAAAAGTAAAAAGAGTGTCCATGAGAAGATTTTACCCTGTTCTCCTGGGCTACTGCACTCCTCTTCCCAAAGGTAGCCGGTGTGCCAGGTTCTGGGTGTCCTCAGAGAGCAATCTCTGCATTGATACAATACCCGCTAGTTCTTTGCCCACAAACATGTACCTATACATGGTTGGAAACTTTTATGCAGAACATTTTGTGTTCTGTATTTTTTTTAATAACACATATTTTCCCTTGATTTTACATAGAACTTAAAAATGCCAAAGGCAACTTAAATCTGTGTCACTTTTTATTGTAAAGGTGCTCGTTGTAGAATATTCAGACAGTCCTAAAGTGTAGAAAGTGAAAGTTCCCATCAGTCTATATCACTTTCCAAAATGTGTGTGTGTGTGACAGATAACCACAGATACCATATATATCAACGTTTCTCACTCTGTAGTGGTAAGCACTGTTCTTGGTTTTGTGCATACAAAAGTCATACCATTCTCCAGGTTACATTATTTCAAGTTAGTGTCATATCAGAGAATACCTTCCTCTTTTGAGGTTCCTCTTGAATGAGTCCAGAGTGGACTGATGTGCTGCCCTCTGGCAGGAGAACAGGAGATTATGAGGTTTTTGGTGGGGATTTTTTGTTTGTTTTGGGTTTTTTGCTTGTTTTGCATGTAACACCTTGTTTTACTTGGAGAGAGGTCTCATCTTGCTGTCTTATATAAATCTGTAATCACAAAGACAGAAGTTCTGCATAGTGGCAAGTACCCTGAGGGCATACAGTTTTATCTTACTTGGATTAAGTTAATAGAAAACCTAATCAGGAAGCCAGTCCTTTTGTGGTTATGCAAAGGACCACAGATGGTAAAGCATCTGCCTACAGTGTGGGAGATCTGGGTTCAATTCCTGGGTCGGGAAGATCTCCTGGAGAAGGAAATGGCAACCCACTCTAGTATTCTTGCCTGGAAAATCCCATGGATGGAAGAACCTGGTAGGCTACAGTGCATGGGGTCACAAAGAATCGACACAACTGAGTGACTTCACACTTTCTAAAGGATTGAGATGCTGTCTTTTTCTTCAAAGACGCAAACCTATGTCTGTTCTGGAAGAGCTGGCATTTCACTGCAGCACATTTCACTCACCCAAGGGCCTCACTGCTTAAAGCACCCAGGTCATCCAGGCTTTACTCTAGACCTACTGAGTCAGGGTCTCTGGGATGGGGCCTAGACAGGTTTGCTTTGAAAAAGTTCCCCAGGTAACAGTGATGGGTGTTGCTTGTCAAGAATCGCTGGTTTAAAGGGAAGGTGAAAGAACCTAAAGAAGAGTGGATATTTGTATAACCGACTCACTTTGCTGTACAGCAGAACCTAACATAATATTGTAAATCAACTGTACTCTGATAAAAATTAATTCAAAATAAAAAACAAAGGGAAGGTGATCCTTCCTGCCTTATCTAGACTAAAGTATAAGTGACTCACCTGTTAAAGGAGTTTACTTTTACGTTTGCTTTGTAGCATTAACAGCAGTAATATCTTCAGCGTCCGCTTCTTCAGAACTACAGCAGTGTGCAGTAAGTACCTTCGGCTCCCTGCGCTCTTGGGAATGGGATTTTAATGGGAAGAGTAGTGGTTGGCTGAATTTAATGGCAGGAAAAAAGGAGAAATATGGACTGCATGATTTCCGCCCCCCATCTTTTCCTAGAGGATGATGTGATTACAGTCAAAACCCCAGCGTTTGCAGAATCTGTCACAGAGGGGGATGTCAGGTGGGAGAAAGGTAAGACTTACTGCCTTCTCACTTCTTAAGTTTAAATCTTTTGAAAAGACCCCATTACTCCCCTAACCCCCATGATAATCAGTTGAACCTATGGCTCTGCCCTTTTCTTTACGTGCCGTGTACTTCCCCCTGGCCTGTAGGAAAGGGGTCTTGTAACACCTGCCAAAGGGGATTTTATGGCCACTTTTCTTGTTACCCACAGCTCACCTCTAACAGGTAGCCTTTGACTGTCTTTTCAGCTGTTGGAGACACAGTTGCAGAAGATGAAGTGGTTTGTGAGATTGAAACTGACAAGGTAGGCTTGCCCTATTGGTGCCGTCTTTTCATGGTCTCCCCTTGGTTTCTTAACCTAAGGAAAGGAACAGGGACTTAGTTGTTGTTTGAAGATAATTTTTAGCTGCCTCAGTTGTAAAATTGTTGGAATAGCTCAGTAAAAAAAAAAAAAAAGCATTTAAAGTTTAATTTTAGATTGTTCTAGGTATATGTACTATGTACTTTAGTAGTTTTAGTTTTATAGCTTTTGTGTGTGTAGAAATGAACTGTTTCCAGTTGTTTTTTATGTATCACTTGGAAACACACTAACTGAATCTTGCTTTAATGTTTCTGAGAAAGGACAGACAAGATGAATCTTCATAGTAGCATTGATTACTCTTATTCTGAAAGTGTGGCCTTCATGTTTATGCAGGGTCTTGTATATCTGTGTTGCAATTCCTGTGACTCATTTGAGATTCTACACAATTAATTTTCTAATGCCGAGTAAAAATTTGGACTCTTTCTCCATCTGTCTTCCTTTTGAAGACCTCTGTGCAGGTTCCATCACCAGCAAATGGCGTGATTGAAGCTCTTTTGGTACCTGATGGGGGAAAAGTAGAAGGAGGCACTCCTCTTTTCACACTCAGGAAAACTGGCGGTAAAGAAGTTCTCCTGGTTGTCAAGGTCTCCAGTGTTCCCCCTTGGAATTGGGGCTGAGCATAATATACTAATTCCTTGATACATCAAATACCATTTTGCCCTTCCTCTGCCTTTAGTGAGGCAGTAAGAGGAGATATATATATACACACACACACACATATATATATATATATAGTGTGAACTTTAAATGTCAAGTTTTAGAAGAAAAGGGTATTAAGAAAATAAACCTCACAATAGTGTTCTTTCTGGTGCTAGACTTTTTCTTAAATAGGAAGGAAGAAGATTCTAGAGATAGTGGTTTTTTTCCTGTCCCCTCCCCCCACCCTGGCAGCAGAGTAACATGGGGGCTTTAAAAATAATACAAATGCCCAGATTCTGAGGCCAAGGGATTCTGATATATTAAATCTGGGGTTTTCAGGTGCTGGTTATCTGTCATAGTTTTTGTTATTGTCTTTATCATTCTCCAAGTGATTCTGATACGTAGCCAGGGCTGGGAGCCAGTATTCTAAAGTGATAAGAAACAGTGTTTCATCATGTCTACTATGGACAATTTTGGAGTATTTTTTTCACATCTATTCTGTCACAACATTTTTTAGGGAGGGTTGAATTTTTCTTGGAAAGAAATGAGGAATAAGGAAATGAATTTATATTGGATCTTATAGTCAGTATATTAGAAATTAGGAAAGAAAACTTTTGATTCTTAGTTAAATGCTGCAACTACTAAAGTCTATTTCATGGTTAAGATAGTTAAACGGAAAGATGGTAGATTGCATCATTATGTTCGATCAGGGTAAGATCAGAAGCCCAGAATGGAAAGAACATGTAGTAGAAGACTAGGGAATAAGATTGATTCTTCTAGTTGGAGAATTTCATCTTCTGACCATTCCTTAAGAGGGTGTTCTTCTGATTTAAATACAAACCCAGATGGTGATATCCAAATGGGTAAAATAAAAAAACATTTAAACTTGTGAATTTCATTGCTTGACCACCTCATTGGTTTCTGAGAGTTATTCTAGATAAAATGCTTTGAACTCTCAAGTCTAAATGTGTCCTTAGATTATTTAAGCGTTTATTTTTTAATAGTTAAGAGCATTCTTCCACATGTGATGTTAAAATAAGAAACATAGGAGACAATCAGTATTACTGTAACTGGAAAGTTGTTGCTTTTATTTGTGTGTTTCAACATCTTAAATTGGCGGGTTTCTTTTGCTTTGAAGTCTATTACCATTGACTTAGGTGCTTTGAAAGTACTGGCTGAATATATGAGGACTAATAGATATTTATGCAATCAGGAAGGCAGCTGAATTCAGTCAGTTTTCTAATGTAGGACATTTAGGAGTCCTGGGGAAAGAACAGTGCCTTAAATCACTGTGTATCTCATAGCCTTACACGTACAGCAGGTACTCAGGAAGTATTTGTTAACTGATGTGAGAGAGAGCTTTTGCTGCTAAATTCTACTTAGTATCTGCAGTTTGGTTGCTTTCCATTCCATGTAGTGCCAATGGCATATATTTTTCTTGTTTTCCAGCTGCTCCTGCTAAGGCCAAGCCAGCCGCAGCCCCAAAAGCAGAACCTGCAGTGTCTGCAGTTCCTCCTCCCCCTGCAGCATCTATACCCACTCAGATGCCAAAAGTGCCCTCGCCCTCACAGCCACTCACTAGCAAACCAGGTAAGCCTCTGCCTCCCATGTGTCTTTCTACGGGAGACCATCTCATCTAATGTCACGTTCCCTCAGAGGGCAAAGTCTAAGACTAATTATGGTTCTGGACAGGCTTCATTGGCTGCATTGTAGAAAAAACTCTAGGCTTTGTATCAGAAGACCTGAGTTTGCATCTCAGCTTTCTGTGTATAGTTGTGTGACCTTAGACTAGTTATTTAACTTCTCTGACCAGATTGTTCATTTGTGAAATAGGAATGATAGTAACATATCTCAGCATACCTTGAAGATTAAGTGACAAGTGCAATGTGAAAGCGTGGGCATATACTCAAGTAAATGTTTCTCATTTTCTGATGCAGTGTACCCTCTCTTCATTTACAGTGTCTGCTGTAAAACCCACTGCTGCCCCTCCAGGAGCTGGCGTAGGTCTGCGTTCAGAACATCGGGTAAGCCTCTAAGGACCACTTCCAAGAAAGAAGCTGAGGAGCAGTGTTGAGATTAATAAAATATGGGTACTCTCTGCCTGCCTTTGAGTGGCCGGCAGCTGATTCCCTTGGCCTGGCAAGGAAATTCAGTTTAGGAAGTGACTTGTTCATTCACAAATCATAAGACTAGAACTGGAGGTCTTCTGAACACTCGTCCGTTGGTTTTTTCCCCCACTCTTGTCATCCTACCACTGAAATGCTGTGGGTGAGAAAGGTATATGCAGGGGATGGTAGCCTAGTAACGCTTCTCCTCCCTCCCACTATAACACACACTTCAGAGAGGTGGTTTAGTGAGCTCTGTTGCTGTCCTTCCGGGATGCTTAGCTGAGGGCTGCCCAGTGGCAGTCAGGAGCAGACATAAAACCTCAAGGAAGTGTGGTCAAGAGTGTGGGTTCCTCTGCCTGAGAATACCTCCTAAAAATACTATAGCCTGAAAAATGTGTTGTTTCTGAGTTTCCATTCCACAAGTAGCTATTCTCCTGCAAGTCTTTATCACCAGAAATTGCCCTTTCTATAATGACTCTTGGGCTGGCTAGCCCTACACCATACTCTTCCTTTCCATAAATTGGTTTCGGTTTTTAAACCAAACCATTTCTTGGGCCTCTGTTCTTCATCAGACTTCAGGGCACATATGAGTGAGTAGTTTTTGTCTGTGTTTCCTTGTTCTTGCTCAGCGGAGCAAGCCACCACAGGAAAGCCACCTGGATCTCTTCCTGTATTTAGATAACTACGGTCCTTAATTATCCCCTCCTAGCAAGCCCAGTGCTCCTGCAGACTAAGTGGGAGGGCTAGGCCCAAAGACACCAGGTTGGCAACACTTGTCCCACTTTCCCTTTCAGGAGAAAATGAACAGGATGCGGCAGCGCATTGCTCAGCGTCTGAAGGAGGCTCAGAACACCTGCGCGATGCTCACCACTTTCAATGAGATTGACATGAGGTGAGAGCTCTAGTCCTCCTCCTCCCTGTGCTCTCTTCTTGCAAAACACTTGAACTCCCCCCCAAAATACTTAATAGCAAAGAAGTACTTCTTTGCACTGTTTCTTGACTTACACAGAGTGACCCACTGGTTTCATTCTCTGATTGACTTTCTTAATACTATCTGTGCCTGCCTCCTCTGTGACCTAAAACACAGCCTTGTAGATTTATGCCTGAATGTTGTGATTTCTGACGAATGAGGCTGGTAATAGGCTTAAACTCTAGTGACCACTGTTAACAAATAGAGATAGGGGAGCCAGTCCAACAAGGCTCCCCTTCAGGATAGAAAATCATTTGACAGCATGCCCAGAGTCAGGGGGCCATACCCTGCTTCCTTCTCATTGTGACTGCTCCTTATGTGTGTTCCTAAGCTACTCAAGATTGAGTGGGTAGAAAGGCATAGGCTTTTCATATCTTTCACCTTTCTCAACTTTGATAATGAAATGGGAAGCAAGTTTTGCTTTTAAAGAAAAAAACCTCAGAATATTAACCAAAGGGGCTGATTCAGTATGCCCATTTCTATAGTGAGCTAATTGTTGACTCACTTTTCTTCTTCAAGACTTTGTTTACAGGTGTAGGGAAGAGAATGTAGTTAAAGTCAACAGATGGCTTTTGAGTGCTTACTGTGCACAAGATATTACACTATATTTTGGTGGGATGCAAAGATGAGTGATAAAGAACCCTTAGCCTAGAGCTACCATCTTGTTGGATAAACACAAAGTAAAATCTAGAAAAACAAGTATCAGAAAGATACAAAAAGTGAGGGGTGGAGAAGAGAATGAGATCGTTTATTTTTGAGGTGGAGGTGGGAGTCAGGAAAGGCTTCCTGGAGAAAAAGATCTTTAAGGGGCCTTAACGATTCACATTTTGACATAGTGGAGGAGGGTCATTCCAGAAGATGTAAACTCTATGGACCTGGCACAGATAGGAAAGCCCAGGACACATCTGAGAAACAATCACTGTGAGGAAGATGTGTAGGAAAGAATGGTAAAGAAAGTTGGGTCCATATTTCAGAATGTTTTAAGGGCCAGGATAAGAGTTCATATCTAATACAGGAGGTAAAATCATCAAGTCTTTAGGTCATCTCTTCTGCTGCTTTTTGCCCCAGGTGCTTAGTGTGCTAATCTGCATTACACTAGGGTAAAGGGTTTCCTTTGGAAGGGGTCTGAAGAGTGTAGAGAGGGAGAGGGTTAGTGACAGCAGGCTGTCGCACTGTTCACAGAGTAGGGTTCTGTGGTCCACTTCACTGGATGTCATCCATTCTGTTGTGAAGCTTCCCCAAAAGACTAAACATCATCCAAGCCAAAGATTTCTCTTCTATCCATAGGATGTAGGGAAGGACCTTGACTAATGAATCACAAAGGCTGCAGCTTATGTTTCAGTGCATTAGGGCCAAATTGTACACAAATTGAATTGGGTTTTGAAATTCTACCCAATTCCTTGAGACAAAACATGTAAATATTTGTGGCCTTGAAAGATGCAGTTGGCCCAACAGCTTTGATTGGAAAGTAAGTAGAGCAGTTGGATCTCCTTTCAGTAGCTAATCGAGGTGTCACTTAATGATGGCTTGGGGTCCCTCTGCAGTCAGTAATCTGGTTTAGATTGAGTGCCCTTTGGGTCTTGTGCTGATCAGCTAACCCATAAGGGGCCTTTCTGAGACCACCTCCTCTCCCCTGTTGTCCCAGGCTCTGCCTCCAAGGACAGAACTCTGAAATAGAAACTACTTAATGACCAGACAATAGCATTTGGGCAGTTTTGAGAGCAGAGATGTGTATCGCTTCCCTTTCCCTCTTCTGCAGCTCTTGTGTCTTGGGAACCAGTAATGTCTTTAGGGTGGTAATCCTAGCGCTAAATGTAGTTAGACTCAGGAAGACAAACATTTAAAACCAATCAGTCCCCCTAGGAAAACTTCCGTTTTAAAAAATAAGAGGTCTAAAGAGGGGACTTAAAGTTATACCATCTTATCTTTCGTGCTGATGTCAGATTAGGCCATTATAGGGAGAAAGAGAAAACTGAGCATTTGGGCCTGAGATAAAGTTAAATTCAATTTCCCTCATGGAACTGTCTTCGCATAAATACGGAGATTTCTGCAGCAAAATGATGGGAAAGCCATTTCCCGCTAACTCTAGTACATGTGTTGTGTGTTTGTGAAAAAACAGCCCCAAAAGAACAAAGATTGGGCACACCGCAAAGGTTTACCAGCAGCCTTGCTGCTTATACTTTAAAAAGCTTAGGTCCACACATGGTCACTTTTCTAAATACCAAGGAAACTATGTCCATTAAATTAATTTTAAGGGCAGGAGCTGTGTGTTACCTTTATGTCTTGGTGCCTTGTATTGACCACCATGGGTGGTGGGGGTTAGTGCCCATTTGAAGGAACCAAGCAGACGGAACTGCTCACTCTGGGGGGATGCATGAATCTACTGACTTCCTCATGAGCCTAACACAACCCTGGATTGTATCCATCCAGAGGTGGTCAAGACTGCTTTTGCTCACATGAAACCTGTGCATCTGTGGTTTGGGGGTTTTTTTGTTTTCATTTGTTAGGAATGTCACAAGGAAGTCATAAGTAGGTTTGGTCGTATTTTGAAAATAAACAAGAAATATTTAATGAAAAAGTTAGTTGCTCAGTCATGTCCGACTCTTTGTGATCCCAAGGACTGTAGCTCACCAGGCTCCTTTGTCCATGGACTTCTCCAGGCAAGAATACTGGAGTGGGTTGCCATGCCCTTATCCAGGGGATCTTCTCAACCAAAGGATCGAACTCTGGTCTCCTGAATTGCAGACAGATTCCTTACCCTCTGAACCACCGGGGAAGCCTGTTTAATAAAAAGAATGGTGCTTATTTTGTGGACTTTCTGCTTTTAAGAAAAAAAAAAACCAAAAGACTATTTTCAGGGTAGATAGCTCCTGAATTCATTGTAGCTAGAAGTCACTTTCTCGTCCAGGGTGAGGCTGTTGACATGCTGTATGAACTCTCATTCATTTTGTCTGTCACAAAATCTCTGACTTCTGGAGCATGAAAACGTCCTTACACAGAGTGGATCTGATTCCCTTGGATCCAGATTTTTAAGGGAATGAAGTAATTGTGTTAACCTCTAGTGGACTGTTTCAAAACTTGAACTTAGATGGTCCAGAATAAGGGACAACTTTACCTAGTTGGATACCTGGAGTGTGAAAGTCAGAATTGAGGCTTCTTTTGTGGTCAGTTTGTTTTGTAATGTGTTCTTGCAGTAACATCCAGGAGATGCGGGCTCGGCACAAAGATGCTTTTCTGAAGAAACATAACCTCAAACTAGGCTTCATGTCGGCATTTGTGAAGGCCTCAGCCTTTGCTTTGCAGGAGCAGCCTGTGGTAAATGCAGGTGAGTTTGTGGTGGCCAGAATCAACAGAGGTCTGGGAGATATATGTGTAAGTACAGAAATGCTCCCCCACGCTCAAGACACATAGCGACGATGGTTTTCTGACTGAGGCTTCTTATTTCAGATGTGTGAGAACTTGAGTACCTTTCCTAGGGATTTATGGACTGACCTTCCTGAATGGGCATCACGAGTGCTTCCTCCCCACCAGCCAGACAGAACGGGTTCCCTTCCCAGTGCAGAGCTTGGCAGCTGCTCTGGCGACAGGCAGTTCTGAGCCAGTCCATTTCTCCCAGCTTCTCATGTCAGTGTGGAAACTCATGTTGTGGCTGGTGCCCACCCTCTCACAAGCCCTGTTATCTTGGGACCTGACTTCTGTGCTTGGCATAGCTCCAGGGTGACCTTTGATTTCTGGTCAGTGGACTTCATTGGAAGGCCTTGGGCTTGGCTCCTCTTTTGTGGGCTAGTGCTCATTTTCCTTACTTTTTGCTCACCTACATCATTGAAATGTTGACTTAACAAGCAGTTCTCTTCTCCACTGAGACAATTCTCTGTGTCCTTGGAAGATTAGAGAGAGGACATTGGGCACTTTTGCGACCCTCAGCAGTACAGGGTCCCGATAGGTCTAGAAATAGAAGTCCTGATCCCTTCCACCAAGTGGTGTGCCCTCGGGTAGGGGAAGGGCTTTGTTTCATCCAAATGTGAAACCTCTTTACTTCTTCCATTCTTATGCTTCCTGATGACTCTCTCCATCTCTTCTCCCTGCCCATACATGTAGGCATTTCTCAGAGTTCGCTTGGCCTCTTTCTCACTTTATATGCTTTTCTGGAGTGTCTTATCTACAAAACAACCTAGAATTCCTATGGAAAAGATTCTCAAGCCTGTATTTTCTCATGAGCGCCAGACCTAAATCCTTAGCAACTGGTTTGCTCTCTCAGGCTAGCGTATTAAAGACAGACCACACCGCTTCCTACCGAGTCTTCTGGAAAGAGGCTGGCCTCATTCCTCGTTGAGTGAGAAGCAGAATGGGTGACATCCCCCTACTTGCACTTCCTTTACTAACTTGCCCTTTCTGGGGGGCACTTTTAAACTTGCTGTTAGCTGAGGGAGGGCTAGAGTAGAGCTGGTGAACGAGAACTTGAGCACACATCTACCCTGGGTTAGCCTTTGCACCCATCCTTCTCAGGGCTGCCGAGGAGACCACTGTTCTCAGGCTTGGTCAGGACACCTGGGAGAAATGACGATTGGTTGGCGTGGGAGTAAGAGGGGTGCCAGCTGCCACTTGTGACGCGCTGGTTTTTGTGCTGGCTGGTCAGTCTACACTGTACAAAGCACCTCGGATTTTTACTCTGTTAATGCAAATGTTTCCTCACTAGCCTCGGCCTGGGGAGTTGTATGTAATATGTGTTTTCTCTCTCATAGTGATTGATGATGCAACCAAAGAGGTGGTATATAGGGATTATATTGACATCAGCGTTGCGGTGGCCACCCCTCGGGTATGTTGGAGCAAGAAGTGGGGAGCTCTGGTCTTTGACTCTTACCCATTTGAAGAAGCAGACCTCTTGAGAGATGTTTTTTTTGTAATTTTGTTTTTCTAGAAGGGAGTTACTGGAAGAATAAACCTGTATTTGACCATACCGCATTCTTTTATCTTTTGCAAGTCTAAATATTTTAGACTATATTAATCACGTTGAGTAATTAAGACAGTCTGGGGCGGGGAGACCTTTGGCTTGAATCAAGAGAGTTGTAACTATAAAGGGTACTATTAATTTACACCTGTAAAGAGCTTTTCATTCTCATCAGGGTCTGGTGGTTCCCGTCATCAGGAATGTGGAAACGATGAATTATGCCGATATTGAGCGAACCATCAGTGAACTGGGAGAGAAGGTAAAATGGAAGGGTGTGTGTGAGCTGTGGGGCAGGTCAGGGAAGAGAGTCTGGGGAGGATGGGCCATTGAGTGGTGCTCAGGGAGCTGGAGCCTCCCTTTGTTGTTAAAGGAGGACGTGGCCCCTGAGAATGGCAGTCACGAGCAAGAGCTGAAGTACAGCTCTGGTGGAGCTTTTGGTGCTCTTGTGAGTGAAGATCTCATTTCATCCAGTTACACCTGCTTGGAAAAGGAAAGGTCTCGGAGTCCTTTCCTCTGGCCTGTAACTAGTCACAGGCATCTCAGTTAAAGCTAGAACTTGGACCATTGATCTCAGATGTGAGCCTTCTGGACTTCCTTTAGGTGGAGGAAGCTGGTGTTGACATTACCTTTCATTTATAAAATCTGTTTTTAGGCCCGGAAGAATGAACTTGCCATTGAAGATATGGATGGTGGTACTTTCACCATCAGCAATGGAGGTGTTTTCGGCTCCCTCTTTGGAACGCCCATCATCAACCCCCCTCAGTCTGCCATCCTGGGCATGCATGCCATTGTTGATAGGCCAGTGGTCGTGGGAGGCAAGGTAGGAACCATCACCTTTAATGTTCCAGCAGCTATGTGATGAGGTGAGGGAAGTCTTAACAGAATGCTCTTTAAAGATTTGCTGTAGGCATAAGTTGAATCTCTTTGTTTCTGATTAATAGCTGAGGCATTGATTCTCAAACTGTCTGTGGAAGAGCAGCAGCTGGGAACTTGTTGGACATGCAAACTCTTGGCCCCTGCCCAGACCTAGTGAAGCAGAGAGTACAGGTGGTTCTGAGGCATGTTAAGGTTTGAGCGCCATCGAGCTGAGAAAGCTTGCTCCTTCATCTGGGGCTCGTCAACAGGCTTCCTTCCTGGGGAGTGTTGGGGGTACTGTTGAAGATGTGGTCCTCGCCTTGGGCATTGGAGGGCAGCAGTGCAGAGCCACTGTCAGCCTGCCCAGTTGTGGTGACGAGGCTTAGAGCTTTTCTGGAAGTCAGGGAATGAGGTCAGAGGGGCTTGAGCTGGCCCCACAAGGTATGTTGGTAGAAAAATGTTTCTGGGACCCCTTTGTTTAGAAGCTTTTGAAGTCCCTAACTCCTAACTCCTTGAATCCAAAAATTGTAGATATCTGC
The DNA here is from genome assembly GCA_007570785.1 of Antilocapra americana. Taxonomy (NCBI): domain Eukaryota; kingdom Metazoa; phylum Chordata; class Mammalia; order Artiodactyla; family Antilocapridae; genus Antilocapra; species Antilocapra americana. The sequence goes on along the minus strand of ML664174.1, from coordinate 645,345 downwards.
TGAAAATGCTCATATACCCAACCTTGCCTAGAATTTCAGAAAATTTGTGGACCCCGAGTTAAAAAGAAAGTATTACTATATCTTTAAAGAGAAAACTGCAGGTAGCCGAAACTGAAGAGGAACCTTTCCTTGTAGATGGCAGACAAGTGAGAGGGCAGAGCATGTGTTTTATTTAAAGACAGTTGTAAGGAGACTCCTGTTTTCTTGGGTTAAGCTTTTTGTTTTTGAGTATGGAGCCTTGCACTCAGGGTCTGGCTTGGTCTTTGAACACATTGTATCTAGATTTAACAAAGCAAAGTAGGAAAGTCTCTGGACCTGGGGACTTACCTGTGGGCTGTGCTTTGTCATCTCCTCCCTTCGTCAGGGCTTTCTCTGCCCCACTGCAGACAAACCTGTCGATCTCTCTTCTCTGTAGGTGGAGGTGCGGCCCATGATGTACGTGGCCCTGACGTATGATCACCGGCTGATCGACGGCAGAGAGGCTGTGACTTTCCTCCGCAAAATCAAGGCAGCGGTAGAGGATCCCAGAGTCCTCCTCCTGGACCTTTAGGAAGAAGCCTTGTGCCCTACACAACCATGCAGGAACTGAAAACCAGTCTTCTCCCTGTCCCCTCACAGGCCCCAGGTTAGCCTGGTGACAGACAGGCACGAGCTGCTGGCCTCAGCAAGGACACCAGGGCGCTATGTAACCAGCAGCCGCAGGTCTCTCTTGGTGTTGCTGCCAGTCTCTCTTCCTCTCTGCACCCTTCCTACACTTGAATATCTGATTTCCTTAGGCTTGAGGGAGAGAGAACCTTAATGGATGCTTATTATTCCTGCCTTTCTTCCCGTTAGCCCTCCACAGAGATGATTTCGCTTTCCTCCTGTCCAGTATACTATAGGGAACCTGCCGGGGACCATGTGATAAGTTTCTATCTTTTGAACGTCTGTTCTCCAGAGACGCCTAGGAGGGTGCTCTGCCTCCCAGGCTCAGAGCAGCCACTGTCCTGGCTGTGCACATCCTCACTCGATACCCCGTGTGGAGGTACTGACCACAGGCCACGGGGTGCTGCTTTGCTCAAGTGGCACCTGCCTTCTCAGCTGTCATTGCCTAAAAGCTGCCTCTTCTGCCTCTTCCAGGAAGCACATGATGGGTCTGGAGGGGCAGAGCGGGGGAGTAGGCAGCGTTGAGGTGGGAGCGGGCAGGTTCTGAGGTCGTGTGTTATAATGAGCCTGGAGCAGAACCCAGGCCTGCCCTCACACTCTGCACCATAACCCTGCGTCAAGAAGACCCGTTTTGGCACAAGCACACAGCTGTGGTTGTGCCGACCTTCCCAGGCGGCTAGGAGCCATTTCTGCCACCTTGTTCTCACTTAGATGCTAACACCTCTTGGCAGGGAGACAGAGCATGGCTCCTGGTAGAGACTGGCGTGAAGGTGGCTTCCTGTGGACTGGCTCAGGTTGTCTGGAGCTTTTAAATTCCGTTGGCATAAACCTGTGGGCTGCAGAGGTGGTTCTGCTCCTTCCTGTGTCAATGCCCTCCCTGCAGGAGCAGAGCCTTAGCCCTCCCTCTGTAGGACACAGGTCTGGTGGAGGAGGGATTGTGGTGGAGGCCAGCCCGGGTACCCGTGCACAGCGGGAAAGGGCCGGCGTCACCTCTGAGGCACTGCCTTGGGTCGGGCACTGGCACTGGGATTCTTGGGGGCGTGGTCAAACGCACACATCTTGTCAGGAAAGTTACTGGGCTTCACCACGCAGTATCCAGCCGCATCCAGGCCTGAGGCTGCTGACCCTTGAACACCGGGAGCCATGCACTTCATGCAGAGTGCCCATTTGTATCTTGAGCAGAGAAGCAAGGCCTGGGGGTTAGGTAGGGGGAGGGGTGGGAGCCAGTACTGAGTGCCTGCAGCAGCTACTATGTCTTCACTATTCAGAACCTGTAACTAAAATATTTAAAGAAACTGATTTTAAATGCAAATTAAAGGGCAAATGTTCACAAACAGTGTTCCTGCTTCTGTACTTCTTTTGGTTACTGAGGTTGTACTGGTGAAGACAAACTCGTTCCCCCCTGCTTGAAGCCCCTTCAAATGCTGACGTTTACGTTTTGGTGGGGCCTCGTGTTATTTCTGGGATGGACTAGGGAGAGGTGGAGCGGCTGATAATTTCACATTTTGCAGTTGATGGCCACATGGGTACCCAGATGCGCAAGGTTGGTCAGAACAGAAGAGGGGGGGTCCCCTCCTTGGGGCAGTGGTTTGTGAGGGCTAGTGGACAGGGCTGAGAGCTGATGTGTGCGGAGCACCTGTGACTGCTTGGTAGCGTTCAGGCGGAAACGCAGTCCCCGCCTGCTGATCTTGCTCAGGGTGATGACAGCTTTACATGAAGGTCTGTCACAGGAATGGAGTGGCTCCTGGAGCACAGGACTAGAGCTAGGAGGGTTCAGTGCAAGAATTTTAGAGTGATCCAGTCTGGGGCAGGGAGCTACAGGCTTTCATATCTTTAGCAAACCTACAGAGGAGGCATATTTAGCCCCATTTTTATCAAATGGGAACAAACTGTAAGCCCCGCTGGGACCCAGTTCTAAACCCAGGCCCTAGCAGAGGGCCGGATGTGCAGTTGCATGAATGAGGCCCAGAAGTCCAGAGGCGACTAGCGCTTCGTACAGTGCCTGGAGGTGGCCTGGCCTGACTTAGGGAGCATAGTAGAAGGGAAAGACTTGGGAGCGGACTCCACCAGGCTCTGGCCAGGCCCTCTCTTACCTCCTTGAATTCCAGTCTTCTCAGGAGCCACCGTGTGTTCAAGGGGTCACTGAGGACTGGGCCCCCAGCCGCAAGCACCTTTGAACTTTGCTGTTTTATGTCCCACAGAGCCTGGTGTCCGCTACATGCTGGGACTTTTCTGTGGGCTCACAGCTGCTCTGTTGGGTACAGGCTGGCATGCTGTTCACTACCAGCCCTGCTTCCTCCTTCCTAGCAGGTTCCAAACACACTCTTGGTTATCATGGAGTTTCTCTGGGGGACCCCTCCTTTATTCCCATTCTAGCAGGGCCCCTCTTATTGTGTTAATGAGGCAGGGACACCAGAGGTGAGAGCAGGCTTTATTGGAGTGGGGTGGAGGAGGTGGGCAAGCCCCAGGGAGAGCCAGCCCGTCCCTGTGTTGTTTTTGCTTGACTCACTCCAAGGACCTCCCCACAGTGCAGGTCCCCAGCCCTTCGCAGCCAGGACTGGAGGGCCGTGTCAGAGATGCCACCTGGTGGTGATGGAGACTTAGGCGAGGAGGAGTTGAGGGGAGAGGTCTATGGAAGTTTCTGTCTTGGACGCCACACCCCAGTGACAGGGTGAGTCCTGAGAAGAAGAAGAGGACCCCCAAATCTGGGGAGGGCATTATCTTTGGAGGTAACTACTTATCCCACTTCTTCAGAGACCAGAAACTTCTTGCTTCTGGCTAAACGCTTGGGCAATCCTAGGTGTGTGGTTTCATTTCAAAAGGAAATGAAGTCACAGTGGGCAGTGGATTGAGAGGACCGTCAACACTGAAATGCAAAATGGTAAACAGGACAAACGTCCGAGAAGGGAATCCTAGTGGAGACAACTTTCCTTCAAGTGGCTTCAGGCTGGAGACGGAATCGTGGTCCCCCAGCTCAGACCCACAGGCCAGGGTTTGCTTTCTCTCCACGTGGGTGGCCTAGCTGGGGAAGGAAGCCCTTTATTCTGTTTTCAGAACTTCTGTAAGTTTTGTAGAACTTCTAGGGTGGGTTGTCCTGTCCCTTCTGCTCTACCCCATGTCGGCTTCTTCCCTGCTTCCCTGCCTCTCCCATCCCCTGGGAAGTAGCCTCTGGTGGAAAGGGCACATTGGTTGCATGGGTAAGATGACCGTAGGGCAGCCCTGGTTTGGAACCACGAAGCCATGGGATTAGTATCCTGAGATGAGCCTCCAGAGACATCCTGAGTGGGGCACATGACAGATCATGAGTCACAAGATTTCTCGGCTCAGCAGGTGGTCAGTAGCTCAGAGCTAATGCCAAGGAAGGCACCTTTTAACAGGGCAGCTCCGAGTTCAAGGTACAGGGTGTAGACACAGCAGGTGACTGTTGACTGATGGGTGGAGGATGGACAGGTGGAGACATTAAAGCTGCCGGACAGGCTGAGATCTCTGCCCCTCAGCACCAACTAGAAAGCATTTCTCCAAGAGGTGGCTGGGGAGTCCACAAGGCCCTTCCTGGTCAGTGGCGATGAGACTTTTGAGGCCCAAGCGGGGGTCCTGACCAGGAAAGGCAAGCTGCCTTGCATTCTTTGCCTGCAGGCCACTGATTGGAGGTGGCAGGCAAAGAGACAAGAGGAGAGCCAGACCAGTCCAGCTGCTTCCATCGCCAATGCCACACCCTCCTACCCCACCAGTTTGCTCCACTGGATGGAACTGAAAAAGGGGTGGGCCTTGAGTTTGTGGGCGCCGCCGCCTCCAGCGCCCAGGCGCCGGGCCGGATCGAACTGCAGCAGCTGCGGAGAAAAGCCCAGTCAGCCCTGGGCAGGCCGGCCAGGCCCCCGGAATCCCGTGTTACCCTGGGGAGGGTGCGGGGGACATTGGTGTTTGGCCACCGAGATAAAGAAATTTGTTGTCCATATGACCCTCCTGCACCCACCCCGGACACCTAGTACATGGGGTGACTTGTTGACACACAGGGCTCTGTCCTCCCTTCTGTCCACCCTCAGGCGAAGAAGGCGCCATCGGGAGGCCGCCTGCACCTCACCTCAGACAGCAGGGAGGCTGCCGGGCCACTGAGCCACTCGGGCAGCTGCAGCTGGGTGTGGGGCTGGATTCCTGAGGGGTGGCTCTGGGACAGCGCCTGGGAAGACATGGGGAGGCGGCCCCCAGGAGTCTGTACACTCCAGTGGCGGCCAAGATTTTATTTCTTCCCCCTGTGTCACACCTCACGGGGCATCTGAGGTGTGACTCTGTTGCCTTCTGCTTTGGATCTGCTGCCTGCCGGGCTGAGGAAGGTGCCTGACACCCATGATTCCTAGTTTCCGCAACAACCTTCAAAGTAAGCAATTGGCACCCTCATTTTAAGGGCAAGAAGCAGGTTGACGGATTTGTGCTGAGTTCAGGGTTTGAACCCAGGCCTCTGTGGCTCCAAGCTTGCTAGAAGCACTGGGTTGCCATAGAGACAGGCACACTATCAGGAATAGCACTGAAACCTGTCTCCTTACAGAAAGCAAATCTCCACGGGCAGCTCCTTTGCCCTGGCGTGCTCCTGCCAGGGTCAAGACAAGGTTGTGGTGAGAGGAGGAGGCAGGACCTGTGCTCCAGAAGGGTGCAGCTGTGGGGGAGCAGAGGTGTGTCTGGAGGTCAGGAAGACAGGCAAGAAGCCACCTGGAGGAAGACCAGGAGCCCTGGGCTGGACGAGTGGGTGGGGGACCCTGGCTAATAGGAGAGAACCACTCTGGGCCGCTGTTTGCAGCCAGGGCTCTCAGAAGCCCTGGCCACAGACAAAAGCAGGAGGGAGCCATGAGGGACTGGTCAGCTCTGAACTTCCGGTTACACTGCATCTACTCAGGGCACTTCCTGCTCAAATGGAGCTTGGCCTCTCCCTGCTGCCTGACTTAACCAGCCCCAGGTGCACTGAGCTCATGGGGGAGGACAGAGGGCCGAGCCCACCACCCTGAGCAAGGTGCTTGCGAGGGGAACTTCAAGCTCTGGGTCGACCCAGGCTGGACAGGGCAGCTGCTGGCCTGGGATGATGGAGACCCTCTCTCTAGTCTTCCAGCCAAAGTCTGGGAGGGTCACAGCTCTGAAGAGTGGACTGGGGGACGTGGTCTGAGCAGTGGGGAGAGGAGGCCTGGGAGAGATGATCCGAGGAAAAGGGCTGTGTCATCCTCAGCCTCCCTGCAGAGCCAGGCCCAGGCGCCCTCTTCCAGGAACCTTCCCCGAGCACCACAGCTTGACTCTCCCTCATGTAAGCTGACAGTCTCCCTAGCTCATCGCCACTTGCCTGACGAGGGTGGGGGTGCAGAGTGTGGCCAAGGCCTGGGTGGGAATTGCTTCCTTCTTCTCTCACGGCCTCCAGGTTGGGGGAGAGGGGGCCTGTGCTGACAAGACATCAGGCCCAATGGCCCGGTCTTGAGCAATCAGGTAGGCTCAGCCCCCAAGCACTGACCGGCTGGACTAACCCCAACCCATCCGATGCTCAGTGACACCCGCCAGGCTCCACACCCTGCCCACATGGAGCTCACCGTCCCGGTCAGCAGTTCATACAGGAGAGACCCAAAGCTCCACCAGTCGCAGGCCTCGGTCAGCTCCGAAACGCCACCGACCTCTGCAGGAGCAAGAACGCACGAGTCCTCAGTATCGCTGAGAGGACGGGTCTCCTCTCAACCCCTTCCCCACCACCCCCACCCCCAGGTTGTGTCTGTTGCCTCTCTCAACCTCAGTCCCCCCGGCCCACCCCACACACAGACACTCAGGGGCTGCCCGGGCCCTCCCTTCTTGCCTGGGGCGCTGTAGAGGTTGCGCGAAGCCTCCCTGCAGCACTGGGGCTCCACCTCTGACCACTGGCCAAAATACGTGAGCCGGATGTGGCCTTGTCATGCCATGTGTGTGCCGGGAGGAGCAGGGGGCGAAAACTGCAGTTAGTCATCTTGGAGCCTTTGGCTTGGGGCAGGGGACCCCAGGAGCCAATGGGCCGTGTTGGGCAGAGGTTCCCTAGGGGCTCGCCCCCCCCCCCCCAGGCCCCTGGGACAACCTGGTCTTCACAGGAGCGGCTGCCCCAGAACCCAGGGTGAGGAAAAGGTCTGCTTTCCAAGCTCAACCATGGCCAGCCAGCCGGGCTTGGCTGAGGCCTTCCCGAAAAGGCAGTGGGCAGTGGGCAGTGGGCGGGGGCGGGGAACAAGCACATTCCGTCTGCCTCCTCTTGGCTCTAGGGAAATCTCGAGGCTTTGAGGGCCTCCCGCCTGAGGGGTGGGGTGGGTTTAGGGCCCACTCCTCTGCCCCCAGCCCCCCACCCCTGGCCCGGGGCTCCTACCAGCCTGGTCCAGGAGCAGATTCCGGGGATTGAGGTCCCGGCACAGCACCCCTTGTTGGTGCAGTGCCTCCAGGGCCAGCAGCGTCTCGGCCGCCCACTGCCTCACCTGCTCCTCCTTCAGACTCCAAGCGCCCCCACCAGACACGGGGCTGGCCCCTCCAGAGGCCGAGGGGCGGCTTGGACCTCTGCCTCGGCCACAGCCCCCCAGCACCCGGCCGGCCCCAGCCCGAACCCAAGGGAGCCCCCAGGGGGGCGGCTCCGAGCTCAGGCCAGGTCCCTGCCTGGCTTGGGAGTGCAGGCGGCCACCTGGGGCCTTTGGAAGGTCCCAGAAGCAGGTAGTGCTCATCCTGGCTGGGGTTGGATCCCCAGCCTCTCTCTGGGGTTTAATGGACCCCACCCCCCTGGTGGGGGTGAGGCTCTGAGAAGTCCACTGAGGCTCCAGAGGGATTCCGTTTTGCAGGCAGGTGTGTCCTGGGGGCACCCGAGCTGGGGTCCCGAGGCTGAGGTGGGAGTTTGGCTGAGCCTTCATCCTCTGCAGGCTGGAGCCAGACCCCATCCCAGAGTGTTGAGGGCGTGGCTGGGAGAACAGGTGAGACCAGAGCGTACCTCCTAGGCCGAGCAGAGGGAGCCGCAAGGGTGGGAACGGGAGAGGAAATGAGTGTGGATGCATCTTTGTCCCACCCCTGTTCCCCCTCTGTCTTGGGCACAGACCCTCTGCCTCAGGTCCTCACTCAGCTCTCTCCCCCAGCTGAAGCCCAGGATGCCCTCTCTCCTCCTCTCCACTCACACGTGATGAGGCCCCAAACTCACAACCTGGCACAAAATAGGTGCTAAGGAGATGTAAATTATTCTCTAACGTCCTTGGTCTAGGTGGTGGGTTCTCCAGTGTTTCATATGTTATATATATTTTTAAAGGGAGAATCCTGGAGGAGGGCATGGCAACCCACTCTAGTATTCTTGCCTGGAGAATTCCATGGACAGAGGAGCCTGGTGGGCTACAGTCCACGGGGTCAAAAAGAGTTGGACACGACTGAGCGATGTAGCACAGCACAAAGGGAGAATAGTGTCATGAATTTAATTAAGTAAAATAAAAGAAGCCTAGGCATGGATCTGTGATGACTATACATCATGATCCAGAGAGGTGTACCTCATTGAAAACAAACAAAAAATCCTAGCTGATCAATAAATATCTGCTGTGGCCCAGTTCCTGTCCTGTCCTTACAGCTTTGGCACCATCATCCCATGTGGCCATTCAGAGGGGTGGGCACAGACTAGAAAAGTGAGAGGAGCCAAGACTGGGGGAGATGGTGACAAAGGGGACCCCTACATACGTACCCTTATTCACCCAAGATGTGAACATCCTCCCAGGATGTCCCCTGCTCCCTGGCATCACTGAGAAACCCACAGCAGGCTGGTCCTGCCTTCACCCTCCAGGAAGGCTGGGCCTGTGGCTGGGCACTGAGCTTGGCATTTTAAGGGGATGAGACAAGACAACCTCCTGAAGGCCTGAGGAGCTGATGGGGTCCCCAGGGTCCGCTCACCTTGCACGTGCTCCAGGTGCAGGAAGATGGAGTCCTCAGTCACAAAGTACCGCAGCAGCTGGGTCATGTAGGGGACGCCGTGTGGGATGATGGTCAGCCGCTCCCGGCTCACCATGTGGCACCTGGACAGGCCCTGAGGAGGGGGCAGGCCGGGCAGATCAGCTGGGGAGCAGCCAGAGGCCACTCTGCTCTTCAGGGGCAACCAGATGAAGTGTGGGAGCTCCCCCAAGGAGCAGCTGCCTCCCCCTAGTTCCTGTCCTGACCCTCAACCCTCTTTCCACCATGGTAGGTAGGCCCTCCCCTCCCTGTCTGGGCCAAGGGTAAGGCAGTATATGTGTGTGTGTTTCTGGGAAGTCGGGCATATGCCTGAGGTGCAGAACTAGCAGCTGTGGGATCTGGAGGGAACGTGGGCTTCCTATATGGATTCTGGGTAGAGGTTCTCCAGAGGGCAGGGGTTTCCAAGAGCTCTGAGAAAGTCCCAAGGGGAAGGAGGAATGGCAGGGGGAGGGGTGACACCTGCCTTCACCACGAAGGTCCCTCCAGTCGCTAGGTCCTGGACCAGCTGCACCTGCCGAGGCCCAGGAAGCACTAGTTAAGGCACAAGCTGGTTCCCGGGGCTCCACCCCGCCCCCGCCCCGCACTCCTCCACCCAGGCTAGGCAGGACGTCAGGCTGTGGTGATACAGAGTATATCCCCTCCTCCACCAGCATGACATTGAACCTGTCCGACTCATCCACTCTCATTAGACCTGCAGGTCTTAGCTCAGGTACCACCTCCTCCAGGAAGCCCTCCCAACCTCAGATCGGGCCAGGACTCCTAATTTGTCCGCAGTGCTCTCTGGGCTCCCCTCTATCACACTGTGTGTGATTTCCTGTCTCTCCACTGGGCTGTGACCTCCGAGAGCGCAGGGACCATGCTGTCCAGCTCTGTATTCCCAGAGCCCTGTGCTACACAGGGAGGTAGTCAGAGCTTCCCACACGCGTGGTGAGTGGTCCATCCTGCAGAATCCGAGGGTGTCATGGCTGGAAGGGACCTCAGGGCCAGTCACCTTCTCTCTACTCTTATTTTACGTGAAGAAGCCAAGGCTCTGAGAATGTGGCCTCAGGGTTGCCCGAAACCACATGGGCTTGGCGTGCTCCTTCAGGTCACACACCCTGCCCCCCACCCCCAGTGATGCAATGGTCTTATTCTTTTTTTAAATGGTCTCTTTCTCTGGACTCTGTCTTTGGTGAGCAACCCATTCCTTCTCCTGTTGGTTTTGCTTGGAGGTAGTCGTCTGCCAATTGCTGGGTCAGAGCCTTGTTCGGAGCTGGGCCCTAGACACATCTCCATTACAGGCAGGGGTGAACCCCAGCCATAGGAGAGGACCTGTCAGGGCAGAAAGGTGGAAGATTCAGCCCAGATGCGGCGGGGGCACGTGAGGGCAAGACCAGCACCCTGGGTCATAGCAGTACCTCCTTCAGAAGCAATTAAGAGGATGCTGTTAAATCGAGCCTGCTGTATAACATGCTCTCTATAGTCTTTGCCGATGACTATTAATATCGGCACAGGGAAACTTGTGTGTAGTATTACTGTATAGTACTACTCTGCATAGTATTACTATAGTATAGGATAGTATTATACTGTATACTGTATAGTATTACTCTGTGCTAAGGGCCTTACCTAGTTTATCTAATTTTATTCTTACAGCCCTACCAGGTGAGTATTCTGTGCTGTTGTGCTGTGCTCAGTCGTGTCTGACTCTCTGAGGCCTGCCAGGCTCCTCTGTCCATGCGCTTCTCCAGACAAGAAGACTGGAGTGAATTGCCATTTCCTCCTCCAGGAGATCTTCCTGACCCAGTTTCCGAACTCACGTCTTTTGTGTCTCCTGCATTGGCAGGCAAATTCTTTACCACTGCGCCACCTGGGCAGCCCCAAGTATTACTAGTAACTCATTTTGCTGAGGAAGAAATCGAGGTTCAGAGAGGTAACGTTGCCTGCGGTCCCACAGAGCTGGGATACGAATCCAGATGGGCTGACCCAGGCGCCTTGATTACATAACTGAAAACAGGGGGCACAACTAGGTGACCTGGCACATACCTTCCCCTCTGGGCCTCAGTTTCCCCGTCATCAGTGAGATGAAGGTGGTGGACTCTGAGGGCTGGGGCATCAGGAGTGAGGTACCCCTTCTGACCACTAGAGGGCTCTCCCCCAACAGCCGGAGATGGAGTCCAGCCTGGTCCTGGCTCCTCCGCCCAGTTCTGGGGTCATTTAGGATAACACAGTTTCCCACAAGTGCTGACACCCCGGATAATTCCCTACTGCCTCTTGCCAAGTGGGATTCCCCACCACCTTGTCCTGGGCAAGGCTTCTCTTTTACAGATTAAAAAAAAAAAAAAAAAACCCAGCAGTGATGGTCAGGGAGGCCAGAAACAAAACTTGATCAGTACACTGAAACAGTGTGTTAAAAAAGAAAAGAAAAAACACATACACACACGCAAGAATCAAGACATAATTAGGCCAAACCATTAATGTGGATTATCTTGGAATGAGGTAGGATGGTGGACAATATTTGTTGTTATCACTTGTTTCTGGCCACACTGAATGGCTTGCAGGATCTTAGTTCTCTGACCAGGGTTCAAACCTGTGCCCCCCTTCAGTGGAACTGCAGAGTCCTAACCACTGGACAACAAGGAAATTCCCATTTACTGTTTCAAACTGTTTTCTTTTACATCATGTTTCAAAAGGGTAGCAAAGGAGGCGTTTCCCCCATATTAAACCAAGCAAATGAAACAAAAAAACCCTTCCTCTTTTGTTCCGTGCTATGGTGGACAGAGCACTGGTTTGTCACTTGACCTCTGTGAGTCTCAGTTACATTCTCTGTAAAACAGTGATTAAAATGCAGCACTTCCCAGGAGGACTTTCTGCTGTGACAGAAATATTGTCTATTTGTCCAATATAGAAGCCATGAACCACAGGTAGCTATCAAGCCTTTGAAATATTTAATTTTTATTAAAACTGGACTTCCCCAGTGGTCCAGTGGTTACGACTCCGTGCTTGCACTGCGGAGGGTGTGAATTCAATCCCCACTCGGGGAAGTTCTGCCTGTCATGTGGTGCGACCAAAAAAAAAAAATTTTTTTTTAAAATAGTCTTATGGGCTTCCCAGCTGGCACTAGTGGTAAAGAACATGCCTGCCGGCAGAGCACGATGGAATCTCAGTACAGTTGGTCCTTTAGGAACCAGCGGGAAAGATAAAACCTACAGTTTCAACCTTGCTTGGTGAAAGATCCAGATAATCACGATGGTGTGATCACTCACCTAGAGCCAGACATCCAGGAACGTGAAGTCAAGAAAGCCTTAGGAATCATCACTAGGAACAAAGCTAGTGGAGGTGATGAAATTCCAGTTGAGCTATTTCAAATCCTAAAAGATGATGCTGTGAAAGTGCTGCACTCGATATGCCAGCAAATTTGGAAAACTCAGCAGTGGCCACAGAACTAGAAAAGGTCAGTTTTCATTCCAATTCTTAAGAAAGGAAATGCCAAAAAATGCTCAAGCCAGGCTTCAACAATACGCGAACCATGAATTTCCAGATGTTCAAGCTGGTTTTAGAAAAGGCAGAGGAATCAGAGATCAAATTGCCAATATCTGCTGGATCATCGAAAAAGCAAGAGAGTTCCAGAAAAACATCTATTTCTGCTTTATTGACTATGCCAAACCTTTGACTGTGTGGATCACAATGAACAGTGGAAAATTATGAAAAAGACGAGAATACCAGACCACCTGACCTGCCTCTTGAGAAATCTGTATGCAGGTCAGGAAACAACAGTTAGAACTGGACAAGGAATAACAGACTGGTTCTAAATAGGAAGAGGAGTACGTCAAGGCTGTATATCGTCACCCTGCTTATTTAACTTATATGCAAAGTACTTCATGAGAAATGCTGGGCTGGAGGAAGCACAAGCTGGAATCAAGATTGCTGGGAGAAATATCAATAACCTCAGATATGAAGAGGACACCACCCTTAGGGCAGAAGGTGAAGACGAACTAAAGAGCCTCTTTTGAAAGAGACTGAAAAAGTTGGCTTAAAACTCAACATTAAGAAAACTAAGATCATGGCATTCGGTCCCATCACTTCATGGCAAATAGATGGAGAAGCAGTGGAAACAGTGGCAGACTTTAATTTTGGGGCCTCCAAAATCACTGCAGATGGTGACTGCAGCCATGAAATTAAAAGACGCTTACTCCTTGGAAGGAAGGTTATGACCAACCTAGACGGCATATTAAAAAGCAGAGACATTACTTTGCCAACAAAGGTCCGTCTAGTCAAGGCCATGGTTTTTCCTGTAGTTATGTATGGATGTAAGAGTTGGACTATAAAGAAAGCTGAGCACTGAAGAATTGATGCTTTTGAACTGTGGTGTTGGAGAAGACTCTTGAGAGTCCCTTGGACTGCAAGAAGATCCAACCAGTCCATCCTAAGGGAAATCAGTCCTGGGTGTTCATTGGAAGGACTGATGTTGAAGCTGAAACTCCAATACTTTGGCCACCTGATGCAAAGAACTGACTCATTTGAAAAGACCCTGATGCTGGGAAACATTGAAGGCAGGAGGAGAAGAGGATGACAGAGGATTAGATGGTTGGATGGCATCACCAACTCAATGGACATGAGTTTAAGTAAATTCTGGGAGTTGACAATGGACAGGGAGGCCCGGTGTGCTGCAGTCCATGGGGTTGCAAAGAGTTGGACACGACTGAGCTACTGAACTGAACTGAATATCAAGCTATTGAACTGGACTTGAAGTCCCTTCCAGTTTGAGCACTCTGTACTACCCATCCTCAGTGTCAATACATAAGAGAACAAGTTCTGTAAAAAAAAAACAGAACATGCCTGCCAATGCAGGAGACGTAAGAGACTTGGGTTCGATTCCTGGGTTGGGAAGATCCCCTGGAGGAGGGCATGGAAACCCATTCCAGTATTCTTGCCTGGAGAATCTCATGGACCGAGGAGTCTGGTGGGCTACAGTCCATGGAGTCGCAAAGAGTCAGACACAACTGAAGCGACAGTTTCATTCCGTTCCATGCGGCTGGTGACTACTATATCTGACTGTACAGTATAACCTGTTTTCCCCCGCAGGGGTTTAATGAGTGGGTTTAATGTAGCAACTGTGCCAGCTACAATGAGCCTTACAGATACCAGGTAAGATGGCTCTCCAGAAGGTGGGAGGCAGTTCTGAGTGCCAGCTCCCATCTTTTTAAAAAAAGAAGTCTCTTTTTTAAAAAAATAAAACCCACTGAGCTCTCAGGATGTGAGGACAATTAAAACTTTGGTACAACACATTAACCCTTCCTTTTAAAATGTCCACAGTGTCAAGGCCAGGAGGACTCCCTCCTGGAGCAAATAAATCCAGAAGTTTCAAATAGGTTCTCAAGCACAAAGGTGCACAGGGGCTGTTCATGTGTGCCAGTGGGCAGGGTAGGAAAGAGGCAGAGCTAGCGCCTCATTAAAGCGGGCAGCCCTTCCTCGGCTTGGACTGACAGGCGGGAATGTGAGCCTGCATTTCCAGATCCTCTCATTTCTCAGGAGAAGTAGGAAACTTGGACTTTCTCTATGAAACCTGCCAATTTTTAAATGCTGATAAATAGTAATAATTTTAAAAACACCCTCATGTTTGAGCCAAAAACCCAGAAGGGACTTGGCTATCTTCCTCTTTCTTCCCCATCCCTGACTCAGGGCCTGGCTCCCAGATGAAGCCCAGCAAATAGCCAGTGCTGTCTCCCAAGCACCACCAGGCTCCCTGAGAGCAGACCCTGGGCATCCTGGCCAGCTGCCCACCTAGCCCCTGACCCACCCACCTCTCTGTTCTCTGCGGCCCCCTACCCCTGCAGGTATCTCTTCCGGCCCCGAGGAAGCCCTCTTCAGCCCCGTGAACCCTCACACTGGGGCCTCTGCTGCCTCGAGTCAGGGGGCTGCTGCAGACTGGCGCTGCTCTGCCAACCACCTGCCCTGGTCTGTCTGGGCACAGTGACGGAACGAAAGGCAGTGACATCCATCCAGGCCTGGCTGCAGGGACCTGGGCCCAGTGGCCCTAATGTCTCTCCTAATTTGGGAGACTGATTTTCCTGGCTTGCGAATGACATAGGAAAAGGCTGCAGGATTTTAGGAGGGATGCGGAGTGGCTAAGTAGGGTGCCCAAGAAAAGGTAATAAAGGAAAAAAAGAGGGCACTCCTAAGACAGAACGGTTGGGCTTGGCCTGAATCTGTTTTTCCCATACACACAGGCCTCAGGATACAGGATTCCAAAAATGCTTTGCACATGTGTGTCTGGGGTTAAACAAATTCAAATTCGGGGAATTCTGCCACAGACCTCCCTCCTGGAGATTCACTGTGTACATTTGCATCCTCAAAGCCTGAAACTTCCTAGAATTAAAGCAATGAAGTAATGTAACTTTAACTCACTGTTTCTAAAGCTTATTTGGCCCAGAACCCCTCTCCCCATAACACCATCGGTTCAGTGGGTCCCACACGGGCAAACAGTGGTGGCTGTTGCCTTCCTGGCCTGCCCATGGGGGTGGCCGAGCCACGCGGACGAATGTGGTGGGCGGGAAGGGCTGGGCAGATGGAAGCTGGCTGGGCCTTGGCTAACAGACCGGGCGCCTGCCCCATGGACTGGAGAGCAGCTGCTGGAGCGAGGCCAGGGATGGGAAGCCTGCTTGCCACTGCCCCACTCTTGTCATCAGCCTTCAGCCATCAAACTTGTATCAGATGCTTTCAGCGTGTGCCAGGCCTTTCCCAAAAATTATTTCACTTTAGTTCCCACATCCCCCTAAGTGGGAGGGTGCGGGTGGGTAGGAGGATGTGGGTGGGTGGGATGATCCATTCCCCACTTTCAAATGAGGAAACCAGTACCCAGAGAGGGCAAGGTGCTTGCCTGTGGCCACACGGCGCCCGTCCAGACAGCACTTCATCCTTAGCGGCGTGTGAAGGAGCACACACCGGTCCTCTTTCCTTTGCTGGCTCCCACACTCACCCAAATCCCCCATGAGTGTCTTAAATGACAGATGCCTGGGTTCAACCCTAGAAATTCTCACTCAGTGGGTTTGGGATGGGCCCAGGCATCTGTGTGGTTAGGAAGCTCCCCCAGGTGATTCTGATGAATGGTTCAGTTTGAAGAAAAAAAAAAAACCACTTAAGCAAATATTCCAGCTATCTCTGGGTCGGGGTGGAGAGCAATCAAATATTGGCTCAAATCTCATTTGACCCAACCTGTCTATCCTTCTGCTGAGTGTCCAGGTCCCGTTTGCACTGTCGACTCCTGTCTGCCCTGAATTAAGGGAGCCGATCCTGGATGAGGGGACCACGGGAGAAGCCAGGAGACAGAGGGCAGAGCTGCCAAGGCCTTGGACAAGGCATGTTTCTAGCGATGAGCACATTCCTGCCCCAGGAACCTCTGGGCTGGGCTTGGCGGGGGAGACTCTTGGCTGCAGCCCCCAGAGGAAGCGGGAAGTGGGGGCGCGCGAGGCAGCACAGGCTGGCCCGGTGCCCCTGCGGCTTCTGTCCTGAACTGCCGAGGGAGCGGTTCTATGTCTGAGCTGGAGGGTCTGTGGAGAGACGCTGTCTGCCTCTGCTGCTTCCTCACTTTTTCCTTTCCGGTACTGGTGTGTGCTGGGCTGGAAGAGGGGTGGGGCACCCCTGGACCCGGCTGCCCTTCTCTGCTTGGACCCCCTTTCCACCACCGGCCACTCCGGGTCACATACGCCGTGTCCTCCCATACCTCGGGTGTCGCTCGCTCACCTTCTCGATGACCCCCACCACCTTGCAGCCCCTCAGCTGCTCCAGGGCAGAGCTCAGTGTGCGGATGGGCCGGAGCCTCAGGCTGCTGAAACCCTGTGGCGATGGGAGAGAACCCCGTGGTGGCCTCAGGGTCATGGCCTCCTCACCCGGCAGCAGGCAGGGCCTCAGCTTGCCAGGAGACCAGTGGCCACAGAGGGCAGGACCGGGCTCTGGGCAGACCCCCACCTCACAGAGACAGATTGATCGGAGAAGCTGGCCTGGGTCCAGGGTGGCCAGGCCACCCTCTCAGCTCAGCCCCCACCCAGCACTCCTCCCAGGCCCAGGGAGTCCTCTGAAACCCTCTCTCAAAAGTGGCATCCACAGGAGGCAGATGCTACCAGGGGTGGGGAAATAACCCAGGCAACAGACCTCAAAGACCAAGGCAGGCCCAGGTACCCGCACTGGGGAAAGCATTTTACAAGGTACATCAGACCTAGCAGGAGTGTGCGTGCATTCTCAACCCTGTCTGGGGGGCCGCTGGGTCAGGATGTGGGGAAAGGACTTGTGCTCATTTGCATATGCACTTGTTCACACGTGTGTACACGCACTTGGGTATTCACGTCTGCTCCAAACATTGTAGCGCAGCCGGAAAGCGCTCTGGGAGCCTGAGCGTGTACACAGGTAAGCCTATGTATGGGCTGTGCGTGAGGGTGAGGAGCTGCCTCTGTGTGTGTGTCTCCTCTGTGAGGGTGTGAGACTGGACTGGAGATGATTCACCAAGTGTTAGAATGTGAATGAGCTATGGAGAGTGTGGGAGAGAGAGGGAGGAAGCCAGGAGGAGGAGGGCAGGGGGTCAGCCCCGGGACACGCGCCAGTCTGCCTGTGCTCTCCACCGTCTGCCCCGCCGGGGATGGCAAAGCGACAGCTCCCTGGCCTGGGGCTGGGGGCCTCAGCTCTCTCCCTCTAGAGCCCTCAGGCCTCTGGGGGCTCCTCACCTCATCAGGGCTGGCTCCGCTGCCCAGCGTCCTCTGCAGGTGGCAATTAAAGATCTCCTCTGCCCGCCGCAGGTACTTGGTTATCTTCAGCTTGACAGCCTCACACCTCTCCTTGTTGGGGTCGACTGTGGGGAGAAGGGGTCAAGAGGACCCCACCAGCCCTCGGAGGAGGTGGGGGTTTGGGCTCCCATTGCCCATGCTCTGTCCCCCACAGGAGGGCAAGGACTATTTCTGAGGCTGGTCAGTGGATTCTGACCCTGCATCTGTTCTTGGGTTCTCTTCTGGGTGGGAGACCAGCAGGGGAGGAGGAGGAAGGATGGTGGCAGGAGAGACTGGGAGCCAGGGTGGCCCCTCGGACCACAGCATTTACGGTTGGCACGCACCACCTCCTGGCCACTGTCACACCCTGGGAAGGGATAGAATGGAGTTTCCCTGTCTGTTTTTTACAGGAGGAAAGAGAAGCCCCCCAGAGAGCACACCCTCTGCTATCTTTGATGCCCAGTGTGAAAGAGGCCAGAACAGGGATTGGGACTGGAGGGTAAAGGTGATCACGGGACAGGCATGAAGCTAGGTGTTGAGAGGTCTCATCAGTGCAGGGGCTGGAAGCGTGAATTGGGGCCTGACTCTTACCCCTAGCTGGCCATCAAGGCCCTCAGGTGTCTCCAACTGGCCTCGGGGCCAGCCTCTCCGGCAACTTGGAAATGCCTCCCTTTGCCTGAACAGGCCTCCCTTCTTACCTTTGCCTGTATTCTCTGCCTGCCCCCTCTCTCTCCCTCTCTAGGCACTTCAGCTGGACAGCATGCCTACCATCTTCAGTGCTCAGATTAGGGTTTTGACTTCTAGAAAATGCCCTGTGCCAGGCTTGCCTGGCCTCAGTCTCCCTCTTCCCTCCCTTTACTTCCTCCCCATTTTCCTTGCCACTTGGGACTATAATTGCCCATCATCAAGTCATCAGTCTTCTGCCATTAGAATGCAAGCACCCAGAGGGCAGGACCCCAGCCCAGCTCCAGGGGCAGGAGGGCTTAGCGGGCCAAGCTCACAGCCTCTGGAGCCCAAACTGTTCAAATCCCAGCTTTGTCACTTGATAGCTGTGGAGTCTTAAGCAAGCTATTTAACTGCCCTGTGCCTCAATTTCCTCATCTAGAAAATAAGAATAAAAATCATTCTTGTATATTTGGAAGTACATGCCAGAACATACACAATGGTTTGTATTACTGTGAATCAGAAATGAATTGATATAGGTAAAGCTCTTAGACCAGCGCCTAGTATATAGGAACTGCTTTATAAATGAAGCTATTATTATCAATACTACTGTCCTTCACAGAGGTCCTGCAGGGCCAGCGCAGAGCCCTGCTCACCCAGCAGAGATGGACAGATGATGGGATGAGCCCTCCTTCGGCCCCTGCCCAGCCCCAGTCTCACCATGCATGCCTCGGAGCAGAACGTCCACGCTGTTCTGGTAGTGGTTGAAGGCGGCCTCATAGTCCTCACTGACATCACGCTCCAGGGCCAGGCGGATCTGAGTGGCTGCATCCACCAGGTAGTCGTGCTTGGTCATGTCAGGTGCCCCTGGAGCCACCCGGTTGCAAATCTGCTCCAGGTACACTCGAGCCTGGGACCGTACTCGAGAGCAGGGCTCAGGCTCCCGGCTAGGGCCAGGGGGGCATTCACAGGCTACCAGGCTCATGGCTGCCCTGAGTCAGGGACCTGGAATGAGCAGAGGCATTAGGAAGAAGCCAGTTGGGGACAACGTCCCATCTGTACCCTGGTTTCTCCCACTGAGTATTTCGGAGACTGATACTCACCTCCAAGGGCTGGAGGGATCAGAGCTAATGGGAGTAATATCCCTCACTAAGCTAGATCTTTCCTAAGTGGTGGTCATAACAGAATAAAAACATGATTTGTGCTCTGAGTTATTTTTACAATTCTTTCCATTCAAATTCAGTTCAACAAGTATTTCTGGAGCACCTACTATGTGCTGAGCATTGGAGAGAGCTGAAGATATTCATGATTCAGAGCTACCTTCAAAGGGCCTCTGTGCACATTAAATATATGCAGGTCACCATCCTTTGAGGCCGAAGCAAAAGCCTGGGGCCCAAAGGCCATTCCTTATACTGTGCCCTGTTTGCCCCTCCCTCCTCCTCCCATGGGAATCTCACTTAGCCTTCAGGGTTCGGCTCCATGGTACCTTCCCGAACAGGAGGGATTGTCCCTGATTTATTTCATTTCCCTTGGTCCCGAGATCAGTGTGGTGAGGGAGTGAGGACCCCCAAGGAGCCTTAAAGACTGAAGGCAAATGAAATGACTGAGTGGCAGATTCAGTACCACTCTGGATGGTATTAGATGAATGAGGTCAGAGCCCAACCAGCCCTAGGGAGGGGATGGCTCTGTCCCCCTGGCTCTGCTCTGAGAAGGCCAGGAGGCCACGTGGCCTCCAAGGACAGGACAGCAGCTCTGCCCTAAGCAGCAAGTGATACAAGCGGCCACCAGGATTAGAGCAGTGGTTGGAAGCAAAGGAAAGAGTTCAGAGAGAGGCCAGGAAGCTGCCTCTACCCCTCACTGCCTCTGCACCTTTGCTCTCTCAGGCCCCATCGGGAAAGGGCAGGGACCAAACCCCAGGTCATTTCTACTTCTGTGGAGAGAGGGAAGAGAGAACAGGATGGGGAGTGGGGCGGGGAGGAAAACCCACATCGCCAAGTCAGCGGGCAGCTGAGCCCCGGCCAGGATGCGGCCAGGAGGTGGAGGAGGGGAGGAAGGGAAGCCGCGCCCTTCCCATTCGACCCAGTCACCAGGGCATGCAGCTAGGAAGCCTGTGCTCAGAGGAACCCAGGTCGGTAGGGCCTGGCTTCAGGGTCCACCCGCTGGGCCGGGTCCTCCCAGGCAGAGCTGCAAAGCTGCGTCTGAACCCAGAAAGACGTACATCCAGCCCGCGAGTCCCCTGCACGCAGGGTGCACCGCCCAGTGAGGGTCGCCAAGGAAGGGGACTGGGGGAATGAGAGGTGAGGGCATCCTCTCCTGGGGGAGAGGGGATGGAGGAGGAGCCAGGCTAACACCGTACCTGCCCGAGCCAGGAGCTCGGTCCGCGCGGCCAGACTCAGCCCTGCGGCCACCTACCCTTCGCCCCCGCGGGGGACATAGCACCGCGGGAGCCTGCTTTCCGCTCTCCTCCCAGGTGTAGGGGTCTGGCGGGTGCAGCCTGGTCATTGGTTGCGGATGAGCTCATCCGCTATTATTAGAATAAACCACCAATCAGCGCCCGGCTTGGCGCCTGCGGGCTCTTAAAGCAGCAGCGCTGGGAAAGCGGAGCTTTGAGAGCGTGGGGCGGGGATGCGGATGGGGGTGCGATGGGATGGGGAGAAGGGAGGAGATGGAGTTGGGGACAGGCGGGTGGGGTAGGAGCTGCGGAGAGTGGAGGTCCAGAATCTCTCAGGGATGCGGAAGGAGTTGCTTCTGAAATTTAGGCCGACTACTTCGGGGACTTTTCTCTTTCGTTATTTCATGCATTTATTCAGCTATTTGAATATGGTTGAAGATGGTGACTGCAGCCATGAAATTAAAAGACGCTACTCCTTGGAAGAAAAGTTATGACCAACCTAGACAGCATATTAAAAAGCAGAGCCATTACTTTGCCAACAAAGGTCCGTCTAGTCAAGGCTATGCTTTTTCCAGTGGTCATGTATAGATGTGAGAGACTGTAAAGACAGCTGAGCACCAAAGAATTGATGCTTTTGAACTGTGGTGTTGGAGAAGACTCTTTTTTCTTTTTTTCTTTTTGTGACTTCATGAATTTATCTTTATTTTTTTTTATTGGTTTTGCCATACAATGACATGAAATCGCCATGGGTTTACATATGCTCCCCCTCCAGAACACCCCTCCCTCCTTCCTCCCGATTCCCTCCCCCTGGGCAATCTCGGTGCACTAGCCCCAAGCATCAGTCCTGGGCTGGCGATGGAGAAGACTCTTGAGAGTCCCTTGGACTGCAAGGAGATCCAACCAGTCCATCCTAAAGGAGATCAGTCCTGAATATTCATTGGAAGGACTGATGTTGAAGTTGAAATTCCAATACTTTGGCTACCTGATTCAAAGATCTGACTCATTGGAAAAGACCCTGATGCTGGGAAAGATTGAAGGGGATGACAGAATGAGATGGTTGGGTGGCATCACTGGCTCAATGGACATGAGTTTGAGTAAACTCTGGGAGTTGGTGATGGACAGGGAGGCCTGGCATGCTGCAGTCCATGGGGTTGCAAGGAGTTGGACAAAACTGAGTGACAGAACTGAACTGATTCAACTATTTAAATATTATATATTTAGAGACTACTGTGTGGGAGGAGCAGATGGCAAGATACTGCGACTGAGTAGACAGTCTCTGTTCATGTCTTCCAGGGGTTTACAGTCTAAGTGAGGTGATACAGGGATTAAAGAACTAAAGAATACTGTTGATATTTCATTCCAGGTGCAATCAGAGTTGTAAGAGAGAAGCACCATAGGGGCTGTGAGACTCACAGTAAGGGGAGTGACCTAGTCTGGGGGTCAGAAGACCTTCGGGAGGAGGTGATTTCTGAACTGGACCCACAGACTTCACCTGCACCCTAATGCTACCTGGACTTCTACTATCCTCCCCCAGTACACTTGCTGCCTGCTAGCTATCATCCCATTCTTTTCTGATTCCCAGTGCCTTCCCCCTCATCCTTACTTTCAGCCAAAGAGCATGCTTCTTCCATCCCTCAAACACATGGGAACACAGACACCTACTCTGCCTACTGGCCAAGCCTGCATCCACATACCGTCTCCTCATCTCTTTCCATAGATGACCTGTCTGTCCCGCATCCAAGGCCAACCTTCCCCTCGGGGTCAACCTTGTGCCATCACCGACTCAAGGAACCTCCTCCAGCAATTCTCCTCTCTTTCCTCCACCATTAATTTTTGGCTTCTACCACATCCTTCTTTCCCATCTCAAACAAACATCATGCTGATTCTCGCATCTTGAAAACCATACAAAAACCACTCTTGGCCTCACTTCTCCCCTCTCTACCACCCCGGGGGAGAAGAGAAATTGGAGAAGAGAAACTTCCCACTGGAGAAGGAAACTACTTGCTGCCCCCAGTGTCTCTTCTCCCGGTCTTTCTTTTTATTTTATTTTATTTAGTTATTTTTTCCGGTCTTTCTTGAACTCTCTCTGATGAGGCTTTCTTCCCCAGCACTGGTCTGAAATAGCTCTTTGTCATGTTACCATGACCTCCTGGTTGCCAAACCCAATGGTCACTTCTCAGTCCTCATCTTATTTGACCTCTTAGGAGCCTCTGAGACCTACGGGGTCACAGCTTCTGTCCATGCGGTTTCTCCCCAGGCTTTCAGAACCCCCACTTGCTGTTGCAGTCCCTTCTCAGTCTCCTGTGATGGCTTCTTCTCTTCCAGATGTTTGAGGGTCCCAGGGCTCAGGTGTCCCGGGTGCTTGCCATCTTTGTTCTCTCTGTGCTTACTTTCTTGATGAGGGGTTGCACTTCATCTCATGGTTGAAATAGTGTTATTCTATATGTTAATGATTCTGTGCATCTATTACAGATTTCACGTATCTTCTGTATCCCTTAGCCCTCACCTCTCTACTAGACTTAAATATTTAGAAGTCTAATAAAGCACCTCAAATTCAACATGTTCGGAACCTTGAAAACAGAATGTTGAGTGAAGGAAGCCAGACACAAAAGGAGACATGTTGTATGATTCTATCTATCTATAATTTCCAGAAATAGGGGAATTCATAAAGACAGAAAGTAGATGTCAAGGAGGCGGGGATGCAGAGTGGATAGTGGGTATAGGTCTTTTGAGGGAGTCAATGAATTTTCTAGAATTAGTGTGGTGGATACACAACTCATGAATATACTGAGAAGCATCAAAGCCACATTTTAAAGAGGTGAATTTTATGATATGTGAATTATAATCATTAAAAAATCATCTTAATGAAAAAGAAAAACAAATGAATTCTTGATCCTCCCCCAGCTGAAACCTTATCCACCTAAAGCCTTCCGTTCTTCCAGCCCCATCCTTCCCATCGCTCAGACCAGAGTTTTGAAGCCACATTGGCTTTTTTTCTCACACTCTACATCTAATCCATTAGAATATCATCATGGTATTTTCCTTCAAAATGTAACAAGAATCTGATCACTGCTCACCATCTCCACGGCTATGACATCTTCATTCATACCTGATTTACCGTAGGGGGACTCCTCCTGTCTTCATGTTCCTACCCTTGCCAGCCTACAGGCAGTTTTCAACACTGCATCAGGGGATCCTTTTGAAGCACAGTAGACTCTGTACCTCTTCTGCTCCAAACTCTTCCAGAGCTCAAAACTCATCAGTCCAAGAAAAACTCTTTAAGTTTTTGCTATAACCTCCAAGGCCCTCATGGTCAGCCTCCTCTACTATTTCTCCAGCTTCACTGCTTGCCAGGGTCATTCACTCAGCTTCAGCCCCCGAGCTTCCTCACTGATTCTAGAACCTGCATAGCAACTCCGACCCTAGGGCCTTTAGCTCGCACCTACCCTCTCTCTGCCTGCAACAGTCTGCCTTTGGATACCTACCTAGTAGACTCTGCCCCTGTTCTGAGTCATTTCCCTGATGTCACCTCTTTGAGAGACTCCTACTGCACCTTCCCTATACCTCCATTTCTCCCTTGCCCCGCTCTGCTTCTCTTCTGCTATGTCCAAAACTATTGACACGGACTTCCCTGGTGCTCTAGTGGTTAAGAATCCACCTACCAATGCAGGGGACACGGGTTTGATCCTTGGTCTGAGAAGATCCCACATGCCGCAGAGGAACTAAGCCCTTTCACCATAATTACTGAGCCTGAGTTCTAGAGCCCAAGAGCCACAAATACTAAAGCTGCAACTACTGAAGCCCAGGTGCCCTAGAGTCTGTGCTCTGCAATAAGAGAAGCCACCACAATGAGAAGCCCGTGAACCACAACAAGGAGTAGCCCCAGCTTGACGCAACTGGAGAAAGCCCATGTGTAGCAACGAAGACCCAGCACAGCCATACATAAACAAGTAAGTAAAAGTAAAAGAGACTATTGGCATGCATCTAATTTACTTATTTGTTTCATATGTTTATTTCTTTCCTCCCCCCAGTGTAAGATCCACATGGGCAAGGCTTTCATCTGCTTTGTTCACTGCTGTCCTAAGCGCCTAGAATAACATCTGGCACATGGCATTGCTCAATCAGTATTGATGGGATGAATGAATGAGCTCTAAAGAATGAGAAAGAATTAACAAGGAAAGTGTTTGAAGAGGACTGTGGAGGAGAATGTTGTAGGCAGGGAATCATCATGTATAAATGCCTTAACAAATTAAGGCAGAAAAACAATATTTATACATAAAACAGATGGCATAAAACCAGTTGATAAAATTTAACACTCATTCATGATAAGGATAAATTCTTCGCTTAACGAATTCTAAACAAACTCATGAACTTACTTCTAAACGCGATATAGGGCTATCTACCAGAAACTTGGAGCAAATACCATATGTGATGATGGAGCATGAGACACATTCCCATGGCTCAGCTGTCTGTCTGACACATGTCAGGATTATACCTTCCTACTCCTTTGGAAGTTAGACTTGGCCATGGGACTTGCCTTGAAATGCTAGTGGACAGAATATGAATTACTTCAGGGCAGAGGCTTTCAAAGGCATTGTGCAATTCCTGCTGTCATAGTAATTGTGGAAGCGCACGTCCATGGAGGAAAAGAGCCTCCATCAGCCTGAGGCTTTGAGAAAGAACAGTAAGGAATGCCTCCCTTACCCATGACTTGTGTTGAATATGAGATGCAAGTGAGAAATAAATTTTGATTGTGTTGAGCCACTAGATTTTGGAGCTGTTTGTTATTGCAGCAAACCTTGACCTTTTTTGAATGATCCCTCCAGTGCAGTCAGAAATGAACCAATACCTCTACTCGTCAATAGTATACTGGAAATTACAACTAACACAATAAGAAAGTAAAAACAAAGAAGAGGTTTAAACTGCAAAGGAAGAAGCCATATTGCCATTATTTGTGATAATGTGATTACCCACCTTGAAAACCCAGAGCAACAACCGATGTGTTTACCAGATCAATATTTAAAATCAAGATACTTTTCCTATATATCAACAATAGCAATTTGATGGGACTTCCCTGGGGGTCTAGTGTTTTAAGAAGCTGACTGCCAATGCATGCAGTTTCAATCCCTGGTCTGGGAAGATCCCACATGCCAAGGAGCAACTAAGCTCCTGCACCACAACTACTGAGCCCTCATGCCTAGAGTCCCTGCAATAAGAGAAGCCACTGCAATGAGAAACACCCTCACTGCAATGAAGAGTAGCCCCCTCTTGCTGCAACTAAAGAAAGCCCATGTATAGCAATGAAGACCTAGTGCATCCAAAAATAAAGAAAGAAATAAAGAAAAAAAAATTAAGTGTTTTGAAAAATTGTAACTTGAAAATGTAATAGTAACTTTAAAATTCCATTCATCAGAGTAACAAAAACTATGAAATACTTAGGAATAAACTAATTAGAATTATATAAGACCTTCTGCAATGCAGGAGACCCAGGTTCGACCTCTGAGTCTAGAAGTTCCCCTGAAGGAGGAAATGGCAACCCACTCCAGTATTCTTGCCTGGAGAATCCCATAGACAGAGCAGCTTGACCCACTACAGTCCATGGGGTAGCAAAGAGTTGGACTCAACTGAATGATAACACTTGAGAATACACTTGAACTTTCCTGGAGAAAATAATAAAAGTGAAAGTCACCGAAAAAGGAAGAGATGTGTTGTGTTGGGAAGATTCCCTGGAGAAGGAAATGGAAATCCACTCCAGTATTCTTGCCTGGAAAATCCCATGGATGGAGGAGCCTGGTGGGCTACAGTCCATGGGGTTGCAGAAAGTCAGATTGACTAATGCTGGACAGCTGTTGTGTTCAATAATGGAATAACTATCATCATAAAAATGTCAATTCTCCTCAAAGCAATTGAAAACTTCAGTGCAATCGCAATCAGGATACTAAAAAGACTCTTTGTAGAGCTTAACAAGATGCTTCTAAAATCCATATGTTTATTCATTTTCTTATTAAGGATTTATGGAGGGCCTACTTAGGGCCTAACCTTGTTCTAAGTACTGAGGATACAGTGGTAAATAAAACAAAACAAAACAAAAACAGGCTTCCTGGAGCTCTTATTCTAATGCAGAAAAACAGTAGTAAACACACAGACATAGATACCTAATATCTCATGATGATTTTATGCAGTATATATAAATGTTACATTCAGTTCAATTCAGTTGCTCAGTTGTATCCTACTCTTTGTGACCCCATGAACTGTAGAACACCAGGCCTCCCTGTCCATCACCAACTGCTGGACTCCACCCAAACCCATGTCCATTGAGTCGGTGATGCCAACCAAGCATCCCATCCTCTGTCTTCCCCTCCTCCTCCTGCCCTCAACCTTTCCCAGCATCAGGGTCTTTTCAAATGAGTCAGCTCTTCGAATCAGGTAGCCAAAGTATTGGAGTTTCAGCTTCAACATCAGTCCTTCCAATGAATATTCAGGGTTGATTTCCTTTAGGATGGACTGGGTGGATCTCCTTGCAGTCCAAGGGACTCTCAAGAGTCTTCTCCAACACCACAGTTCAAAAGCATCAATTCTTGAGTGCTCAGCTTTCTTTATAGTCTAACTCTCACATCCATATATGACTACTGGAAAAACCATAGCCTTGACTAGATGAATCTTTGTTGGCAAAGTAATGTCTCTGCTTTTTAATACGCTGTCTAGGTTGGTCATAACTTTCCTTCCGAGGAGTAAGCATCTTTTAATTTCATGGCTGCGATCACCATCTGCAGTGATTTTGGAGCCCAGAAGAATAAAGTCAGCCACTGTTTCCCCATCTATTTGCCATGAAGTGATGGGACCGGATGCCATGATCTTAGTTTTCCAAATGCTGAGCTTTAAGCCAACTTTTTCACTCTTATCTTTCACTTTCATCAAGAGGTTCTTTAGTTCTTCACTTTCTGCCATAAGAGTGGTGTCATCTGCATATCTGAGGTTATTGATCTTTCTCCCGGCAATCTTGATTCCAGCTTGTGCTTCATCCAGCCCAGCATTTCCCATGATGTACTCTGCATGTAAGTTAAATAAGCAGGGTGACAATATACAGCCTTGATGTACTCCTTTTCCTATTTAGAACCAGTCTGTTGTTCCATGTCCAGTTCTAACTGTTGCTTCCTGACCTGCATACAGGTTTCTCAAGAGGCAGATCAGGTGGTCTGGTATTCCCATCTCCTTCAGAATTTTCTACAGTTTATTGTGATCCACACAGTCAAAGGCTTTGGCATAGTCAATAAAGCAGAAATAGATGTTTTTCTGGAACTCTCTTGCTTTTTCGATGATCCAGCGAATGTTGGCAACTTGATCTCTGGTTCCTCTGGCTTTTCTAAATCCAGCTTGAACATCTGGAAATTCACAGTTCACGTATTGCTGAAGCCTGGCTTGGAGAATTTTGAGCATTACTTTACTGGCGTGTGAGATGAGTGCAATTGTGTGGTAGTCTGAGCATTCTTTGGCATTGCCTTTCTTTGGGATAGGAATGAAAACTGACCTTTTCTAGTCCTGTGGCCACTGCTGAGTTTTCCATATTTGCTGGTATATTGAGAATAGCACTTTCACAGCATCATCTTTTAGGATTTGAAATAGCTCAACTGGAATTCCATCACCTCCACTACCTTTGTTCATAGTGATGCTTCCTAAGGCCCACTTGACTTCACATTCCAGGATGTCTGGCTCTAGGTGAATGTGAGTGATCACACCATGATTATCTGTGTCGTGAAGATCTTTTTTCTATAGTTCTTCTGTGTATTCTTGCCACATCTTCTCAATATCTTTTGCTTCTGTTAAGTCCTTACCATTTCTGTCCTTTACTGAGCGCAACTTTCCATGAAATGTTCCCTTGGTATCTCTAATTTTCTTGAAGAGATTTCTAGTCTTTCCCATTCTATTGTTTTCCTCTATTTCTTTTCATTGATAGCTGAGGAAGGCTTTCTTATCTCTCCTTGCTATGCTTTGGAACTCTGCATTCAAATGAGTATATCTTTCCTTTTCTCCTTTGCTTTTTGCTTCTCTTCTTTTCACAGCTATTTGTAAGGCCTCCTCAGACAACCATTTTGCTTTTTCGAATTTTGTTTTCTTGGAGATGGTCTTGATTCCTGTCTCCTGTACAATGTCACTAACCTCTGTCCATAGTTCATCAGGCACTCTGTCTGTCAGATCTAGTCCCTTAAATCTATTTCTCACTTCCACTGTATAGTCATAAGGCATTTTATTTAGGTCATACCTGAATGGTCTAGTGGTTTTCCCCACTTTCTTCAATTTAAGTCTGAATTTGGCAATAAGAAGTTCATGATCTGAGCCACAGTCAGCTTGCAGTCTTGTTTTTGCTGACTGTAGAGTTTCTCTACCTTTGGCTGCAAAGAATATAATCAATCTGATTTCGGTGTTGACCATCCGGTGATGTCCATGTGTAGAGTCTTCTCTTACATTAGGCCCCTAAAAAAAAGACAAATGATGGGAGTTGGGATCCACTTTACCAGATCTAAGACTTAACCGTAACGCTGCAGTTTTAAAAACAGCTACTGAGACCATGTACCACAACTACTGAAGGTCACAGGTCCTGGATAGAGCCTGTGCTCCACAAGAGAAGCTACTGCAATGGAAAGCCTGTGCTGCAACAAACAGCAGCCCTCTACCCCTGCTCACTGCAAACAGAGGAAGACAGGGTTCAGCAACAAAGACCTGTGTGGCCAAAAATAGATAAATTTGAAAAAAGCAGGTGGCATCAATGCACATAAAAACTGTGTTGGCTAAAAAGTTCCTTTGGTTTTTAAGCTTAAAAAAAAGACTCATTTTTTAAAATATATTTAACAATGTATATATTTTTTAATATATTTAACAACATATTCACCGTTTTGTTCCACTACTTCCTGCCATTTTCCAGGCAATGTCACAATTTCATCTTCTCAAAACTGATTCTTTTTGAGCAAAGAACCATTCCAGATGACTTTCAGTTTCCAGAAAATTGAAATGTTTTCCATTTAAGAGAATTTTCTAAAGACTGAAATAATGGAAATCTAAAGGTGCAATGCCTGGTGAATATGGTATATGAATCAGAACTTCCCAGCCAAGCTGTGACAGTTTTTGCCTGGTCATCAAAGAAACAGGGTCCTGTGTTATCCTGATGAAAGATTACGTGTTTTCTGTTGACTAATTCTGGATGCTTTTTGTCAAGTGCTGCTTTCAGTTGGTCTAATTGGGAGAAGTACTTATTGGAATGAATTGTTTGGTTTTCCGGAAGGAGCTTATAATAGAGGACTCCCTTCCACTCCCACCATAAACATAACATCACCTTTGAATGAAGACCAGCCTTTGATGTGGTTGGTGGTGGTTCATTTCACTTGCCTCTTCTATTCTAAATTATTCTCCAGTATCCAGTTTTCATCTCCAGTCACAGTTTGTTTTAAAAATGGAATGTTTTTGTTATGTTTAAGTGGAGAATTGCTTGTGGAAATATGGTCAAGAAGGTTTTTTTTTCGCTTAACTTATGTGGAATCCAAACTTCCATGCAATTAACATACCAAGCTGGTGCAGATGGTTTTCAAGGCTTGATTTGGATATCATGGGTGTGTTGGTTATCTCTTGTGTAATAGAATATTGATCATTCTCAGTGAATGTCTAGGTTTGGTTGCTATCAACTTCAACTGGTCTACCTGACAGCTGAGCATCATTCAGTGAGACATATTCAGTATAAAACTTTGCAAACCATTTTTGACTCTAATCAGTCACAGTACCTTCTTCATATGCTGCACAAACATTCTTTTTTTTTTCCTTTGCATTTCAATTGCATCTTTACCTTTCTTGTGATAATAGAGCCTAGGCTGAAATGTTCCTTCTTTTTCCATCTTCAATATTAAAATGGCCCCACAAAAATTCACCAATTTTGATAAGTTTCTTTAAAAACGCATGCTGATGTAATAGCTATCACAATACAATCCAACAAAATTGTTTTGAATGAAATTAAAGACTACTATGTGCTACAAGAGGCTGCTTATGGAAAACAATTTTTTTTGGTCAACCAATTCTATAAGAATAAACTAGAGTCCAAAAAAAAATAGATAAAAGCACTTCATACATCTGAGGGGGTTTTGACTTAGAATGAGGAAGGCATTTGAACCAGGGAACTCTTCATGAGAGGTGTCAGGACAGTTGACTTAAGAAAAAAAAAATCAATCCCTTCCTCACAATATATACAAAAATAAATTCATGTTTAAAATTCTAAATTAAGAAAAAGAGAACAGCCTCACAATTTTGTAAGAATTAAAGAGTATCAGCAAGATCTTTAGGTAGACAATACCTTTAAATATTCTTGGTGGAGAGGGGTATATAAATTAATTGGGAGGGTGATTAATTTGGAGGGTGATTTATCGAACTATTTAAGTGGAAATACACTTAACCTAAATTATCTATAACCTATCAGTTCTACTTTTATATATTTAAGAAAAAAAATCAGTCCAGATTCATAAGGATATATGTGGATATTCACTGCAGCATTGCCCGCAATATTTAAAAAATTGGGAAAAATTCCAAAGTTCATGTATTGTGGAATATCAGTGTAGACTAGAATTAATAAAATGAGGTATATTTATATATGATTTGTTATTAGTTATTTGGCATTTTAAAAGAATGAATCAGGACTAAACTATATGTACGAACATGCAAGATCTCAAAAATGTTTTGTTGAGTAAAAATAGTCAGTTCCTAAAAGCTACCTACAATTTGATGCCATTTATATTTTTAAAGTACATACCAAGACAATACTAAATGCTATCCATATTTTGCAGACTGTTAGGATTCTCCAGATAAAGAGAACCAATAGGATGGATAGACGGTAGATAGATACTCTTACTGTAAGACATTGACTCGTGCAATTATGGAGGCAATTATCCCATGATCTGCTGCTCTATCTGCATGCTGTAGACCTAGAAAAGCCTGGCACAGTTCCAGTCTGAGTCTGAAGACCTGAGAACAAGGCGCAAGGATGGTCTAAGTCTCAGATCAGTGTCCCAGCTCAGTCAGGCAGAGACAGTAAATTCTCCCCTCTTCCACTTTATTGTTCTATTCAGGCCCTCAGTGGGTTGAATGATGCTTATTCACTTTGGGGGCTTCCCAGATGCCCAGGGGGTAAAGAATCCAACTGCCAATGCAGGAGATGCAGGTGACAGAAGACACGCATTCAATCCCTGGGTCAGGAAGATTCCCTGAAAGAGGCATTGGCAACCCACTCCAGTATTCTTGCCTGGAGAATCCCCTAGACAGAGGAGCCTGGTGGCCTACAGTCCATAGGGTTGTAAAGAGTTGGATACAACTGAGCGACTGAGCATGCACACACGCGTCCACGTTGGGGAAGGCCATCTGCTTTACTTAGTCTACCAATTCAAATGCTAATCTCATCTGGAAACCCTCTCACAGACAGATCCAGACATAGTGTTTAACCAAGTATCTGGGTACTCCATGACCCAGTCAAGTTGACACATAAAGTTAACTATCACTGACAGTAATAGCTAACATCTATCCAGCACTTACTATGAGCTTGGCACTATCCCAATTATTTAACAAAGAACGCTTTTTGAGGATATTAATCCTACACTATTATTTACTATTATTAACCCTTACTTTACAGATGATAGAACTGAGGTTAAGTAACTTGCTTAATCTTACCTACTTAGGAAGGAGGAGCATTGGGAATCAAATCCAAGCAGTTTGGCTCCAGAACCAAGCTCTGGACCCCTATGCTGATCATATGATGCTTCTAACAGTGGTGTTATCCAGGCAGTGGGGGAGGCAGGGACCAAGACTGGGGAGAGGAGATGGTCAGTGGGCAAATAAAGCTCTACAATACCTGTAATCCTCTGTGTTTTTAAAGGGCAAAGTATACTGGTATATTATTTGTGATAATAAGTTAATTTTAAATATATATATATTAAAAATGATATCAAATATTATATTGGGTGGGCCAAAAAATTTGTTCTTACAAACCCAATCATGAAATCATAGAATTACTCTCCAGAACATGGTGATTCACAGGACTTCCCTGGTGCCTTCCAATGTAGGGGGATGTAGGTTCAATTTTTGATCAGGGAACTAACATCCCACACGCCACAGGGCAACTGAGCCTGTGCTCTGCAGCTAGAGAGAAGCCCACGTGCTGCAACAAAGACCCAATGCAGCCAAATAAATAAAGAAATATTTCTAAAACAAGAATATAGTAGTTAACGCTAGTAGGTGGTGCGCCATCAGCCTCTAATGGTGGGCTGGACCCGGTCTGATGGGGAGTGGTGTTTGGGAAACTTTCCTGAGGAAGTGTCTTTGAGCTGAGCAGTGGATGAAGTGTGTGTTAGTCAGCAAGGGTAAGGAGTTGGGTGTGGGCAGGGGGCGGGGGGCGTAGATTTCCTGGGGGACACCACACACCCCCGGAACCAAGACAAGACAAGTGTGTTAGGCTCTAGAGAAAGAGGGAACATGGCTTGAAGTGAGGCTGGAGAGGTGGGCAGGCGTCCGACCTCATGGAGGCTGGTAGGCTGAGGAAGGGCCTGGGAATTTAATTCTCAGAATAGTGTGTGCTGTTGGGTAAGGTGAAAACCGGATACTGATGGTGCCACAGAAATCCCTGGAGTCATTTTGGCAGGGCTGTGTCACAGCAGTGGGTAGAAACGCCAAGAAAGAGACTGAAGATGCAGTAGTGTTGCGGTCACTAAGTCATGCCTGAGTCTTGCTACCCTATGGACCAGCCAGGCTCCTCCATCCACGGGATACACCAGACAAGAATACTGGAGTGGGTTGACCTTGACAACTCTCAAAGCATGTGGATCTGAAGGATGAAGCTGGGATAGACAGGCACCTGGAGGGTGAACAAGCCATTGAAGGCTCAGTTCAACTTTGGCTGGCTGTTGTTATCTTTATGATAAAGATTTACATCCAAAGATACATCCTGAAGAATGTTCATCACAGCATTGTTTATTGCAACAACAAAAAGAACTTAAATATCCAACAACAGTTCAATTAATTGAATAATGGAGTATCCAAGTGATGCAAAGCAAACAATGGTATACCCAGACTCTTGTTTCAGACAGTGAGTGGTCACATTTTCCTCTAAAACAATTCAGTGCTTAAATCATTTTGTAGAAGAATATCTACTGTTGTGGGGGAAAGTATTAAGTTCTATCGCATATTAAGTTTAAGAAGCCAGTTATAACATAATGAGTACATTATGATCTCATTTTGATATCATGAAGTCTCCTCCACCTCTACCTTTCTCCCCGTCTTCATGCCTGGTGGGGTAAGAGGAGGGGATCTTTTGACATAACGAAACATGGCAAAAAGTATACCAAGGGAAGTGATCCACTTTATCAAAAGAGAAGTCTATTTGTCTTGTGGATGCTCCATGTGGGTTCAGGATGGAGCTGGGATGTTGTGGGGAGGGCAGAGGGTAAGAAGGAAGGCCTTTTGGTCCCAGCTTAGGCCAACTTTATACCAAAGCTGAAAAAAAACTGTATTGTTCATCCTCTAGACTTTGGAGGAATATGTGATAGGTCATAAGAAAGATTTGGAGTGGGGGTGCAGTTTTAAAGGAAAATGTGACCACTTATTACCTGAGGCAAGAGTCTTAGAGTCCACTGCTTGCTGTGGACAGCAAAGGAGAGCTGTTTTTGCAAGGCAGTCTCTGAGCAAGGAACACAGACTTTGGGGAAGTGGGGAGTGCAGCACTGGGTCAGCTTCCGGAGAGTTTGGGAATGGTTGACCGTCTAGAAGCACGGTCGATGGAGTGAGGCGGCTGCTGCCTGGTTGTTCTCAGAGGGTGGGCCGTTACTGGTCGAGCACGGGATTCCAGGTTACTGAAGCAAGTGCTCATAGAAGTGAGCTTTATACCTGGAGTTAAGAGTTCAGTTCAGTTCAGCCGCTCAGTCATATCCGACTCTTTGCGACCCCATGGACTGCAGCATGCCAGGCCTCTCTGTCTGTCACCAACTCCCGGAGCTTGCTCAAACTTGGTCCATCGAGTCTGTGATGCTATCGGTGTTAAGAGTTACTTGCTACCTAGCAACTTACCTTTGTGTGTGTGTGTGTGTGTGTGTATGTGTATGTGTGTGTGGCTGTGCTGCTGTGGCTTCTGAGACCTTAGTTCCCTGATCAGGGATCAAACCCAGACCCCTGGCAGGGAGAGCACTGAGTCTTAACCACTGGACTGCCAGGGATTCCCAGAAATTCATCTCTTCCTAAGAGGATGGGACTGTTATTTGCTTAGGGAAGGACTGAGACGGCTGGACAGTCTACATGTACATGAAGATGAACGGTCTCAGTGAAATAGCCCAGGTGGGGCCTCTGCGCTGGAGCTAATCCTGATTAGCCAGGACTGGTTTCTAAAGAAGGATCCCAAAGACACCCAGAGTTTCCTGGATTTGGACTCAGGACGCGGTCGTGAGGGAAGAGTCCTACCCGCGCCTTACCTCCCCCAGTCTGGTGAGAGGTTGTATGTCTTGTTGATGGGCTACTCAGTCCTTCTCAGTAGCCCCTGGGTACCCCCCACCCTCAGGTTCTGACTGGGCCCTCCTCCTTCCTGAGTGATGTCCTCCACAACCCTGCAGGGCTGGCCCCTCAGCCCACAAGCAGATCAGAGTGTGCGAGGCCTCAGCCTCTGTCTCACCCTTTGTGGCAGCCGTGGCCAGCTGTCAGGCCTCCCTGACCCTCCAGAGACTCTGGGGCTGGAATTCCCTGGGCAGATGTCTCACCCTCTCAGGACTTCCTTCTAGCTTGTCTGGCAAACGAGAAGACTTCACAGGCTTCAGAAAGAGGGCTGTGGCAGAGACAGCTTTGAGAGGGATCAAGAGCTTGAGGAGGGGAGGATATCACCGTTACAGTCTAAACCTCAGGCCCCGCTGAGGGCGTCAGGCGATCACATGTCTGTAAACAACCAGCGCTGCTGGCCCCGCTGTGTGAGTGAGGAGGCTCGCATTACCGAGCGGCCCACGTGGTGACTTACGGGGACCCCCGGCTGACAGCTGGGTGGGTGGGACAGGGGCCTTAGAGGGGAGAGAAGAAGGGGGAGTCTTTGAGATAGGGGTTGGGAGTCGGGTGGGAGTGGGGGGGGGGTCTCTCCTATTCTGAGTCCAATGAGGACAGGGGGCTGGACCCTCTGCCTGTCATCCAGGTGACACCCTCTCAGTGAGAGAAATGGAGGCGGGGGGGGGGGGGGGGCGGGTGCCCAGCTCTGTGGGAAAGCCCTCATCCTCCTCCCTGCCTGGGGGTTTCTATGGTAACAAAGTTAACTCAGGAACTAGAAACATGCCATCTTGTTGGCCAGGAGCACCATGGCCTGTGAGGTGGGGCCCACAGACAGCTAGCAGGGACCAGGCTCTCATCTGCCTCAGTCACAGCCAATGTTGGGTGGGCGGTGGGAGGCCAGGAGGGGATCTCCAGGCTCCCCTCAGGAAAGGGGAGGTTCAGCTTTCTCGAGAAAAAACAGCTGCTGGGCTCCGGTGCTGACAGAACCATCTTTTCACACCACGGCCCTGTCCTGTCACCGCCCTGTCTGGAGCCTTGGTTTCCCACCAGAGTGTGCGGAGGGGCCTGTTCTGTGGACCCACCTCACAGCTGCTTCTCAGCTTTGGAGCAGCCACCGTTCGCCTCCCCGCCTCCTCTCCTCTGGGTTCCATCCTGAGACAAGATGATATGGTGAGGGGTAGAGAGCACAGGTTCTGGATTTGGATCTGGATTCAAATCCATTCCAG
Source organism: Antilocapra americana (assembly GCA_007570785.1). Classification (NCBI taxonomy): domain Eukaryota; kingdom Metazoa; phylum Chordata; class Mammalia; order Artiodactyla; family Antilocapridae; genus Antilocapra; species Antilocapra americana. Next base: position 609,199 of record ML664174.1, on the reverse strand, counting down.
TCACTGGTCAGTTATGAAATTCTGGCTCACTTAACTTCCATAGCTTTGGACACACCTGGTCGCCAGCTTTTGGGCGTCCCTGGTGGCTCAGAGGGTAAAGAATCTGCTTGCAATGCAGGACATCCAGTTTGATCCTTGGGTCTCAGCTTCTTCATTTGCAAGATAAGGAGACAGAAATGGATTATTTCTGAGTTTTCTTTCAACTTTGAATGTCAAGATCACACCACACTCATGCTGAAAACATTTCAGTGCCTCCCACTGCTTTGCAAAGTCCTAATTCCCTAGGATGGTGTCTGGGGTCCAGCCCACCTTCCCCTTCCTGCCTTTTCCATCTTCTGGTACCTTAGGCATCACATCAGCTACACTGAACCACTTGAAAACCCCTGGCTTTTCTACCCCGGGTCTTTGTTAATGGGTTTTCTCCAACCTGTTAATCGGTTCCCCAGCCATCTCCCCACACTCAATCTGGCCTGTTCCTCAATGTCACTGTCTTTGCGAAGATGACTTTGATTTTCCCCATGTGTAAATCAGTTCAAACTTCTTTAATAGCACTCTATCTGCATTTGCTGAATCTACATGGACTTTCTTCCTTCTATTGTGATCATCTGTGCATTATCTGATTCCTTATACTCTCTTTTTAGGGTCAGGGAAAATGGCTTAGCTATCTCTGTATGTGTGTATATGCATATGCTAAGCCACTTAAGTCATGTCCAACTCTTTGTAAATCAATGCACTATAGCCTGCCAGGCTCCTCTGTCCATGGCATTCTCCAGGCAAGGATACTGGAGTGGGTTGCCATGCCCTCCTCCAAGTGATCTTCCCAATTCAGAGATTGAAACAGTGTCTCTTATATCTCCTGCATTGGCAGGCAAGTTCTTCACCACTAGTGCCACCTGGGAAGCCCTAGCCCTATATATATCTATATATATATAAAAATATAGAAGCCCTGGCCCCATATATAAATATATAGCCCTATATATCTATATAGATATCTATATATATAAAAGCCCTATATAGATATACCTCTGTACAACCCAGCTAATCCAGGTTTTTCACTGAGCTCCACTTCTGCCTAAGAACATTAGGGCTGGACATCCCTGGTGGTCCAGTGTTTAAGAATCCGCATGCCAATGCAGGGAACATTGGTTAGATCTCTGGTCTGGGAGATTCCACATATGCTGGGGCAACTAAGCCTGTGCACCACAACTACTGAAGTTCATATGCCTACAGCCTGTGTTCTGCAGCAACAGAAGCCACTGCAATGAGAAACCTGCCCACTGCAACTAGAAAAAGCAATGAAGACCCAGTGCAGCTAAACGTAAGTAAATGAATAAATTTTAAAGAAAAGAACACTAGCACTTTTGCGAATTCCCTGACAGGACAGTGGTTAGGACTCTGTGCTTCCACTGCCAGGGGCTCAGTTTCAATTCCTGGTGGGGGAACTGTGATGCCACAAGCTGCAGAGCTAAGAGACCAAGGCAAAACAAAAAATTAGGGCCTTCAACGTTAGCAAAGTAGTGTAGCAATGTTTCCCAAGTCGCTTCCTTCACACCCCATACTTATTATCATCAGAAGCTCCAAACAGAACACCAAGCTCCTTCTCTAGCTCTGATCCTGATGTCTTTTATTTCCCTCTCCCATCGTACCTTCTCTTTCTTGGTTCTTAGGTAGACGACTTAGGTAGACGACTTGGCCTTTCTAACTAAGACCTCTCTCTTTATCCTTCTTTCTCCCAGAATGGGGTTTTCTTTAGTAAGTGGGAAACTGGAAAGACTTTGAGGAGATACCCCACATCCAAGGGCAAAGGAGAAGCCCCAGCAAGATGAACAGTGAACTCATCTTGGGAAATAATATAGTATCCATCTTTTGTGACTTCATTATATTGATTTTTTAGCCATACATAACAAAAGATTATGTCTTCTTGACAGCGGGGAGAGGAAAACAATAGTGAAAAGAAGAAAAATTTTGAATAAAGACTTCATGAAAGAAGATGTAAAATCAGCAAAGCTCTGAGGCTCCAGAAGATGACCACTACATCACAGGAGCGAGCCTCGATCCCTGAATGACATAGTGGAACAGAGCTGTCTCTCCCAATTTCCTCACCTTGGGTGAGACAGAAATGAAGAGGTGTTTCTGAAGCTGGTTATTTCCCTTTCCCCACATCAAAGTACAATTTAAGGAGACATCCCACATCCCACATGAGACATCCCACATGAGATACCCTATGTCCAAGGGCAGAGAAACCCCAGCAAGACTGTTGGAGGGGTGAAATCACATTTAGAATCAAACCCCACACCTGCCACAGATGCTCAGAGGGCCCAAGCATACCTGTGCCCACCAGGATCCAAGCCTGAGATCTGCAGAGACTGAGACAGAACTGTGTTTGGGTGTCTCCTGAGGAGGTTCGGGTCAGCAGTGGACTGCTGCAGCGGCAGGGGCTCCGGGTACGGTAGACCTGGGTATGGCATAAGCCCTCTTGGAGGAGGACGCCATTAACCACCATAGAGCTGCCAGAACTTGCAGGACTGGGGAAACAGACTCTGCAAGGACACAAGCAGAACCTTGGGCACACCAGGACCCGGGGGAAAGGAGCAGGGACCCCACGAAAGACTGATCCAGACTTGCCTGTGAGTGTTAGGGAATCTCTGGCAGAGGCGTGAGTTGATGGTGGCCTGCTGCAGGGTTGGGGGCTCTGAGTATAGCAGTACATGTATGGGACCTTTTGAAGGAGGTCGCCATTATCTTCATTACCTCCACCATAATTTGGCCTCAGGTCAAGTAACAGGGAGGGAACACAGCCCCACCCATCAACAGAGAATTGGATAAGATTTACTGAGCATGGCCCTGCCCATCAGAACAAGACCCAGTTTCCCCCTCAGTCAGTCTCTCCCATCAAGAAGATTCCATAAGCCTCTTATCTTTCTCCATCAGAGGGCAGACAGACTGAAAGCCACAACCACAGAAAAGTAACCAATCTGATCACATGGACCACAGCCTTGTCTAACTCAATGAAACTATGAGCCATGCCGTGTAGGGCCACCCAAGACAGACGGGTCATGGTGGAGAGTTCTGACAAAATGTGGTCCATTGGAGAAGGGAATGGAAAACCACTTCAGTGTTCTTGCCTTGAGAACCCCATGAATGGTATGAAAAGGCAAAAAGACAGGACACTGAAAGATGAACTCCCCTGGTCGGTAGATGCCCAATATGCTACTGGAGATCAGTGGAGAAATAACTCCAGAAAGAATGAAGAGACGGAGCCAAAGCAAAAAGAACACCCAGTTGTGGATGTGGCTGGTGATGGAAGTAAAGTCCGATACTGTAAAGAGCAATATTGCATAGGAACCTGGAATGTTAGGTCCATGAATCAAGGTAAATTGGAAGTGGTCAAACAGGAGGTGGCAAGTGTGAACATCGACATTTTAGGAATCAGTGAACTAAAATGGACTGGAATTTAACTCAGATGATCACTATATCTACTACTGTGGGCAAGAATCCGTTAGAAGAAATGGAGTAGCCATCATAGTCAACAAAAGAGTCCAAAATGCAGTACTTGGATGCCATCTCAAAAACAACAGAATGATCTCTCTTTGTTTCCAAGGCAAACCATTCAAAATCACAGTAATCCAAGTATATGCCCAGACCAATAATGCTGAAGAAGCTGAAGTTGAACAGTTCCATGAAGACCTACAAGACCTTCTAGAACTAACACCCCAAAAACATGTCTTTTTCATTATAGAGGACTGGAATGCCAAAGTAGGAAGTCAAGAATTACATGGAGTAATGGGCAAATCTGGCCTTGGAGTACAGAATGAAGCAGGGCAAAGGCTAACAGACTTTTACCAAGAGAACACACTGGTCACAGCAAACACCTTCTTCCAATAACACAAGAGAAGACTCTACACATGGACATCACCAGATGGTCAACACCGAGATCAGATTGATTATATTCTTTGCAGCCAAAGGTAGAGAAGCTCTACACAGTCAGCAAAAACAAGACTGGGAGCTGACTGTGACTCAGATCACGAAATCCTTATCGCCAAATTCAGACTTAAATTGAAGAAAGTAGGGAAAACCTCTAGACCATTCAGGTATAACCTCAATCAAATCCCTTAAGATTATACAATGAAAGTGACAAATAGATTCATGGGATTAGAGCTGACAAACAGAGTGCCTGAAGAACTATAGAAGGAGGTTCGTGACATTGTACAGGAGGCAGGGATCAAGATCATCTCCAAGAAAAAGAAATGCCAAAAGGCAAAATGGTTGTCTGAGGAGGGCTTACAAATAGCTGTGAAAAGAAGAGAAGTGAAAGGCAAAGGAGAAAAGGATAGATATACCCATTTGAATGCAGAGTTCCAAAGCATAGCAAGGAGAGATAACAAAGCCTTCCTCTGTGATCAATGCAAAGAAATAGAGGAAAACATTAGAATGGGAAAGACCAGTGATCTCTTCAAGAAAATTAGAAATACCAAAGGAACTTTTCATGCAAAGATGGGCACAATAAAGAAAAGAAATGGTATGGACCTAATAGAAGCAGAAGATATTAAGAAATGGCAAGAATACACAGAAGAACTATACAAAAAAGATCTTCATGACCCAGATAATCATGATGGTGTGATCACTCCCCTAGAGACGGACATCCTGGAATTCGAAGTCAAGCGGGCCTTAGGAAGCATCACTACAAATAAAGTTAGTGGAGGTGATGGAATTCCAGTTGAGCTATTTCAAATCTTAAAAGATGATGCTGTGAAAGTGCTACACTCAATATGGCAGCAAATTTGGAAAACTCAGCAGTGGCCACAGGACTGGAAAAGGTCAGTTTTCATTCCAATCCCAAAGAAAGACATCGCCAAAAAACACTCAAACTACTGCACAATTACATTCATCTCACACACTAGCAAAGTACTGCTCAAAATTCTCCAAGCCAGTCTTCAACAATATGTGAACTGTGAACTTCCAGATGTTCAAGCTGGATTTAGAAAAGCCAGAGGAACCAAAGATCAAATTGCCAACATCTGTTAGATCATTGAAAGAGCAGGAGTTCCAGAAAAATCTCTGCTTTATTGACTATGCCAAAGCCTTGGACTGTATGAATCACAACAAACTGTGGAAAATTCCTCAAGAGATGGGAATACCAGACTACCTGACCTGCCACCTGAGAAACCTGTATGCAGGTCAGGAAGCAACAGTTAGAACTGGAAATGGAACAACAGACTGGTTCCAAATCTGGAAAGAGTATGTCAAAGCTGTATATTGTCACCATGTTTATTTAACTTATATACAGAGTACCTCATGAGAAATGCTGGGCTGGATGAAGCACATGCTGGAATCAAGACTGCTGGTAGAAATATCAATAACCTCAGATATGCAGATGACACCACACTTATGGCAGAAAGTGAAGAGGAACTAAAGAGCCTCTTGATGAAAGTGAAAGAGGAGAGTGAAAAAGTTGGCTTAAAACTCAACATTCAGAAAACTAAGATCATGGCATCTGGTCCCATCACTTCATGGCTAATAGATGGGGAAACAGAGACTTTATTTTTGGGAGTTCCCAAATCACTGCAGATGGTGACTGCAGCCATGAAATTAAAAGACACTTGCTCTTCGGAAGAAAAACTATGACCAACCTTGTCAGTTAGTCAGTCAGTTCAGTTGCTCAGTCATGTCCAACTCTTTGCGACTCCATGGACTGCAGCATGTCAGGCCTCCCTGTCCATCCTAGATAGCTTATGAAAAAGCAGAGACATTATTTTGCCAACAAAGGTCCATCTAGTCAAAGCTATGGTTTTTCCAGTAGTCATGTATGGATGTGAGAGTTGGGCTATATAGAAAGCTGAGCGCCAAAAAATTGATGCTTTTGAACTGTGGTGTTGGAGAAGACTCTTGAGAGTCCCTGGGACTGCAAGGAGATCCACCCAGTCCATCCTAAAGGAAATCAATCCTGAATATTCATTGGAAGGACTGACGCTGAAGCTGAAACTCCAATACTTTGGCCACCTGATTCGAAGAGCTGATTCATCTGAAAAGACCCTTATGCTTGGAAAGATTGAAGGTAGGAGGAGAAGGGGACAACAGAGGATGAGATGGTTGGATGGCATCACCGACTCAATGGACATGAGTTTGAGTAAATTCTGGGAGTTGGTGATGGACAGGGAGGCTTGGTGTGCTGCAGTCCATGGGGTTGCAAAGAGTTAGACACGACTGAGTGACTGAACTGAACTGGAAAGACTTTCATGTGCTAATATATTTTGCCCCTTCACACATGTATCCATTACAAAATGCCTGGTCCTAGTAGACTCAAAAAATGTTCACGAATGAATGAATGATCAGGGTAATCAGCTCACAGGCATAATTAAGACCAAACTCTCTTCTGGCCTTCTCAGTGGTATTTGTGCCTCTGGTCTCGTGCCCCTAGGGTCCATTCTTCACACAGAAGGCAGAGTGAGCTTTCCAAAAATGTGCAGACTATCACTTTGTTTCCTTGCTTGAACCCCTTCAATGGTTTCCGTCCACATTATAACAAAATTCAAACTCCTTACCCTGCAAAGCCCTTCCCGATCTGCCTACTTCCAACATCACATCTCACAGCCCTTCCTCCCTTGCCCTTCAGGCTCCAGACACACTGGGATTCCTTCCAGGCTTGAGCATCAGCTGTGTTTTATGTTCGAAGGGCTCTTGTCCTGCTTTCGAGTAATTGTCACATGACCATAACTTCACCATAAAGATCACCTCCACAGAGAGGCCTTCTGTGACCTCTTGGTGTAGAAAACTTTCCCCAAACACTGTCTCATCACCTCTCCATATTTCCATGAAGCCTCTGTTGCTGCATGACAACTGCCTCCAAATACTCTGTTATTATTTTATTTTATAATTCAACAATTTGGAAATCAGTTAGGGAACAGTGGGTACAGCTTCTCTCTCCTCTCTCTTTTTAGTTTTTTTTTAGTGGGAAACATTTTCATTATTTATTTATTTGGATGTGCTGAGTCTTTGTTACGATGCACAGGCTTCCCTTGTTGTGGAGCAGGGACTCTGGAGAGTGCTGGCTCAGTAATTGCAGCTCACAAACTAAGTTGCCCTGCAGCATATAGGATCCCAGATCAAGCAGGGATCGAACCCACTTCTCCTGCATTGGAAGGTAGACTCCCGACCACTGAACCACCAGGGAAGTCCCAATCTGTCTGTTTCCTAGGGGGTCTGAGGCTTCATTTGAGATGACTGTAACCCAGGAGTTGGAACAACTGGAGGCTGACGGACCCCCCCTGCCTCCTCCCCATACATCTATATTGCTGGCTTGGGCTTCCTTCCAACATGGTGACCTCACTGTGTTTGGACTTCTTACATGGCAGCTCAGGATTCCAAGAGACCAAGGCAGAAGCTGCCAGTCCTCTTTAAAGGACTTGGAACCATTATAGGGTCCTTTCTGCCATACTCTGTTGGTCAAAGCAGACCCGGGTCTACTCAGATTCAAAGGGAGGGCCATCTCTAATGTGCCAGACCCATACTCTGGCAATAAGACCATTTTCTCATTAATTTCTCTGTTTACATGTATCAACTGCTTATTGAGCAAGCCGTAGGAATACAAACAAACCAGTTTCTTTTTCTTATCCTTGCTTCTAGATGAACTATGTTGATTCTCCTTTTCCTGTTTCTTAATAGCATCTTGGGCAGATCTTCTAATGTTCCTGTCACTTTAATTTATTAAAGGCCTGGCCTCATCTAAGCTGGTCCATCTAATTGAAGGCTAACTCCTTTCACTCCTAGGCAGGGCCTGGATTGAACTTGTGCAAGCAGGAAGAGGCATGGTCTGCCCTTAGACCCCTCACCACTTTCCTGGCCAAAGTCCTTTTGTCTTTTTCACAGGGTCAGGAAGGTGAAATTAGGGGAAAAGTTCCTCTTAGCAGAGGCCATTTCTTCTCTAGCTGTGAATGTTACCTGGTATGGTAGGCATCAAGATGCCAACTGTCCTGTGGGTGCACCACAGGGTTACCCCACTACTCTGTTCCCTATTATGCTCCTTTTTCAGGTCTATACCTGACACCCCCACCCAGCGATTGTCCCAATTCTATGCCCACAGCCTATAGCCTATGGGGTCTCTTCACCTGAAGGTTTCCCCTCTTGGGAGACTATGGGCAAGGCAGGTCATGGCCATTCACCTTCCCCACGTCCCCCAACCTGCGAGAAATGACTGCTGGATGTCCCAAAGTGTCCCCTCTCCCTGTCCCCTGTCACTATTCAGTTCTCCATCTCTCCAACCTCCAGCCATATAGCACACAGGCTAATCTGAATGACAAATCCAGCTCCAGGGAGAGGAGGGGAAGACACCAGCAACCCAGATATCCAATGACTACCCCTCCCTCTCTGTCTGTTACCTCCCATCCCTGGCCCTCGGCTTACTGAGTCTGAAGAAGGGATGCTGGGTGATGTTTGAACCTAGCAGGACTACTTCAGCCATTTCTTATTAATCATAAATCCTGTAGACAGACATGTCCAACCCCAAATTGCTGCTTCTTTTTTTTTAAAAAGTGTAGGGGTGCTCAAGACCCTTTTCTCGTAAGTGCTGGGTCCAGTCTCCAATGTGAAAAACAATGAAGTCCACTCCACATCCTAAATCCATGATTACGGTCCATGTCTCCTCCACTCAAATATGAGATCCATGAGAGCAGGCCCTGGTTGTTTTATTCCCCACTGGGTCCCTGGTGCCTAGGTACACAGGAGGGGCTCCACAAAGAGATAAAGAGCAAAAGAAAAGGGCCTGCTACGTCCTGAATGATCTGAAAGGATGGCCAGGGCGGTCAGATGCACCAGTTAGCTCCCTTCCTACTGGCTCCAGCTGTGAGGTTCTGGCCACAGATGCCGAGTTTTGCTTCTGGCCTCTGGCTGCTCCCCTGGTCTAGTTCTCTCCAGGGGTGGCTGGTCTGGGTGGGGAGGCAGACCTCCATGTGGGTGACTTGTGAAGCTGAGAGCCTGGGACATGTTACAAGGGTTAGGGTAGCGTCCCTGGGGCCCCATCAGAGCCTGACTAAAGGGGAGGGGTGCTCTTGTTAGCTATCTGTCCCTCTGAGGCATCGGCTCAGAATGGGTGTAGCCCAAGAGGGAAGAAGCAAAAGAGAAAATACCTTTCTCCCACAAAGCATGTCCTTCGGGGCTGGCCCACACCCACTCTGTGATCACCGGCCAGAAGCACACTCTGACCAGAGTGTCCTCCAGGGCGGCCCAGGCCTCAGTGGTGGACAGACCACCAAAGGCAGCTGCCTCGCAGGGCTACCCCACCCAGGCCGTCCCTGGCTTCCCGCCAAAGCCTGAGAAGAGCCCCGGCCCGGGGCCCTGTGGCTTTATCTGAGCAGCCTGCAATCAGAGAGAACAGAGAGCACCCTGTCCCTAAACACAACAGGAAAACAGACACACCTTGGTCAGAGGCTGAAGGGAGTTAGATAAGTGGTTTGGACTGGGAAAAAAAAAAAAGCATTTTTTTCCTCCTTTCATGCCAAGGCATTCAGGAGGAAACAGGAAGATGGGAGGTCTGGGGCGGAAGAAATCAGGCAGCATCTACCAGTCCCTGCATTCAGCAGCTGGAGGTGGCGCGGTTTAGGTCCCTGGAGCCAGGAGCCGTGGCACCTGAGAGCTGGCATTGGGCTGGGGGTAGGGTGGCCCTGGGAAAGGTGACAGGTGCCAGGGAAGAGGACTGCATTCTTGAATTTGAGGGTGTTCATGGGTGGCTGAGGCCTGGGCCCCCAAGTTTAGGGCCAAGCCTCCATTCTGGGAACCCCTAATTATGGGAAGAGAGGGCCTCACGGTTTTGAGTAAAACATCTGGAGAAGACGCCCTAGGGACTGCAGGCTGGGAGACCCCTCACCCCAAGGCAGCCTTGGAGCCCACGGTCCTCTTTCCTCTGTCCCCCTTCCATTTCCTGCTGTTGCCCGCTGCTCTGGCAGGAACACTCCCCTGGAAAGCAGTTTCAGACTAGAATACTTTATTCAAGAGAATCTGGCTTGGCGGTCAGACAGCCATGCGAGGGCAGCTCACTCCATGTCCAGCTTGGGGCCCACTCCTTTGCCTGTGTCCTTGAGAGGGGCGGGATGATGATGCCTTGGCCACAAAGAACAATGTCCCAGCACAAGCAGCAGTTAAGAGGTGAGGTGAGACAGAGGGGACGAGGAGTGGCAGAGGCCCCCCAGGCAAGCATTGTTCTCCAGAGCTGAATGTCCGGCCTCCAGGGTGCAGAGTGGCTGCCCGCCCACCCTCTCAGCAGGGCCAGGGTGGCCAGAGCAGGGGCCTCCCACTTCCACCAGGAGCTGCCCCAGCAAGGGTTGCTGGTCTGTGCGGAGCCCAAGATTCCAGGAGGGCAGGCGGTGGGTCTCCAGTCCTTCCTTCTCCAGCCTCCTGGAGACCCCCAGGGCCTCTGGGGCCAGGCCTGCCCCTCACAAAGTCACAAATCTTGCTCCTTCTCAAGCTGAAGCCACATGGGTCTGTCTGCTTTCTCTCACGTTCTGTTTAAGGCACTGAATTCCTGAGGGTCCTATCCCGTGGAGGGAGTGAGTCATTCAGTAGGGATACAATTGGCTAATAAATAGAGGGCAGGTGCCAGCAGGGAGGTAACTGAGAATGTGACGGTAATAAATACACGAGCCGGGTGGGGGGTCTCTCTCCTCTGAGGGATTGGTTACCTCCGGGAAACAGAATCACCGCACCTGCCAGAGACCAAACACAGAAAGAGGGTTCAGCCCAGGGTGGAGGGTGAGGTCCCTCCTAGGGGAGGGAAGACTTCCCAGAGGGGAAGCTTGGACAGGGAACACGGAGAGCCTGCAGGGCTCATGGATCTCTGCTTGCATGAGGCTGAGAAGCAGCCAGGAACTGGCCTTCACCAAGCACTTACCCAGATGCTCAGCCCTGCACCAAGCACTCTCTCATTTACCCTTAACAGTATTCCACGAGGAAGGGTGCAATTATTATCATCCTTTGGCAGATGAGGAAATGGAGGCTCAGAGAGGTTAAGAAACTTGCCCAAGGTCACACAGCAAGTTAGTGACAAAGCTGGCTTTGAACACAGTCTGGCTCTATGCACCAATGCCTGTGGTTACTTTGGGGCAGCAATCTTCAAATGAGGATGCGGAACCCCTGGATGCACGTGAAGACTGTCCAAGTCCTATATGAGTATTGGTGGTTTTAAAGGAATCTGCGCCCAGCCTCTACCTGTGCTCTGCCTGAAAACTGTCTGCGACAGGGGTCTGCTTCCCATCATCTTGTTGCCAAAGGCCTTTCTCCCTCAGAAAGGAAGGAAGCTCCTGTTACATTACTTTGCCCCAAGGTAAAAAGGATTCAGGGGGGCACTGAATAAAAGAACAATTTGATAGATATTGGTGTAGGTGGTTGAGAAAAGAAATATGGTGAGCTATTGGGTAACCAAGTCTTTTCCAAGTCGGGTAGTTTCCACATCTGCTTTCAATAAAATTGAAGAGATTAGCTAAATTGTCAGCTAATATGTCAAGAGAAGTAAATTCTTATAGCAGATCACTTTCAGGTTTTCGGCAAATATTGATAACTTGGAAGGAGTTCAAGCGATTGAATAACACCCAGCCCTATTTACTTATTTATGTGAACATGCTTTCTCAATCTTTTCATCTGCAAAAAATGAACAGGAATGGAATGACTGCTGAATCCTGTCTCAGTCTGGCAGGAGATAACGTGCACTGCCAGGTCCATCAACTAATTGAAAAGAAGTAGCTGCATCCATCTCATTGAGATGCAACCCCAGTAAGATTGATTGTCCTTTTGTGCTTAGCATCTAGTAAAATATAATGTATTTGTGCTGTTTTAACCAATGGGTACTATTAATAATTACTGTGATAATTCATTCCAAAGAAAAATTTAATTTCAAGCTTTCTGCTCACAGGAAAATTTAAAATAATTCGAACTCATATACCATTGTTGTGGCAGATAAGTAAGACAAGGTGGTACATGAAATATGTTCGACTATTTAAAAAATATTACATTAGGCTGAAATTATGTGGGGAAAGTAAAATGGAAAGATACGTTCGAGGAAAAAAGAAGCAATGGAAATATGCAGCTATTAAAGGAGAGTGTTCACTTATTTTTTGATGTTGTTAAACAATTTTTAAAAAGTGGATGATGGCATTAAATTAGGATGGCTTATTCCACAGGATACATCTAGAGAGTGATATAATGGCTTTACATTAAAATATTAATATATTAATAAAGGATTAATATATAATCCTTTGTAACTATCTGCAATGTTGATGAGAAAGGTTAATGTCAGCTTAAAAATGAACAAGGGGGCATGTAGGCTTTGGAAGTTCTTTCAAGAGATTCCCGAATGAAACATTTGAAGACTGCTACCCCAGCAGCTAGGACAGGACGCTTTCCATTTGGGGCTGCCCGGCTGGGGAGCCCTGTGGGAACTGCCAGCCCCTCCCCTAGTCATTGCTTGGAACCAGGGGAGAAATAAGGGCTACATGCTTGCAGGGACCAACCTCCCCAGAATCCCTAGCTTCACGGAGTGGAGTGGATGTGCCTGCTCCTGCAGGGACAGGCTCACAGGGTAGGACTTGGCCAGCCCCAGCCCCAAGACATGAGAAGATCTGTGGAAAAGACAGGACCGTGGAGACAGTCCTGTCGCTGGGAGGAGATTGGCCTTGAAGGAGAACGGCAGTGTAACTGAGTTACTGTGCGTGTGAACTACTTTATTTTTATTGTTCACTCTCACAGATTTGGGGTGGCCCTTTGCTAATTCTGCTCTTACAACATTCAGGCCTGGACCCCAGTCACCTTCTCTGGAGGTGAAGCCAAATGGACAGGTAACATGGACAAAAAGAAAACAAGTAGACCCCAAGGCTCCCTGGGAGAGTGAAAGAAATACTGACCTGAGAGCCAGCGAGGGGCTCTACCTTCCCTAGGGCCTCCAGGAGGTAGCTCAGGCTAAATTTTTGGACTTTAAAAAAAAATTCTTACTTTTTTTTTTTTTTTTAAATTTTTGGCCACACACTGCAGCATGTGGGACCTTAGTTTCCTGACCAGAGATCAAAACAGCAGCTCGTGCATTGGAAGGTGGAGTCTTAACCAGTGGACCGCTGGCCTGTGTGTGTGCCAAGTGGCTTCAGTTGGGTCTAACTCTTTACCACCCTACAGACTGGAGCCCGCCAGCCTCAGTCCCTAAATTTTTGGACTTTCTAACACTAGAGTGTAAGCCCTGTAAGGGCAGAAATATTTTTGGTCTGCCCACCAAAGTACCTGGCACACAGTAAGTGCTTGGTAAGTGTTTGTAGATCGACCGAATACTTGTTGGACAACCCCCGCCCTGACCGACCCTCATTCTACACACAGAAACACTAGGCTCAGAGAGGTGATGTGACTTGCTCAAGGCCACACAGAGACTTAGAACTAAGCCGGGACGGCTTCCTGGCTCTTGTCTCGGTTCACCAGAGGCTTCCTAGGCCCGGGAATCTCTAGGCTCTGGCCCGCACCCCTGGCTTTGCCCCTCCCCAACCACTGGCAGGGTGGGGCTCCCCTCTGGCCCAGCCTCCTTGCCATCCCTGGGCTCCCCCGCACACTCACAGGTGACATTCTTTGTGTTCCTGATCCTCTTCCATCATCAGGCCCCTGACCTTGAGTCTCCTCCTGCAATGAGCCAAAAGCGTCAAGACAGAGTGGCTGGGGGCCCCCATGCTAGGTCAGGGGTTGGCAGGCCTGAGAACACCCCTGCCAGGCTGCTTACCTTTTTGACCTCTTCTTATCCAACCAAGGTCTGGAAAAACAGAGAAAGGAACGGAGGAGAATTAGGACAGACGTAGGTGGGGCCTCCCGGGCCAGACTCCCCTGGCCATCACTGGGGCTGGCCCTGTAGTTGGCGCTGAAGCCACTAGGGGGTAGCATGGAGCTAGTGAGGGAGAGATGCCCAGAGGCCTGGGGGCTTCCACTCCCACTCTAGGCCCTGGTGGCCCCACCAAGAGAGGTGCGAGTGCCCTCTTGGGGGTCCTCTCCATCCCCGTCTGCTCTCCTCTGCTTCTTGGAATCAAATCTGGGGACTGAGTCTGCTCTCTGCAGCCTTTCTCTGTTCACTTCCTTCCCTTGCCCCTGCCAGGGTGCCCTTTCCTTCCAGAGTGCCCTCTGGGAGTCTCCTCGCTGACAGTGAATGACGGGCAAGGCCACCTGTCAAGGCACAACTGCCACACCCTACCCTGGGGATGTGTGACGTTGCAACAATCTCAGGGATCAGGGTGAGGGAGTGAGGTGACGGGAGGTGATCCAAGGCCCCACAGTCACCAGACTTGTCCTGGCTCTGTCTCCCAGGGCCGTGGCTGTTGGCCCAGAAGAGAGAAGAAAGATGGCCCTGTTGCTCAGCCCCCTGGAAGGCGACAGTCTTCCCTGGGAACCAGGGTGGGGGCGTGGGACAGCGTGGTGACAGTCAGCTTTGGGCCAAGGAAGGCTGCCCCAGGCTGGTCGTCTCCCTTGGGAGCCAGGGCCAGGGTACCAGCACCTCCTGGGACTGTCTGGTCCTGTGTCTGCCATCTGGGACCAGTCAGAGACACTCTCGGACTCTTAATCTTCTCATCTGTCTGCACCAACATAGAGGTTATGAGGGCAAAGGTGATGGGGAAGGTGAAAGGTCACTGTCTAGCACTGTGCCAAGGAGGATTTGCTACTGAACTGTTGTTACATGGCCAAGCTGTGGCAAGGGAGGATGGGAGGAAACAGACTGAGGCAGGGCTTCTAGCAGTGTTATAGGTCCAAGAGCAGTGGCCAGAGCCCGGAAGCCAGGAGGATCAAGCCCAGGGCAGTACTGGGGCTTCTGTAGAGCGTGGGAATGGCCATGAGAAGTATGATGAGAAAGGGCAGGTTTAGGGGCCAACAGGCTGGGGTCAACCCACTAGCTGTGGCAAATCATGTAACCACAGAAAGCCTCGGTTTCCTCGTCTGTAAAATGGGTGGTTAGGAGAACAAGGACCTGGTCTGTCTTGCTCACCACTGTATCCCAAGCATCTGAGACCATACCTAGCATACAGTAAGTGCTCAACAGATGTTTGCTGATTAAATCAGAAAACACACTCAGGTCGGGTGCCTATGTTGGGCAAGGCACAGAGTAGATGCACCATAAACAGTGGTTCTCCCCCTCTTCCTGCCCCAAGATATGGCTCAGGACCTCTGGTCCCGTGCCTCCATCCCGTGGCCCAGAGGTATCAGGAGTGCCCCTGAACCGGTCGCTGGTGCCAGGCCTGCTGTTCCTGGTAACCAATGCTAAGAGTGCCCTGGGCACCAGCAACATGATGTGTTGGGGAGAGGCTCTGCCAGGTGGAGACTCAACTTTAAAGAAAGCCCGTGCCTTCTTCCCTCTGCCCCTTCCCTCCTACCAGGGTTTGTCTGTCTTTGAGCTCCTCAGTCCCGTTGCCCCTTCCCATGGGTCCAAGTGCCTCTTCCAGGGCCCTGGCATCCCCCTCCCAGCTCGAGGAGGGAGACGATGTGCTCAAGCCTGGCCAGTTTGGGAGGGACCCTGGCTCCCTCTGTCCCTGTGGCTTCTCAGTAGCTACGCTGCAGCTCCCGGGACGAGCTCCCTGCTGGTCCCTGATTTCCCTGGTCTCCATTAACTAGGAAGGAGGCGCAGACTGCAGCACGCATGGGAAAGCCTGGCTGATGCTGCCGGGTGCATGGGGCTGTCCTGCACCTGAGGACTCACTTGCAGTCGCAGCGGACGTGCTGAGAGAAGCTCATCTCCACAAAGAAGGGTGAATCCAGACCATGGTACTTCATGAGCTGTGAGGAGACAAAGGTTGGGTGACTGGACATAGGGGGTGGCGTGTGGGTTTCCAGTACTCTGTCCAGCTACCCCTTAGGAGAGGACCAGACTCCCTATTTCCCACCAGCCTTTGTACTACAAGGGCCTCCCTGGTGGCTCAGATGGTAAAGAATCTGCCTGCACTGCAGGAGACCTGAGCTCAATTCCTGGGTAGGGAAGATCCCTTGGAGGAGGGCTTGGTAACCCACTCCAGTATTCATGCCTGGAGAATCCCATGGACAGAGGATACTGGTGGGTTACAGGCCACGGGATCACAAAGAGGTGGACACAACTGAGCAACTAACACTTACTTACTTCTGTACTACACACCCTCATTCTGCTTGGAGTGCGGGGCAAACAGCCCTCCTACCTGCCTGTGGACCCGAGGGAGGCTCCCAACCCCCTCTTCCCAGGGCCATCAGCAAAGCACAGGGTAGGAAGGTGGCCCGTGCTCTGAAGGCAGCAAGACCCATGTTCAAATCTTGGCTTTTCCACTTGCTAAATAGGTGAAATATCATCTCTGAAGCTCAGCTTCCCTCTGTGAAATGGGAATATCACTTGGCTCCAAGGATTGAATGTTGAGGTAACATTTCTGAAGCACAGTGCTTGGAAATTTCTGAAGTTTCAGGTGCTCAGGAAAAAAAAAAAAAAGCCCCAACATTGTGAGTGCGAGTGTGGAAGCAAAGCTCAGGGCACCAAACGCTCCTGGTATAAAAAAGGACATCTGGAATCCGAACAGATTTCTTTCCCAGTCTCAATCAGGTATCTTGTGTCTTGGGGTAGGGCTAAGCCAGAGGCTGAAAAAGCTGGTAAGGGAGGAGGAGAGGGGGGCTCAAAGATGGGGTGAGGGCTCAAGAAGGAGGAGTGCTGTGGGTAAGAACACCTGGGTGTCAGTTCAGGTCCTGTGACCCTGGCCTGCCCTCTCCTGGACCCTCTCTCGGGGGTCAGGCTCTGTGGCCCTCTGAGTGGCTGTGGATGGCTGGGCAGGCTGGGACCTGAGCTGGGGCATCTCCCTACCTGCATGGTGACGTTGGCTGTCTCCAAGGGCATGCAGCGCAGCTTCTCATCACTGCAGCAGCCGGAGCAGCGCATCAGGGGGACACAGGATGGGCTGAATAGGTGTTCCATCTCACTGGGGTACTCAGACACGATGTCCACCAACGTCTCCACTGGCTGGCAGTAGCTGCGTCTCCACACTTCGTGGAAGGGCACCACTGCAAGGAGGTGCAGGCGGTCAGCTCAGGTCCCAGGGTCCGGCAGGCCCTCCCAGGTTCAGCCCACACCCACTCTTCCAGGAAGCCCCAGGTGAGCTCTCCCCCTGCTCTGAACTCCTGATGTCATTCCTCTGGGACGATTCCTCCGCCTCCCCGCTGGCTCATCTGCTAGATGGAAATCCCAGGAGAACAGAACTTCTTAGGGGCTTGCAATTCTCGGTTCTGTTCTCAGCTCAGGTGCCAGCATTGGCCTCGGGGGCCTTGGAGCTTGGAGGAGCATGTCCTGGCGGTCTCCCCAGGCCCTCTGGATCTTTCTCAGGCCTGATCTGGTCCTCCCTTGGTCTTGGGAAACTGGCAGAATACAGTTAGCTCTGCAAGTTCCGCAAGACTGGCTTGTAGAGTCCTGCAGGGAGGGTGAACCTTCCCCTTAGTCCTTATACCCTCTCCTGTCTGGGCCAGCTCCTCCCCCTAGTGGCCCAGACTGCAGCCAGCGATGTGCCGTCCCCTGCCTCCATTTTCAGTTGGACCACCCTTGCATGGGCCTAGGGCTGCATCACTCAGATTCCCTCTTTTGGTCCATGCTCCTTGCCCCCTTCTCATTTCAAACCAAATAAAGCCCACCACCCACTCCTCCGGGCCTGCCTCCCTGCCTCCTCTCTGAAGCCTTCTCCAACTTGTCCGATATGAACAGATGTTCCTCTTTTGAGCATAACTCAGCCCCAAGGGCTTGCTTTATCCCCATCACTGGTGGCTTTTATCATTTTTACAAGCGAGTTGAGGCTCCCTGAAGACAGGCACCCAAACACCCAGTAAACACAGGCTAGGTAATTACTGATTGAGTAGATGATAGTAGTTCACTGAAAATTATCAGAGACATCCCCGACCCCCACGATGTCCTGGTGGTTGTGACCAGATCTTTGGGGGCCTGATCTGGAGTCTCTCAAAAGACACTTCTCCTTTCAGGGAGGGCCTGGGGCCTGGACCCAAACACAGACTCGCAGGAAGTGAACAGCCAGAGCCAAGAGATTGGCTCCTGGTCCCGGCCCTGCGCTGGCTGTGTGACCTTGGGGAGGTCACTGCACCTTTCTGGGCATATCGGTTTTCTCCAGCTGGGGAAAAAGAAGAAGGCTGGGAAGAGATGGTTGCTATGGGCTCCCCCAGCTCTGACAGGCGCTCTGTGTTTCTGTGTGCACTGCGCACATGACCCAGCCCAGCCTTGAGACTGCAGGCAGAGACACATCGGCAATCCTGGGTCACCATGCCCTACACTGGATGGTCGTCCTCCTCTGGTTGGGGAGGACAGGGGAGCTGGACCACCTGGGGTCCCTGCAGCCTCTGCCCTGGTGCAATGGCCGCTCCCAGCAGCCCCTCACTTCTTTCCACAGACCTTCCTAGGAGGCAGAAGGGGCTGAAGTCCATTGTACTGAGCCTGCAAGGACGTGAGTGTTAGGGTAATCTCGGAGGAAAAATAAACTTCAGCCCTAGCAGAGGCCCTCGGGAAAGGCTGCAAGCCGGTGGAAAATACCCAAGAGGCGGTGTGTCCACGTGGAGCTGGCTGGGGCAGCACAGAGCAATAAACCATGCTTATCTGGGCGTCTGCGGCTCCATTCTGCCCTGTCTGTTGCAGGGGCACTAGGGCTGGGTCCGGGGATGGGAAGGGGACCAGAGGCCTCCCTGATCCTGCCTCTTCAGGCCTCTGGGCCACTCTCCCTGGACTCAAGCAAGAAACAAGGCCATGTCCGCCAGGCAGCCCAAAGCCCCAGGAAGCTGGCCTTTGCAGGAAGAGGTCAGAGGAGCAGCTCCCTAATGTAACTCCACGAGTGCGTGTTTAGTCTAAAACCTTCATGAGCACCACGTAACTCTCAATGTTTAATCTCTGCCTTGGAAAACGTAAGTAACAGCAGAGGAATAGCCAGCTGCCAAAGTGCCCTAGAAGGTTTAGGGTCCCGCCCCGGGACCAGCCATCAGGAAGAGCGCAGCAGTGGAGGAGGGGCCCCGAAGCCCCCTACCATCCCACAAGCAGACTCCAGCCCAGCTGGGCTGTGGGGCCACTGCCAGGTTAAGCAGAGCCTGGCAGGGCTGAGAAGGCAGAAGAGACTTCCTGTTACCCACGCCCACCACACAGACTGCATCAACAGGACCCAGGCTCCAGCATTGGGAGAGGGCGGGGAAGGCAGTGGGCTGGGCCTGGTTTACCTGGTGGCCAAAGGGGCTGCTCATCCCTGGGGTTGCTGTCTGGGGGTGTGGAAGAAACAGAGGGTGCTGGGTGAGGGGCCGGCTGAGAGAGTACGGTGACCACTCCCAGATGTGGCCTGAGCCCCTCAGCAAAGAGCTCTGCTCAGCTGTTCCTGAGAGCACTTCCTCTGGCCCCTGACCTGCTCAGAGGCCAGGGTTGGGGAGAGGAATGGGGTGAGGGTGGGTTGCCTGTGGCCCAGGCAGGCTCCTGGCTGCCCCCAGGGCCATGAGTGGTCTCCCTTGCCAGCCCCTGGGCAAGCTTCCGGTCTGGCTCCAGTTGCCTATCACCCAGGACAGAGGAGATCCCTGGATGGGAAGTGTTTCATCCTGAGAGTAAGCTCCTGGGGAGGCCACTGGGTGGGGGTTGGGGGACAGGACTGGGCAGAGCCACGGGCCACCAGCCTGAACCCAGCAGGTATCCCCTCTGTGGTCACCGGCAGAGCACACAGCCAGCCTGCCTCAAGAGACACCCTGTTCATGCCTGCTCAGCTGTGAGCCATGGGAGGCTCGGTGTCATGCACTCCAGCTCTGCCACACATCCTGAGGGGTGTCTGAGCCTTTAGGCAACCCCAAGGGCCTCTCTGAGCCCCAGAGCCTTCATCTACAAAATGTGGAGAATATGAGTGCTTTTCTAGTTCACAGCTTGTGGTCAGCACGGAGTTATAGTAAGTGGCCGATTCTATTACCATGAATAGTAACAGTAAAAAAAAAAAAAAAAAAACCAACGTCTGTGGCTGCAGAATACAGAATATGCTGTCTCTTGTCTGGTGTTATGGGGGGATGTCATTTTCAGGGTTTTGATAACTGGGGTCCAAAGTTCTTTCCCTGGTCACAATACAGGCTCCCTAATTGATGATGATGATGACAGGGGAGCTGCCCTAAGGGACTGACACTTCCAAGCCTCCTCACCCAGGTCCCTGGGATATATATACTCTTAGGACTCCTCCATGGAGTCAGAGAATCCTGCCACCTGGGAAAAAGAACCTTTGGATAACATGTAGTCTAACACTCCCATTTTACAGATGATGAAACTGAGGCTCAGACTTCTTTATTCAAAATATACTAAAAGGATCAAAAGGGCCATGGGATGGAGATACGTGATGAGTCCCCCTCCAAATCCCAGACAGCCTAATATTGTGCCAGTCCCACAGGGGACAGCAGGGCTGGGGAGAGGGTATCAGTGGAATCAATGTCTGCCACTGCCCCCACCTTCTCAGTGCCCAAGGGGCCTGAGACTCAAGCTGGCAGAGCATGACCAAGTCCAAGAGAGGCTGGCTACCAGGTGGTAGAGGGAGGGTGTTCCCAGCACGCAGAGGCTACCACGCGTGTGCGTGCGCACGTCCCTACATGCTCCCTTTCTTCCGTGGGAAGTGGTGTGTGGCCTGCCTGCACGTCTCGGAGAGGCAGGGAGGGAGGAGTAAGGCGGGGGGCCTGGCATGGGCCTCCTGCCTTCTACACGTATGTCTCTTTGGCAAATGTCTTGTCCTTTGAAGATTCTCCCTTGATGCAACCTAGGGTGGGGAGTGGAGGGGCTGGAGAGGGCACGACTCACTCTGTCTGTGTGTAATCAATGGAGAGGCCTCCTCAGATCCCTGGAGTTCCTCCAGGCTGGCTGCTGAGAAGTCCTCTTGCCCCTCCCTGGTCCTCTTGATTGTTGGCCCACTGCAGCCTACTTCTGGACCCTCAGTCTGACCCTTGGCACGCATCGCTTCACTGCCTTCCAAGACCCCATTTGCCCCCTTATATCATGCTGGGAAAGGGCTCTGAGCCAACTGCTTGGACACTGGGTATATGTGCTCCTGCCCTGCTCTCTGGGTGCCTGGTGACCCTGGCCCAGGAAGAGACCTCTCTAGGCCTCTGGGTCACAATGCAAGGGGGATCTCTCAGGCCCTGCCAACTCTGTCAGCTAGGGCCTCAGCCAGCTTGCAGACTCTTCCAACTTAATATCGGCCTGCACCCACCTTCAGGCCAACCCCTTCCCATCCGCTGCTGAGCCCTGAGATGTGAGGGCTTGGGGAGCCCTGCACCATGCTGTCTCCGCCCAGCCAGCTTACCTTCTGCCTCTGATGAAATGTTCCCAAGAGACAAGGTCCCCCGCTGTGGACAGAAAGGTGCAGAGGTGAGGGGGATGACTTTGGGCTTCTGTGCTCTGGGCTCGTGTGTGTTGGCAAGAGCAAAGAGGCCCCCTCCGCCCTCCTGCCCACCTGCTGCTCGGACATGCCACCTCATCTCCCTGCTCGCTCTTTCCAGGTGCAACTGACAATTCGAGGGAGCCTGGATGGGTCTCACTTTCTCTGGCCTCAGTCACCTCATTTGGAAAGGGTGGGAGACTAGAGAAGCTTTTGGAGACCCATTTGCCTGCTACGTCCCAAAGATCTGGTGAGACTATGGGGGTCTCCCTTCTACCCAGCCCCCAACCAGCCCAGCTAGGTCCTGTGCAGCTTGCCTTGGCCAGGTGCCAGAGCCCAGGGGGAGGCCATCAGCTGGTGGGAGCGGAGGCGCTGGAGCCGGTGGCGCCAGGAGCTGCTGCCGCCGGTAAAGTTACACCTCTAAGCAGCCCTGCAGCAGGCGGGCGGGCGGCGGGTGGTACGGCTTTCCTGCCCCCTCGTGGGACTTGCCCAGCCCACCCACTTCTGTGCTGGGGCCGGGGACTCCCAGGGCAGTGGGATAGGGCCATGGGGGTACCGTGGTGGGAAGGGAGCTTCATTGGCTTTGTCAGGATTTCACTGCCCTAGCTGGCTTGCAGCCAGACTCACCCAGCTCCTGGGAAAAGGGCTCTGCTCACTTCCCCAGGCCCTGCACCCAGGACCTCCGGCTGCCCACCCAGGGAAAAGGGCACAGTGGGACTCTTGTCTCATCCCCCGGCCCCAGCCCACCCAGGAGCCCTGGGCTCAGCCCAGAGCCTTGGCGGGGGCAGGGCCCAGCCTCCCCAACCAATGGCCTCTTGGGCTGGCTTCCCTTCCACCAGGCCAGGTCAGAGGTCCTGGGGGCGCCTGCCTGGTCACAGGGCCTCGACCCTGACCACAAGGCCAGGGACCCGTCTGGGATTAGCAGAGAGATGCTTTTAGCAAAGCCACTGGGGGCTCCAGGGGCCAGACAGGAAACCTCTCTCCCGTCTCTGTGGCTTCCCTGCCCCCGCCAAGACAGACCCCGGGGGCTGGAGTCTGGGACAGTCCAGCCTGAGGTCTCCTCCCAGAGGACCGGGTCCAGCCTGGCTCCTGGGAAGCATGTGGACATCCTTGGGGGTGCCACTGCCCGCAGTGGGTCTGGGATTTCAGAGCCCCTCCCCTCCCCATTCCCAGGCTGGGGGTGAGAGTCTTACCTGGGAGTGTACGGCAGGCAACGCCAGCCCCGTCAGGAGCTGCAGGAAGCAAGTGAACAGTCTCATGGTAGGCATCTTCTCAGACGTACCAAGCCAGGGGGCTCCAAGAGAAAACCACCATGCTCATCTCCAGGGGGAGCCCCTGGCGCAGGACCAGAGCTGGAGGAGGGCTGGATGCCCCACTTACTGATGCCCCGAGGTCCCCGTGGGCAGCCTGAGCATCCTCTGAAAGTCCTGGAGATTCTGGAGGCCCCCGCAAGTAAGGCTGATGCAGAGTCCGGCGGGGCCGGGCTGTGTGGGGCAGGCGAGTCCTGGGGAGGGCCGGTCAGGAGCCCCAGCGCAATCCCAGGTCCTCTCTCTCTCTCGCAGCCGGCTAGTGATGCCGCTTCTCACTCAGACAGCAGCTCCCTTCTGGGACTTAAAGCTTGTTGGCGGCGGTGTTTCAGGGGCCGCGGACAGGGCGGGGCCGCACGGCAGCCCCGCCCACAGCCGACCAGGCTCCAGACCCGAGTCCCAGGGAGAGGCCGAGCCCAGCGGGGCCAGAGGGCGGCCGAGCGGTGTGGATCTGAGCCCCAGCTCCCTCAGCCCGCAGTGCGTGGAAGGGGCGATCCCGACGCGGACTTGAAAGAAGGCCAGCCGGACCCGTGCCCGCATCCTCCCCGCCGACACTCGGAGCCTTGCTGGGCACCATCGGACTCAGGCAGCACCCAGTGTGGGCCGCGGAGAGGGGACCACAGCTCGGCTCCGGCTCCCTCGGGTTCGGGGCAGCCAGGTCAGCCGGACGCCTGAGCCCAAAGCTCCTGATGTTAGCAGCCTCTACAGAGATACCGCTTCAGACCCCCCAGGAAGGCAATGGTACTTCATGGTGCTACCTTATACCATCGCCATAATTCTCCAGGGTGAAAGAATTATCAACTCTATTCTATAGATGAAGCCGTGTCCGACGCTTTGCGGCCGCATGGACTGCGATCGGCCAGGCTCCGTGGACAAAGCAAAGAGTCGGACACACTGAGAGACTAAGCACAGCACACAGCACATAGATGAGGAAACTGGGGCTCCAAGAGTACCCCAGCCTGTATGTGTTGTACATACATACATATGTACTCTTGAAAAGTGTGTGTGTGTGTGTGTGTGTGTGTGTGTGTGTGTGTAACTAAGCCAAGCCATGTGGCTGTCTCTGCAGCCCAAGCACCATCCTCCTGGCCAGGCACTCAGACAGCAGGCACCCGCTGCGACTTCAGCACTATTTCCTCTTGTGGGAAGCAGTTTTCCCAGGCCTTGCCAGCAAACTGGCCACATGTGGGTTGGAGAGTGGCCGAGTGCAGCATTTCCTCCAGGTCCCAGGAGAAGGAGGAGGTGGTCCAGTGCAGCAGGGGCCTGTGTGTGTTTGTGTGTGTGTCTCTGTGCCACTGTGTGGGCATTTAGGTGCAGTTGTGCAGGTCCCTTGTGTGCTCTCAGCCTCTGTGTAGCCTGAGTGTCTGTGTGAATGTCACTTGTGTGAGGGTCTGTTCTTTTGGCATCTCTGTATGCCTGTGTGATTGTGTGTGTGGTGTGTGATTTTTCTGCTGGGTTTGGAAGTGTGTCTGAAGGTGCCTTTCAGGGGAATTGTGAATTCGTATGCCTGCCCATGTCTTTGGATGTGAGTATCTGGGCTGGCTTCTGTGTGTGACTGTGCACCTCTCTGCACATTTGTGTGTGTCTTCAGGGGTTCATCACCACCACCACCCTCTGCTCACAGCTTCCTGGATGCAATAACCTGGCAGCACTTGGGGTCACGGGTTGGCCTGGGCCTGGGGCTGGTGGGCGGCTGTGGGGGAGGGGGGAGGTCTGAGAGGTGGGCCCTACAGCTCACATTCCAGCCAGGAAAAAAGGCCAGGGCAGCTCCAGCTCTCACCCCCTGACCTCTGCGTTCTCTGTCTGCCCGCCCACCCATGCGGGGCTGCCTGAGACGCTGCCTCCTGCTTGGCCAGCCCCAAGCCCAGAAGTCCAGGAGCAGGGGCCAGTCACCAGCCAGCTAGGTGGGGGCTGTCAGAACTTCCTGACAAGCTCCAACATGCTGAGGCTCGTTTAGCAGACAGATTCCTTCCTGAGCCCAGGGTCTTGGTGGAAGATGTCTGGGCATCACTGCTATGCATGTGTATGAGGGGTGAGTAAATGAGTGTTTGGGCATATCTGGATCATATATATTTGCCCATAATATCTGTGTTTACACATATGCATGTGTTTATGTGTGTCTTTATTTTGGATTTCTGACTATGGGCACGAGTGTGTTTTGTGCATGAGTGGGTATATTTAAGTATCTGTCTTGTACATGCTTTGGAGAAGGAAATGGCAACCCACTCCAGTGTTCTTGCCTGGAGAATTCCATGGACAGAAGAGCCTGGTGGGCTACAGTCCTTGGGGTCAAAAGAGTTGGACACGACTGAGTGACAACACACACATTGTATGTGTTTGTCTATAGCTGAGTGTTTTGAGCATTTATGCCCCTTTGCATGTGTATAAGGGAGCATATATTTGTGTGTGTGTATGTATGTGTTTGTTTCATTCATTTGTTCTTTCATTCAACATGCATTGCTTCAGCCCTACTATGCTCAGATGGCTGAGAATGCCACCATTCCCTTTCTACTCTCTGGGGTGAGCTCAGTGTCTGGGCAGTGTCTGGGATTCCTGCAAGCACACCTCAGATTTTTGTCACTAAACTGAAGACCGTATCATTCTACACCTGGCTTCTTGCATTGTGAGATGAATTGGCTAGGTTAGGCTAGCAGAAACCAATTAGACTTCAAAATGGCCATGGGTCAGATAGAGGTTTACTGTTGCTCACATCCAGTCCAGGGCAGGTGCGCTGGGGGCTTTGCTCCCTGGGATTGTGACTCCAGTCCTTATCAGCTGTATTACTTCAAGTCACTTCCTTTACTTCTCAGAGCCAAGACCTCCTCCATCTCAAGTGGGAATAATAACTTGCTTACCTCATAGGTGAGGGCTGCTAAAGTACCTGGAGTACACGAAATGTTAGATGTTAGGCATGATTTCTAATTCAGCTTCTTATTTTTATCGGCAATATAAAGACACTACAGAGTAGTGAGACGTCCATACTGGATGTGAGACAGAAAATGAATAATCTCATGATTCTGAATTGCAGAGGCACAAAAGTATGCAGGGATTTGCACGTGTGCATGCATGCATACCTGATCCAGCAGGGATGGCAGCCCACTCCAGTGTTCTTGCCTAGAGAATTCTACAGACAGAGGAGCCTGACAGGCTGCAGTCCATGGGGTCACAGAGTCAGACATGACTGAGTGACTAACACACGTGCATGCATACACACACCCACACACAGACACAGACACGCACAACACTCACAACCTGTCACCACCACCATCCAGGCAGTCTGTCCCCAGCTGTCCCTGCGGCCTTCTGAGTAGATCCAGGTGCTGAGCAGATCCACAGGTAGCATTGGTGTTCACAACTCAACATTTAGCTGTGGAGCATGACAACCATTTCAGGGAGAGACTGAGTATTTTTTGAGTGCCTATTATGTGTCAAGCACTGTGCTTGGTGCTTTAACACTTCAACTCATTGAATTCTCACCACAACCCTATATGTGCATGTATGTGCTTAGTCACTCAGTTGTATCTGACGCTGCGACTCCATGGACTGTATCTGGCCAGGCTCTACTGTCCATGGGATTCTCCAGGCAAGAATACTGGAGTGGGTAGCCATTCCCTTCTCCAAGGGATCCTCCTGACCCAGGGACTGAACCTGGGTCTCCTTCATTGCAGGCGGATTCTTTACTATCTAAGCCACCAGGGAAAAATGGAAGTGCTGGGAATTGAAGTAATTGGCCCATAAAACATTTAGCCACCAGGGAAGGAACAGAGATGGAGATCAAGCTTAGGTCTTTCTCCAGGGCTCTTTCCAGTGAGCGATAAGGTCTCTCTGCAAACAGATTGCAGATACTTTGAAGATAGGGCTGATGTCCTGAAGCTTTTCTGGATCTTCCCTTTGCTCGAGTGGAATGGCTGCTTGACTAACTCTGAAGGCTGATGTGTGGGAGGGAGAAACCCTCAGTCATCTCAGTCCTGGAATTGGCCCTGTTGCAGGTAAATACAGGTAAACACAAGGGTCTAGGCCATAAGAATGTTGATTGCACCACGACGATAGTCCCCTTGAGCAGCTGTGGGTTCTAGTCCTGCATGCGGGCTGCCTCCTGAGACTGCCCTAAGACACCGGGCTTCCCACACCTTGCATTAGTCATGGTCTGAGCCTGAAACACTTGCCCCAGCCCATCCCTATTTCTTGGCTTTTGGCTTTCTGACTCATTTTCTTATTTCTCATTTCGGCCTGGCCTCTTCATAGCCTTGACCCTCTGATCTATTTCTCAACTCTGATTTCTTCCTTCTCCCTTGATGACATTGATCATTAGCCTCCGGAGCGGCGTCTCAGGTGGCTCCGACCTTGTCTCTGAGCCCCAGATGGTGTCCAGAGATGAGAGAAAAGCAGAATATCCAAGGACGAGAATCTCCTGCTTCCTGGCTGGCAGGGAGAGGTGCAGCGGGCAGCGTGGGCCAAAGGCCTTTGCCCTTTATAGCCTAGACGTGTGCTGTGCCACCAGCAAGCCACAGTCAGCAGCAAGAAGATGGCTGATTGGCCTCCCTGCTTTCTCGTCCTGCCTCCTGGGCCGGTGGACCCGCCCCAGCCTCAACCCTGAGTCTCTCTCCTTCTCTCCATGAACTTCATTCAGGTTCCGTTGGCCTCCCTGACCACCATCACTCCTAACCCAGGCTCCCTCCGCACTTTGAATTTCCCTTCCAGAACGGCGCCTGGCCCTCAGCATCACCACTGCCCAGATGCTGGTCTGTCTTCCCGCGGCTTATAAGACAGACACTTGTTCAGCCTTGGGCCCCCAGCACCTCGTGCAGTGCCTGGTGCACTGGAGGGTCTTCCTTGATGTTTGCTGAGGTGGGCCCATCCTCAGAGCCCTCTCTCCTCTCTCCGCAAGGAAAATGTCCCAAGTCCTTCAGCCTTCAGAGTAGCCCTCCTAGACCCCATGCTCAAGACAACTTGGGTGGGCCCCTCTGGTCGGTGGTGTGGGAAAACAACCTCCCGTTACTGTGTAATCCTGCCCTGGGTTAGTCACCACAGCCCCACCAGCCCCCAGGGGACAAGGCTCATGCCTCGGGCCAGAGACCAGAACCGGGTGGGAGGCCTAGGGTAGGTCCGAGTTGGAAGAGAGACAAGAGTAGAACCCAAGGGGGACCGAGAGTTTCCCAGGAGTGGAAAGCAAGATGGCACCCGCCACGAGACCGTGAACGAGGGCAGCCAGGCGAGGTGCCCGCGGCTTTAGCTCAGGCTTTTGGGGTGACGTGTCGTCACCAGAGGATCGGAAACCTGTACTTTGGGAACTTGGCAGCCGGGGCTGGGTTTTTTGTGTTTTCTGTAATTATTTCCCTTTTGTTCTCCCTTAGTATTTAGTAAAGTCCTTTGTGAAAATGCCAGCTGGTCTCAGCTGTGCAAAGCGGAATGACAAAGGGGTACTCTGTGCGTGCCTAGGACCTCGCTTAGTGGCAACAGCAAAGTCAAGGCGCAGCAGGGACACAGGGGCTGCAGCCAGCGCCTCATGTCCAGCAGCCTCGCTGCCACTGCCCTTCTTTCCAGGCTTTTCCAGGCTCCAGCCTGGGCTTTATCGAAATCAGAGGGGCCAGAGGGCCGGCAGGCTGTTTTGAGGGAAGGCATTTGTTCAGATCCCCGAGTTACCAAAACTCTTGAGAAATCCAGAGGCCAGCACCTGCTGTGCCCCGGCTACCCAACCAGAGCCCGTCCTCCCAAGGCAGGGGGCTGGAAGGCTGGGTAGGGGTCCTTGACCAGCTGTTCTCCTGGAACTGGGCCCTTGAGTTGCACCATAACTCCCTGCCTGCTGCCTACAGGATGGACACGGTGGGTCCCTTCCCAGCTGCTGAGCTGTTCCATGTCCCATGTCCCATGTCCCGTGACAACGCTCCTTTTCCTCCCAGCCCCTCCTCTCCTTCCCATTGTGTGTCCCAGCTGCCCTGGTGAGAGGGGCCAGGGAGACCGTCCTCCTCAAGAACAATCTCTCCTTTCTCTCTTGGGTGTAAGTGATACAGGAGAAGAGGAAGCAATTTGTAACTAATCGGCTGTGATGTGGAACAGAGCTCTCTGAGAACTGGAGGGCCTGTGATAGCTCGGGCCGTCCTTCCCCGGCAACAACAGCTGGGTGGCTGGTGTGGCAGGTCAGCCTCCTCCTCCCCCACTCCACCAAGGAGGCCTGAGGGCAGAGGGCAGGGGGCCGCTCTTGCCTGCCCCATGTAGCACCTCCTGTGTGCCCGGCAAGCCGCAGAAGGGAGAAGGATGGACGAGCACTAGGAGACTCGTACGAGGAGGCAGTGTCCAGCAGGGCTTGTCTCTTTCTAGCTGTGTGGCCTTGGGAAAGTCTTTCCAGCTTTCTAAGCCCTTCTTTAGTAGCTGGGTTGTGTGGTTTAGGTGAGAAAGTAGAAGTGGATCACATAGCATAGTGCCTGGTACCTTGTGTTTAATGACTTCAGCTGTTATCATTGTTTCCTGAGGAGAGGGGGATGACGTGGGCCAGATTACTCCCTCTAAGTATCAAGCAGACATCCCATGGTCACCATGGTTACCATGGATGGCAGGAAAGCCATCCATCCCAGAGGAGGCAAGGCTTCCAGGCTAGTCCTCTGACCTCCAAGGAGGTGGAGTCAACCTCAGAAAACCCTTTCTCCATAGCACAGGAGTGTCAGAAGAGGAGAGAGCACCCCCATCCTTGGGCCCCTTCTCTGTGCCATTCACCTAAGAAAACAGAGATACTCTTGGGTCATAGACAATCACAGATCATTGTGAATTGGCCGCTGAAGAACCAGACTCCAGGTGCAAAGTGCTACGGGAACACCGAGTGGGAAAGAGGATGCTGCTGTGTGTGTCTGTGTGCGTCCACGCGCGCACGTAGGGATGAGAGATCAAATCCAATATTGAATCTCCCTGGCCTGGGAACCCTGATCATTCCTTTCCCCAGGGGAGGCCTCCAACCAGAAGCTAGAAGGGAGATAGGCCCTAGAACCAGGGCCTGATGCTCCTAGGGGAAGGAGGCTGACTGCCCCAGCTGTGTCTTCTGGGTAGCAATGTGGCAAAAATCTTCTGCAGGGACTCCTCCCAAAGGAAAAAAGTCATGTCTACTTTCTGGTAGCAACCGAAGGACTTCCTAGCACTTGGTAGGAATGGGGGGACTTGGGGAGAAGTAGAAGAAAATAGCAACTAGAAGATCCATCCCAGCGCCTCACCCTCAGAGCACCATGTCCAGAGGCTGTAGAGTCTGGGGAGCCAGCCAGCCTGTCCTCCGTCCGGCCTCCCAGAGTTGGCAGGGCACAAAGGACCTGAAGTCTTGGCTCAGCGCTTCCCCGATGTCGGGAGCCCAGGGGGCAGTGAGGGGGTTCTGTTCTCGTCAGGAATGACGCTGCCTCTGTTATGGGTCGAAAGGTTAGTGGAGACAGTATAGACTAAACATCTCATAATTGGAATGGTGTGGATCTGGGTGAGGTTTGCTGTGAAGGCCCGTATCTGTTCCATTTTAATGTCATCCTTTAGAGTGTTAGCCCCTGGTCAAGCTGTCATTCTGCTCTTCAGAGGGAGGGGGCCAGGCTGGTGAATCGGCTGGACTCTGGGCTACAATGGGGAAGAGAAGGAGCTACGTCTTCTGTGGGTCCTTCACTCATTCAGCCCTACTCTGTGCCAGCCCTGGGCTCACTGTGGGTGACACCAAGACCACAATGGTGCTGGAGGAGCTTCTGGTCTTAAATGACACCAAGTCCATGCAAAACAAAACCGTCCAGGGTCTCTGCTGCAGACCCACGGTAGCATGCAGGAGAGCGGCTCTAACCTTAGCCAGCTGTCCGCTGGAGGGCATTCTAACATAGAAGACTGTTCCAGAGATGTGCCAGGAGGTCCACAGAGCAGGCAAGGAAGGTTTCACATGGAGAAGATGATGCTTGTGCAGCATCTCACAGGATGATGGAAGCTTATCAGGAATCAAGGGTGAAAAGAGCTTTCTGGTCAAGGGGAGTAACCTGGTGAGGCATGGATTGTTAGAAGGACAAAGAAGAATCTGGTGGGGTTGGACAAAGAGCAGGCCTGGGAGAGTGTGCATCCGTACCTGAAGAGGAAGCTGGAAACGAAGGCTGGAGTCAGATTGTGAAGAGCTTTGAAGGTCATACTTCGAGTTTGCAGTTAATTCCAAGGGCTCCAGGGAGCCACTGCAGGTTCTTGAATAAGAGAGTGATATGGCCAGAGATGGAGGGTTGGCCTGGAGGCAGGCAGGCCAGATCTGTGCTTTTGATAGAGCTGAGAGAGGTTTGACTCAGGACAGTGGTTGTGTAAAGAGAGGAGATAAGATCCATTGTCACCCAGATAGAAGGGCTCATTTCCCAGCTGTCTCTGGAGCTGGCAGTGACCTTATGACCAAGTTCTGGCCAAACCTTGCCCCTGAGGGTTTTTGAAGAGTTTTGGGTATAAGGGAAAATTTGGAATTTGGACTTTGAAAAGTCCCCTTAAAGAAGGAAGCATGCTTTGCTTCTCCAAGCTTTTGCCTGGAATTCAAAGATGATGGCAGGAGCACTTGCAGTCATATTAGACCTTGAAGATGAGTTGAAAAGAAACTGGATCCCTGAAAACTTTGCAGAGTCTTCATACCATCTCTGGCTATTAACGTCCAAAATTATTTTATGTGAGGAGAAAATAAAGTCATCACTGTTTAAGTCATCACTTTGGAGTTTTCTGTTAACAAATGTGCTCTTCCACATTTTGCCATATAAAGGTAAGAGCATGAGTTCCACAGTTTTATATGAGTCGTATAGAAAAAAGGCTGCATTCTTCCATGGCTTATCCTGGAGAGTGAATCAGATCACTGCTTCCTGGCAAGAATTGGTGCTCTCCCATCCCCTCTCAGTTCTTAGTTTGAAACAGGAATGGGGAGGCCACAGTTAAGCATACAGATGTTGAGGCCCAGCTGAGCTGGACCTGCCTCCCCAGCTGCATCCCTCTTTTCCCAGCTCTCATCTTCTTCCAGAAAGCACAGGAAGGAAACTGTGTTGGGGGCAAGGGGTGCAGAGGGGAGCCAGATTAGTTCTTCTTATGGTTGGATTCCCAGGGGTGGAGGAGACAGAAAGTCTAGCGGAGCTTTCAGCAGACAGACAGAGGTCCTCCAGCCAGCCCCCTGGCCCCTCGCTCTCTTATGAGTCAAAGAACACTTGGCTGCTTCTCCAAAGATCCTCCTCTTCCTCCAGCCCCCGTCATCTTGGAGAGGAACAGGGGCCTCGAATCTATAGCCCAAGAGACGCTGTAGGGGCAGAACTGGCTCTTGCCTTAGTAGCGTGGGGTGGAGGTGGGAGATGGGGATAGAGGTGGATCTGACAGCTGCACTCCACTTTTCAGCTCTCGCTTTGGACCAGGACAACTTTGGGGAGTCCCATTCTCCCCAATTATGAATCAAGTGCTCCAGATGACTTCATATACTCTGAATCACTTCCCTATCTTTCTTCCAGGAACCTTCAAGAGTTCTCCAGAACCCACATTTACTGAGCGCTTGCTATGTGTCAGATCGCATGTACACGTGTGATACCTCACTCCATCCTCACAATAGCCCTGAGACTTGGCATCACCACATCTTAGAGCTGAGAATGGTAAGGCACCGACAGGTTAAGTAATTTGCCTCAGGTCACCTAGCCAGTGAATAGCCAAGCTGGAACTTGTCATATGATACTAGACATGTGACTCCAAAGACCAGGCTTTTTGTGCTGGACAGGCCTGGGGAGCTCCACTGGCAGTGCAGGCCTGTGCTCAAAGTCACAGAGGGCAGTTTCTAGGTCTTCCCAGCCCTAGATGAGGTTGTGAAGGTGGGTCCTTGGCACCCTCCCTTTTCAGCTCTCCTGCCTCTCACCCCATCTTACCACCTTCTGTTCTTCCAGACTCTTCTTCACTTCTCATTTTCTATATGCAAAAGGCCTTGAATGATGCTGGATTTGATTCAACCACACTCAGTGTGCTGAAAACATCCGTGATGCAATCAGATGAGGGGGTGGAAGGGACTTGTCCAGGGCCACAGATGGGAGCGTAGGAGTCAGGACAGGGCTCAATTTCCCAGCTCCCAGTTGATACTTGCATATGGCAACTCTCTTATGCCCCACGAAGCCTGACCTCTGACCTCAAGTCTTTTAGCCCTTTGTGAATGACATTTATCCTGTTCCAGGCCCTGTACTGGATTGTTCTGGGGGAGATTCTGAGACTTAAACACTCTCAGCTCCTGACATGTTCAAAACCTGGCAGTACGAGGAGGAAAAGCTCAGAAATCACCCCTAAGACCAGAGCCAGCATAAGCAGTGATGGGTGGGTGGGGGGAGGCTCAGAAGAATCAATCTGAGGGATCACTCCCTGCAAGGGTGCCTGCTTCTCTCCAGGGACCAGTATCTTCCTAACCACATGCCATGATCATGAAGCTGGCCAAATCCTAGTACTGCCAACACTGTTGTTTGCTTGTTTTAGATTGATTTTCTTTAACTTGTAAAGCTTTTTTAAAGGAAACTTTATATCACTACCTTAAATAGTAAAGTAACTGTAAAAATAAATTATAACCGGATATTGCCAATGAAGACTCTGAGTCTGAGGTCTGCTCTTTTTGTTTTGGAAAGGACATTTAGGTGTTAGAGACATATTAACTCCTAACTGAGGTCTTCTCTTTAACTCACTAGAAGCATGGAGAGAGGATTGAAAAGGGAACAATCTTCCCACTTTATGACTTGATCGTATTCCAGGCTAGCCAAAATCATCTCAAACACACCCCAAATCATCTCATATGCTGTCCATACTTTGAGAGCCAGTGGCATAGAAAAATGAACATTCCAATTCCATAGTCAGGATAGGCGTAATGTCTGGGGAGCAGACCCTCATTGGCAACCTCCACTGGGCAATATGGAAGGCTCAAGTCATTTCCTCTCTTAAAAAGAACAAAAAGGATAGGCAAGCTTCTCAGTTTGGTACATGTTTTTACAACTTGCAAAGAGTTGTTTTTGTTTTTTCCCCAAGCATATGAAACTCAAAGCCTTATGCAGCCCAAAAGATCTCTGGGTAATTTTCCTCTCTATCACAGCTGAGAAAGCTCAGGTAGAGGTCACAAGGCCCACACAAGGTCATCCAGCAGGTTATCCCACAAAAGACTTTGCAAATGTCTGATGGTCCTCTCTAGTCACCCTGTCCTCAGGTAGGTGAGCACAGCATCACTTTTTGTGGGAAGCCTGTCCCACATTGCAGCGAACCCAGACCCACAGAGGCTAGTCCTAGAAGAAGAGTTTCTGGGAGAGCCGTCCTGGGAGTCCGATCTCTGCCCTGAGATAGGATTCACCTTCCGGTGGGGATCTCTCTGTTCTTGGTGCCCACTGTCCCCACCCTGTGGGTCCTAGTGGGCACTCAGGGGAAAGGACAAAGGAGGTACAAAAACTGAGGGAAGTGGAATGGGTCACTGTCTGGAGCGTGAGATTTCTGCCCTCTAGTGTCAAAGACCTGGGATGGGGGCCCCAGTTCCTGGCCTGTACCTGCCTTGCAGAGGACAGCTCATCTGCAAGCATACCACCTAGGGTTCCTCTGACACTTTACATCCTCTTCCTGGTCCAGGTCCAAAGAGCCCCATTCCCAGGCCTCTGCCCAGCCAGGCCTTCTCAGCTCAGGGCGGGCTCTTGCACCGAGGGACGCACCTTTCATAACTGGTCTCAGCAATGCTTTCCCTTCCGCTGAGACTCACCTCTTACATTTAGGGTGTGGCCTGGCAGTATAAACAGCCACTCTATTTTAATTAAACAAATACAGTCAGTCCTCCACATCTGAGGCTTCTGAATCCAAGAATTCAATCACCCACGGACTGAAAATATTCAGGAGAAAAATTCCAGTAATTTCCAAAAAGGAAACTTGGATTTGCTGCACATTGACAACTATTTACATAGCATTTACCTTGTATTAGGTATTATAAGAAATCTAAAGATGATTTAAAGTATATGAGAGGGATTTTCCTGGTGGTCCAGTGGTGAAGAATCTGCCAGCCAATGCAGGGAAGGAACATGGGCTCGGTCCCTGGTCCAGGAAGATTCTACATGCTGCAGGACAACTAAGACTGTGTGCCACAGCTGCTGAAACCCTGAAGTCCTGAGTGTCCCAGAGGCTCTGCTCCACAACAAGAGAAGCCCTTGCAATGAGAAGCCTGGGCACCGCAACTAGAGAGTAGACCCCCTCTCAGCAACTACAGAAAACCCACACACAGCAGTGAAGACCCAGCACAGCCCCAAATAAATAATTAAGGAATTTTTTTAAATTACAGAATTAAGTATGTGGGAGGATGTGCATGCATAGGCTATACGCAAGTACTATGCTATTTGTATCAGGGACCTAAGCATCAGTAGGTGGTGGTCCTGGAACCAATTCCCCAGTAGATACTGAGAGACGACTGTATATCCATTGCAGAAAATATGAATTAACATAAAGAGTAAAATAAAAACCACCCAACCTCATCACTCAGCGAAAACCTCTATTAATATTTTGTTTGATATTCATCTAGATTTCTTTCTAAGCACGCATATCTTTTAAAAAATAAGAATGGCATCATACTGCTTGTAGCATGCTCTTCTTCATTTTATCATATTTTGGTAATATCTTTTTCTATGAGTAGCAAAAATTCTATAATCTCGCTGCCTGAAGTGTGTGGTCCAGGGACCATCAGCATCCACATCCCCTAGGAACTTGCTGGAAATGCAGGATTTTAGGTATCACCCCCAGACCTGTTAAATCAAAATATTCATTTTAACAAGATCCCAAGGATATTCTTGTGCACAGTAATGTTTGAGAATGCTGCTATCTGGCATCATTTTTCATCGTTGTAGTTCCAGAGAAGACTTATCACTGTGTGATTAAATTTTTCTTTGCAAATCCACCTATAATTGGACATTCAGGTGGTATCTAATGTTTTCTCCATTATTAACCGTGCTACAACGAGCATGTGGTAGCTCAGTTGGTTAAGAATCCGGCTGCAATGCAGGAGACCCTGGTTCAATTCCTGGGTCGGGAAGATCCTCTGGAGAAGGGAAAGGTTACCCACTCCAGTATTCTGGCCTAGAGAATTCCATGGACTGTATAGTCTATGGGGTTGCAAAGAGCTAGACACGGCTGAGAGACTTTCATGTACATATTTATTGCTTGCGTCCCTTACATGCTTAGAAGTAGAATTTCTGGGTCAAAGGCTTTTGAGGCTTACTGTAAAGTTCCCTAGAGTAGAGCCATCTCATTCCTCCCTACCATGTCCAGGATGGGGAGATGCCCACACCTTGGCAGGCCTTAGTATCATCATTCTTTTTTTAATCTTTGCCATCAGGTCTGGGAAAGACTTGGGATTGTTTTGCATACATTTTCTTAGTTACTGGGGAGTTGAGTTGAACATTCTCCCTCCAAGTGAGCATTAGCCACTTGAGTTTGTTCTGTCTGCTAGCTTTTATTTATGTATTTATTTTTAATCAGAGGATAATTGCTTTACCATGTTGTGCCGGTTCCTGCATACATCAACATGAATCAGCCACGTGTAGACATTTGTCACCTCCCTCGTGAGCCACCCTCTCACCTGCCAGCCCACCCCACCCTTCTCTGTTGTCTCAGGGCACTCTGCTGAGGTGTTTGTGACATCCTGAGCCCACTGAGAGAGTGGGAGATGCGGCCAGAAGGCTGGCCCGAGTCCAACCCTGGTGTAGAGCTCTGTGTGGACACTCCTGTTGCTGCTGCCAGGGGGCACAGTGGGCTGGGGCCAGACTCAGGCCCCCTCTTCCCTGGGTCTCTTGTGGACCCCATGCCCAACCAAGCCCCCCGCCTCCTGGCCTTCTGGAGGCTGTCAGGTTGGTTGCCCTTCGGGATGACATTCTCTGGCCTGGCTAGGCACCCCACAGCTCCCCAGGACAGGCCTGCCAGGTGTGCTGGGGGAGCCGACGACCGAGACAATTCAGGGAAGTGACCCTGCCCGGTGGCTGAGTGCCTGCCCCAGAAAGCATTGTGAGCCACCCACTGACCAGTGGTGCTGAAGCTGCTGACGGCGGCAGCAGGAAATGGCGCTTACTCAGCCCCGGCCACACGCACGCACGTTGGCTGCCTCCCTCCACCCAGCCTTCCTCCAGGGCACAGCTCATCCAGCCAGCAGCTGGGGGAACCCGTGCCTGGGGAGGAAACGAGGAGGGGGGGACTACCCCCCAACATCCCCCAACAAGGCTGCACCTGTGCCCAGCCGGCCCTGCCACCTGTTGCCTGGCTGGGCATGAAGGCTGCCTGGGGGCCTTCATAGACACGGGGCTGGAACAGGGATGGGTCCTAGCCCTGCAGCCTGCAAGCTTAGAGCGGGACCCCGAGTTGACGTCACTCCCCACAGCCACTGGGAGGTATGTAGGTAGAAAGAAATGGCAACCCACTCCAGTATTCTTGCCTGGAAAATCCCATGGATGGAGGAGCCTGGTAGACTACAGTCCATGGGGTCGCAAAGAGGCGAACACGACTGAGCGACTTCACTTTCACTTTCTTTCTGACAAGCAAGGAAATCAAAGCTCCAAAAATGAGGGTAATAATCGCCTAACCCCGAGATCGCATTGTTCGGTGCCAGGAACTCTGCAGAATACTTTGCAACACTAACTCATTCGAGTCTCACAGGAATCATGGGTACAGCAGCAGACCCGTTTTCACCAAAGTCACCAAGGCATGGAGCTTTGAAGGCTCTTGGTCCATGTCACCTAGCCTTGGAAGGGCAGGTCTAAGTGTCTCACTCCAAAGCTCGCATCCTCAACCACCCCAAACACCTGTCCACCGGGTGATCCATCTAGCGCCTCAGACCCAGCGGGCAAGCAGCAATGGGACCACTGGGAGGAGCGGGCCCACTTGGGCCCACCCTTCATGAGATTGTCTCAGCACTGGCCCCACCCCCCACAGGAGCACTCAGGACGACCCTTACGGGGGCTGCTCGGTGGAAGTCACCTGACCCTGGGCCATCCACTTCTGTGTCTCCTTCTGTGACCAGATGTCCTCGGGGACTGTCTCAGAAGCTGTATCTTCTGGCTGTCTCCACCCTGCTGCTTGATTCTGACTGCGACCCTATGCTCCTCTCTCTGCAAAAGGGGCAGAGAGGGAATATGCCTGGAATGAGGCAGACTGGAAATGGCACCAGAGGCCAGGGGCAGCAGAAAAGTGTCTCCTGGCTGGAAACTGCATGGATGGAGGGGAAAGCAGAGGGAAGGGAATGAGGAGCCTGCTCTGGGGCTGGGAACCCACGGGGCAGGTGTCTGGAGGATGAGAGGAGCCAAATCCACAGAAGTAGGGAGGAGGCAGCAGCCCGGCAGGACCACTCCCCGCCCCAACAAAGCCCAGCCTCCTTTCATCTTCTGCCGTGGCGGTAGTGGCCCCAGGCTGTTGCAAGGGCCGAAACAGCTGTTGCTGCTGATGCAAGCTGTTGGCTGCGGGTAGGGCTGGGGTGGGAAGGGAGGGCTGTGGGGAAGGAGGCAGTTGATCTCAGGGTTGGTCTCTGCATGATGAAAAGCTTTGTCCAAATTTGCAAGATGGGACTATGGGTTTTCAACCAGATTCACTTCTGTCCTACGTGAGGCTCAAGGCCAGACCTCCAGGCCTTTGGCAATCATGTTGGGGTCCAACCACCAGCTGTCAAGGCAACCTATATCACCTTAGACTGCACAGAAAGGCCTGGAGCCCATAGCCCAGGGGACCAGGACTCAGAAATATGTGGCAATGGACAAGCCCATGGGTGTGCCAGGGGGAATCCTACACTGTAGGGCCCAGAAGGGGTTGGAGCCAGCAGCTTTCTTTCAGCCCTTACCTCTTTCCAGCAGTGTCTCCTGGATCTGGGCTAAGTTGAACTTCAGCCAGCCACGCTGGCTGGCCTCTGGATAGATTTGGGTCAGACAGCTGGTCTGTGGTGTTTCCCGCTCTGGTGGGTTTGCAGCCTGGGGCACTGGGCCTCTTGGCCACAGCACTCAGCAGGATGGCAGGGTTACAGTGGGGTAAAGTTTGGCTAGAATGTCTTTAGTGAGGTTGCCAAGGGAGGAGATATGTCGAAGGATCAGAGCCAGGTGGTCCCATAGCTCTACCTCTTCTCTATCTAGGTGACCTTGAGACATGAGTGGTCCCTCTGGAAGGCCAGCCAACTGACCCTGAAGAGCTCTTCTCCTCTCGAGGTCAGGTCAGCCTGCCCCGGGATAACATCATGCACTGTTCAGTGGCCTCATTTTGGATGTCCTGGTGAACCTGGTCATAGCTGCTGGGACTCCTGATTCCAGCCTAGATGCTGTGTTCAGCTCCTCAAGACAACCTGTGCTTGGTTCTATGAGCAGCATGTGAAAAATAACACAGCCCTCCTCCCCATTCCCCAGCTGCCAGGTCCAGCTTCAGGCCTTCTTCCCATCCTTCCTTGTCTGGACGGCTCCTGTCCATCCTTGGAAGCCCATGTCAGACGTGAAGCTGTTTCCTCTCCCTCCATCAGCTCCAGGTAGAATTGCTCATTTCCCGGCTCTGAGCTCTCATCTCACAAGGCATTGAGTGAATGAAGCTTCCTAAGGAGCGATTCTTATCTTGACATTCTCCAGCTCAAACATTTGCATGGCTCTCTGTCACAAAAGACCTTTTACACTCTCTAGCTGCTGCATCATCCCCTAGGCTGTGCCAGAGAACCCTCCACTCTAATCAAGCCATCCCCAAGCCTTCCCTTAATCTTGGCCTGAAATTCCTCCTTCTCTGCTCCCCTACTCAGACCAGACCCTCTTCCTGAAACATGTCACCATGCCTACCTATTGAAATTCTATCCACTCTCCAAGGCCTGGTGTCTCCTTATACCCTGGGAGGCTGATGGCTCCCAAAAGGGCATGGGAGAAAACTTCGCTTGTGGACCCAGGGGTCCTCTTCCCATGCTCTCTAGAGTTAATGGCTTTGGAATGACTTCCATGGTATATTCCATATTGTAAATCAAGCAGCAGCTGAAAACCTTCCCTTAATGTTCCGTGTGATTCCACATGAAGCGTATCATTGTACGGAGATGAATATTTGTACCTTCGTGAGAAGATATAAGGCAGCATGAGCACATGGAGCTATGTGTGGGTTTGAAACGTGTGGAAATGAGTGTGCCTCTGCTTGTGTGAAAGTGGGTGTGTGCACATGAGCCTGTGCAGGTGACCCTGTGCTCGTGGGCCAGAGCACGTGCTTTGGCAGTGTGTGCAGAAAAGGCGTGTGCTGGAGAATTCTGGAGAATTCTGTTGGAGAATCTGTCTGGGCATGCTGGTGTCCGTATCCTGGTGTACTTCCTTCTGCCCTGCCCACGGAACTGGGGAAGGCTAAGGCCCAAACTGTCTGCTTTCCACACACCACCCACGCCCAACCTCCAGGGGTATGAGGAGGGGCTGCATACTGCATCCTGACTTTTGACAGAGATAAATGAAGCATTTCTGTGCAGTTGTCCAGCCATGGTGACAAGCATCTGTGAGCGGCAGGGGTCTGGTCCCATGGTGATCTGGCCCCTGGCGCCCAGCCCTCAGGACCCCTTGTGCCCCACATAGCCAGTGACTGGGCCTAGGAGGGCTCAGGAAGGGTCCAGCAAAAAGATAATGGCTCGGGCTTCCCTGGTGGTTCAGTGGTAAAGAATCCACCTGCCAATGCAGGAGACATGGGTTTGATCCCTGATCCAGGAGGATCCCATGTGTCGCGGAGTAACCAAGCCCGTGTCCCACAGCTATTGAGCCTGTGCTGCAGAGCCCAGGAACCACACCCACTGAGTCCACATGCCACCTCTACTGGAGGCTGCGTATCCTCAAGCCCGTACTCCCCAGTAAGGGGAACCACCACAATGAGAAGCCCACGTACTTCAACTGGAGAGTAGCCTGCTCAGCAACGAAGACCCAGCACAGCCAAAAATAAATACATAAATAACATGGTTTGTCAAAGAAAGAGGTAATGGCTCTGTGCTCATCCCAGGCAACAGGAACCCGCCCTGGATTGCACATGTTGGCTACTGTAGGTGGGGACAGAGACAGGGCCAGAGTACCCAGGGAATGCCAGTACTCCGTGGTCCTCTTTCCTCTGGGAAGTAAACTTCAGAGGAACAAAGCAACAAGTTAGTGGTGAGGGAGGGTCCATTTGTGTGAACCCACTTTAGCGGGGACAAGGAGCTACAAGTTTACAGCACAGCAACGAAGCTTAGGCTAGACAGAAGGATGGAGCGTCCCTCACTGACCAAGGCCACAACATCCACATCCACGAAGATCCCCCTGACAGCATCCACATCCATTCACAACACCGGTGGAGGGTGTCAGAGGCAGGAGACTGGCCGGGAGTCCTCTGCAGCTCTGAGGGGGCCCAGTGGGGAGACTGTGAGAGGATCAGCCCAGCTGGCTTCATTCACTGCCCCCAAGATCCCTCCTTCCACCTCTCCCTCCCAAAACCTTCTTATCCTCTACTTCCTGCCGTCCTCCCCTCACCTCCCAGGGGCTGCCCCAGCCTTGCCCCCAAAGTGGCTTCCTCGCTCCCTCCCTGCTGCTCCAGGAGTCGGGAAAGAAGCCACAGAATCTCCCAGCAGACCACCCCCAAAGGGCCAGCCCAGTCCCGCCTGGTCCCTGGAGTACAGCCCTGGGCCTCCCAGCCACAAGAACAGTGCTGAGAGGCCCAAACTTGGACGGCGTCTCAGGAGGGCAGGGCACCTTAGGAGAAAAGGACAGGCCTCAGTGGGCACAGGGCACCCCACCAGGGTGGCTCTGAGAGAATCAAAGCCGATTGAACATGAGACTGTGCCCTAGGCCCCCACCTCCGTGCTGGGTCCCCTCTTCTGAGAGGTTCTGGGGCCCCTGCCATGTGTCTACTGGTGGTTTCCTCTTGCTCCTGCTGGACTGGCTGTGGGAGAGGACATGGAGAAATTTTGGGGAGGGTGTGGATGGAGGGTGGGTATCCCCTATGCCCTGGGCTTCCTGCCCCTCCTCCTGGAGTTCCCGTGACATCCCTGGGAGGTCTGACCCAGGCGAGCTCAGGGACTTGGGGAGGAGGTCATTAATCATCATTATTTATTATTTCTTATGTAACAGGGGTTATGAAACATGGGACTTTGCACCAGGCACGACTGGGAATATATGAAAGATGGTCCCTACCAGTAAGAACTCCCCTTGGGATTGAGCAGGTGGGCCAGGAGCTCACTTGTAGACCAGCCGGGACTGAGGGGTGCAGGCCGGCCTGGGTTCTGGCAAAAGGCGGGCAGCTTCCTGTGACTGTCCACTACCTCTGGGAACCTCGAAGTAGAAAGATAGCTGGGTTTGGGGCCCTCCTGCACCACAGCAGGCTCAGATCAGCTCTGGCTCCAGGGTGGCCTGGGTCACAGCTGGAGTTGTCACAATATTGACCCAGGAGGAGATAACAACCAAAGGGCTTGGAGTCCCAGTCGGATAAGGAGGGGGATGTCGCCCGGAAAAGATCTCTGGCCCCCAAGGGGATCAAACTAAATGGGGCTTTAATAGGTCTCTTCCAGCTCAGATTTCATGGGTAATTGGAAGCAGGTCTTGAGCTGAGCGGAGGGGGCTGGCCTAGCGGCTTGCCGGGTGGTGCCACCTCCATGTCACCCCACACATCCCGCTGAGGCCTCGAGGGTGGGGTGAGGTTCTGGACTCCCTTTACTCTGCTTCGGAAGTGCTGCTGTTTTAACCCCTTAGGGAGAAGAAGGTGTAGGTAGGGAGTCAGAGTTAGCTTGGCAGGGGTCGGGGTGGGAGAAGCGTACCCTGAGCCAGATATGCACCGGCCTTCATGCATCATTCATTCATTCAAAAAAGGCACCTTAACATTTAAAGTTGGCAACAGCCCTGTAGGGGGCCCCCTGGCAGCTCAGTGGTAAAGAATCTGCCTGCCAGTGTAAGAGACACAGGTTTGATCCCCAATCTGAGAGGATCCCACATGCTGCAGAGCAAAGAAGCCATGTGTCACAACAATTGAGCCTGTGTTCCAGAGCCCAGGAGTGGCAGCTACTGAAGCCCACAAGCCCTAGAGCCCATGCTTTGCAACAAGAGAAGCCACTGCAATGAGAAGCCTGCACACTGCAACTAGAGGGTACGCCCTGCCTCCTCAGCTGAAGAAAAGCCCGCATAGCAATGAAGACCCACCACAGCCAAAAATAAATAAATAAAATTTAAAAAGATTTTTTAAAAAGGCTCTAGGTTCATCTACCTCATTAGAACTGACTCACATGTGTTCTTTTTGATAGCTGAGTAACATTTCATTCTGTATATGTACCACAACTTCCTCATCCATTCATCTGTGAATGGACATCTAAGCTGCTTCCATGTCCAAGCTATTGTAAATAGTGCTGCCTAGAGCGGTGGGACAGGGTGGGAGGGAGGTTTAAGAGGGAGAGGTCATGTGTATACCTATGGCTGATTCATGTTGATGTATAGCAGAAACCAACATAATTTTGTAAAGCAATTATCCTCCAATTAAAAATAAATACATTTTTAAAAAGGGAATGAAGGATTGCATTTCAGTCCCCAATGTACCTGGGGCACATACTTTCTTATGCCTGAAGGGGCATTTCTCGTCTAATACCCTCGGTAGGTGCTGG
The DNA here is from genome assembly GCA_007570785.1 of Antilocapra americana. Taxonomy (NCBI): domain Eukaryota; kingdom Metazoa; phylum Chordata; class Mammalia; order Artiodactyla; family Antilocapridae; genus Antilocapra; species Antilocapra americana. The sequence goes on along the minus strand of ML664174.1, from coordinate 565,958 downwards.
CCCTACCCACTGCCCCTGCCCACTGGTGCTGACCTAAGGGGCCCCTGTTCTCCCTCTAGGGCTCCAGGTACCTGGTCTCTGGTATTTCCTCCAGTGGAGAGGAATCCCAGACAAGATGCTGAGCAGCCAGGACCAGCTCCTACTCTCAGATGACTTGGGACACCCCCTCAGGGAGGGGGCTGAGGGGACAGGCCCCATGAGAGGCCGGCCTAACCTGTTCCTCAGACTGAAGTGTAAATAAGACAGGCTTTGAAAAGGTCTTGACCCAGAAGCCTCCACACCAGACACCTCGTTTTTCTCCTCCCTGCCTGGGACCTCCAAGGGAGGGAACATAGAGGATGGACAGGAAAGAAAATACCCAGGGCCGCACACATAGTCTCCCCAGCCAAATACAGGGATGTGCGAACACACACACACACACACACACACACACTCATGTAGAAAGGAGGAACTTGGTTGAAGTGTAGCACATCTGCCCATCAGAGATGGTGTAAAAAATGCTGCCTGGAGACGCAGGGTCCGGGCTGATGGCCTCAGAGCTCTCTGTAACTAAGACTGTCTGAAAAATGCACCCACAAGGACCACCCAGTCCTCAAAGAGGATCACAGAGATTCTCCCACAAGGTACTCAGACCAACTAGGAAAGAGGACACCAGCGTGCTCACTTTGTCAAGATCCTTGGCAAACCTACTCTGTGCCAGGCACTGTGCAGGGCCTGGAAGTACAGCGTGCATCTGCATTGGGAACGAGGGGGGCCTACCAGCAAGAGATGAGCAGGCCCCTCCACCTGGGGTGGGCTGAGCAGTCCACTCTGCAGGGCTCAGAGTCGACTTTGGCCTCTGCATAATTAGGATGCAGAGTCTCGCCTTGGAGGCTGCCCCAGCTAGTGCGCAGGTAAAAAGAGCCCCAGAAGACCCATGACCCTCCCTGCCCACAACCCACCCAACCCTACAGTTCTGGCCCTCACTGGGGCCCTGGAGAGAAAATCACTGAGGAGGATTGGCTGTCAGTTCACAAACGAATCGGATCAGCACAAACAGCTAGAGCACGCGCTATTCCCTGCACCTCAGTTCCCTCCCCTGCCTCACAGACTCTAGGGGGCTGCCCCGACAGGCCCGGCCCCTGCCTGTCTGCAGTGGCCTTAATCACCCTGGTGGCGTGAATAACAACTGTCTGCCCATCAGCCTCCTTCCCTGGGCGTCTTGGAGGGGATGACCCCTCACAGCTCTCCTCCAAGGAGTAGGAGTATGAAACTGGATCCCAATAGCAATCCGGTGGCCGCCATCCAGGTTAACGCCTGACTCCTCTCACTGCCTGCTGGCCTCCTGTGTATTTGCCTGGCTTCTCTGGGCCCTGGGGTGGAGGGCCTACCAGGACAAGCCTGAGACTGCATCCCCTGAGTGCTAATGCCATGGCCAAGTCCCAGCGGTGCTGGGGAGGCGGGTGCTCCCTGCTAGCCAGTGCAAATGAGGTACCCGGCTGCTGAGGTCTGCTTGGCATTTCCTGTGTTGGCTTTGGCTGGCTAGGCCCGTGGGCCACCCTCTTGACCCGAGCTGAGTCAAGCAGGCACGTCCAGGACTCTAGCGCCTATTGACTTCTGTTCTGCGCCCCGCAGGGAGTCCTGTTCTGGAAAAAAAGATCATTCCTCCCAGCCGGGGTTCTCACTGAGCTTTGTAGGTTGCTATAACCACATGAGGCCTGGCGGGCCCCTATCCTGCTTCATCTCAGGGCATTGCCCCAGGTTGAACAACGGAGCCCAGGGAATGTGCATCAGATTTCTGAGCTTCTAGGGCCTTCCATCTGTCTGTGGAGTAATTCCCTTAGCTCCAGGCTTGTCCTTTGACTGGAGCTGAAGGAGCCTCAGGCAAGGAGTCTGTTTTGGTCATTAGCACCCGCATTCCAGTTGAGAACCTGCGAGAGCTCCCTTGGGCAACTCCAGAAGGGCCAGTTTCACCTGCAGGCTTCAGCATTGCTGTCTCTGGTTCCTCAGTCTGTGTTTTCTTTGGTTTGGGGTCTCTGGGACACCAGATTGTCCAAAATAAGAAGACTGCATGATGTTCATTTTCCCAAAGAGCAGAGGCTGCAACACAGCAGACTGTGTGCAGTGTGGTCCCCAGCCACTCTCTCCAGTTGCCCCCATCCCACCCAAGTCCCCTTGAGGGCACAGACCACTCCCCATTCCCAGTGGCCATGGGTCCCTGGTGGTGAATTTGGCCAGGTTGGGAGGAGGGGGCAGAGCCAAATCTCACCTTATAGACCATCACTGGTCCACAGCCCTTCCTCTCTCTTCCTTGGGGGTGCCCCTGTGAGAAGAAGCAGGAAAAAAGAATAGTCTAGAGCACAGGGTCCAGAGCTAGAGACATCTGAGCGTGAATCCCAGCTCTATGACACACCAGCTGTGTGCCTTGAAAGAGGAAGCAAATGGCTGTGGAACTCAGTTGCCTTGTCAGTAAAATGGAGACAGTAGAAGTACCCGTGGCCTAGAGAGGAGTCACTGGGCCTTGGTGTTTAGTCGCTGTCTTTGCAACCGCGTGGACTCTAGCTGGCGAGGTTCCTCAGTCCATGGGATTTCTCAGGCAAGATTACTGGAGTGGGTTGCCAATTTCCTTCTCCAAGAGGTCTTTCCAACTTAGGAATTGAACCTGCATCTCCTGCATTGACAGGCCGGTTCTTTATCACCGTGGAAGCCCCTGCTAATGGAGGCCTCGACCTTTCTCCAGGAAAGAGAAGTCACAGCATGAGCATCGTTGGCTCCTTGAGGCCAGGCACTTGAGTGCTCGGCCATGTGGAAAATGTGAGGTGAAGGAAGGAAAAGGCTCTGGATTTCCTATACTGCTCGAGGGAGAAGCAGTAGACGGGATTCTTCTGGCAAGTCTGAGGTGATATTATCAAGAAGACTGAGGAGTGTTTATCATCTTTATGGACAATTCCACTTCTGGTACTCTATTTTGGGAAATAATCTGAAATGTCAGAAGTCAGGCAGAGCTGTAGGAGGGCCAGGATAAAATGTCTTCAAAGATGTTCTCCGTGTCATTTATAGCAGCAAACATAAAGGAGATAACTCAGTATCCAATGGTAGGAGACTGGTTAAGCATATTATGCTATATCATCTACATAAGGAATTAAAGAGTGAGTACTAAAAGTTGTGTCTAGGAAGAAATTTTTATGACATGGCAACATCTGAGTAAAAAAATAATCAGGATATCTAGCTACTGACAAAGTATTATCTTAATTATGTGAAAAATTGGTTGTGAATAGAGAAACAAAACAGGAAAATATATAGAGAACATTATTATTCAGCTCAAAAAGAAAGGAATTCTGACAGATACTACAACATGGGTGAACCTTAGAGCCAATATGCTAAGTGAAATAAGCCAGGCAGAAAAGGACAATTACGGTATGATTTATATGAGGTGCCTAAGTAGTCAAATTCTTTGAGACAGAAAAATACGGTGGTTGCTAGGGGCTTGAGGGAGTGGACAGTTATTGTTTAATCATCCTGAGATTCAGTGTGAGAAGATGAAAAGTGCCGATGATGGTTGCACGAGAATATAAATATACATCTTAAAATGATGAAAATGGTATATTTTATGTTATTTTACCTCTATTTAAAAAAGAAAAAAAGAAGTCATAGGGGAAATACATCAAAGTACCCTTAATGAATATTTTTGAGTAAAGGGATATGGGTTGGTCTTTCTTCTTTTTAGTTTCTGACATTTTGCCCTAGTAAATGAGTGTTTTTGTTTATTTGTTTGTTGTTTGTTTTAAGGAAGCTTGCTCCAGCATCTCCCAGATGTGTGAGGGGGTGGGGGTGGTGGGAGAGGCTCCGTCCAGCTGCAGTTGGAAATGAGGGGAGAAACACAGTCTACTGGGGAAGGGCTGGCTCAGAGAAGGCCCGGGGTCTCCCCTACGTTCTCGCTCCCCTTTGGCTGGCCTCTTTTCTCTGCCTTCCCTCCACACTCCGAGCCTTGCCCAGGGGCCTCTCTTGTAGGAACAATACAGTTGCTAGTCTGAAGGGCTGTCCCAGCCCTAGTGGGAATGTGGGTTCGGGGCTTTCTCAGATGTTTGGTACCCACGAAGCCTTCCCCCTGCTGCTCCGCCCCGGCCCAGCTGCAAAAACAACAGCCCATACCCAGAGCCCTGTTATTGTAGCCCGGAGTTGGGGCCTCAGCAAGCAGCAGAAGGAGCGGGGATGGGGCCTGCCAGCCCTAAGGAGACCTAGGGGGATTGGAGGGTCTCCTTTCCTGCTTCCCTGGGGGGAAATCTGGCTCCAAGGTGTAGGGAGAACAGGCTTTGGGAGTCCTGCGGGATGGAGAGCCAACTCTGCCAGTGGCCTCCCTGGCTCCCTGGGGATAGTGGGGGGAGTGTGGTGGTGGATGGGGGGGAGCAGGAAGTCAAGCCACTTGGGAACCCGCTGAGCCAAGCCGTGGGCAGGAGGCGGCACCACCGTGGCTCCCAGGCAGGCCAGGGCCAAGGCTTTCCCACGGGGTGCTACTGGCCACTTCATGGATCCATCCACCCCAGGCTAGGGTTTGAGAGCCCTGGGAAGTTTCCATGCAGTCTTCCCTTCAGGGAATAGGGGCTGGCAGGGAGATTCCCCTAACCACTCCCCCACGCCCTCAGGTGTGTGCAGGGCATCCTAGCAAGGCCAGGGCACAGCTCTCAGAGGCCTGCCACTCAGCTTTCTCAGCATCGGCTATGGTCTCATCCTTCAGCTCCTCAAGCATATGACAGGGTAGGGACACAGGACCTTATATCCCCAAGATCCTGAAGACCTCAGAGAGTGATGGGAGCCTGGCCCCCTAACCACTAAAGACCATTCCTCCACTCTAACATCAAGGGTACAGATGTTGTGGAATTAGGAGGCACTGTGGAAATCTCTGGGGAAGACAAACCTGGGTTAGAACTTTACCTCTGCCCCACTGGCTACATGCCTGGGCATTGCATTTAAGCTCTCTGAGCCTTGGCTCCCTCCACTGTGAAATAAAGACATTAACATTTACCCTGTAGAGTCTTGGATGGTTTTGATGTAATTATAATAATAGTCTCTGGCACAAGGTAGGTGTGGTGCTTAATAAGTGGAGGACACTGATTTTTATTACCCAAGCCCAAAGAAGGAAACTAAGCTGAGATTAGAAAGAACTTTCTGATCTCAGTACTCAGTTCAGTTCTCGCCATCCACTAGGTTCTGCACAATGTGGACAGCATGCTTGAGAAGCTCCCTCACCTTTCCTTTCTCCACTCTGGCCAGGAACCAGTCCATCAAATTACCCTCTAGAGTTAGACGCCGACTGTGTGTTGTTAAGGATGTTCCTGGCAGTAGGCATCAAACCATCATATAGAAACTATTCCAGGGAAAGAAAGAAGGGAGCCAGATGGGAGAGGGTGGGCCTTGGGCCCCTGCGATCCACCAGTAGCCTCTGCCTGCAGGTTAGTGGCTGAGTGTCTCAGAGGCACCAAGAATGATAGAAAGTTCTGGGACCCAGGACCCAGGCTTCCTGACTGGGCTACACCACCTTGCAGTGTCTGTAGCTGTTCTGGAATACTATAGGTGGTTAAAGAACCCACCTGCCAATGCAGGAGACATAAGAGACACGGGCTTGATCCCTGGGTTGGGAAGATCCCCTGGAGGAGGACATGGCAACCCACTCCAGTATTCTTGCCTGGAGAATCCCATAGACAGAGGAGCCTGGTGGGCTACAGTCCATGGGGTCGCAGAGTCGGACACTTCAATTTAGTGCTAAGTTGGAGCAACCTAGCACGCAGTTAAACTAACCTTTAAAATCACTACCCTCATCAAATGTCACGGCCATTAGCATCTCCCCTGACAGATAACATCACCTAGTTTCAGAGAGGCTAAGATCTAAACTGAGATTTACATGACTTCCAAATCCAAGCATATGAACTGTTTAACATGCCATATGCTGCTACCATAGCTAAGAGGAAAATGGTGGGCCCTGGTTTCCACGTATTCTCCCCCAGAATCACAGACTGTTTTCATCTGCTTATGTGCTCGGTGCAATTCTCACTTAGAATGGACCTATCAATTGTGGAATGACTGATCTCTTGACCAGAGCCAGCCCACTTCATAGGGCTCTTTCGAGACCAAAAGAGACAAGGAATATGAATATCTTTGACTAAAATGCAAGATCCTCTAAATGTAAGGGGTGATGCTGTTTATTACTAGAGTCTCCCCTACTACAGGGGCCATTTTCCAATATGCAACATGGTGCTTATATTTATTTATATGCTGAATAAATGTTTGTTGCATATTGAATATGTTGCTCTATGAAGAGCAACTGTTGTACCCAGTCCCAAAAACAACAACGTGTGTGTGTGTGTGTTTTTCTTTCTAATCACATGCCCGGCTACTACTACTGTGTCGTCATTAGACTTTCCCTCCAAATTCCTAGGAATGAATCATATTTAAGTGCCAGGGAATCTCAAGAACAGAGCCAGTTTCCAAAGAAACGTACATTCTCATTTAGATCAAGATTAGCTTCTAGTCTAACAGGATCAATCAATAATAAACGCCTACCTTAGCTGACAATAGGGTTGGAAGACAAAAGAGAAATATAGTCAAGGCTCTGGCAACCCAAAAGGTTAAGCCAAAGAAGAATTTGTTGTGAAGTCCAAGGATGACTCTGCCTTCAGGCCTGGCTAGATCTAAGGGCCTACATTAGCTCTCTTCAAATCATCAGCTTATTTTGTCTTTCTCTTCTCACTCCTCTCACTCTAGGACTTGGTTCTGCTTGCTTTTGTTTCTCCTGGAACAGTTGCCTGACTTTCTCCTGCAGACAAGCTTTCTCTAGGAGGCAGGAAAGCTGGCCACTGACAGACCTGAGCCAGTTTCCCTACAGCAGACAAGGAAAATAGAAACCTGCTCTCTTCTGGGGTCTGTATGGCAAATCACAGCTAAGAATTGAAGGGCTTTGCACAATCAGTCAGCATGGAAGCGGGTGACTGACCAGACCTGGGTGGTGTGGCATCCCTGTGGTGAGGAGCCACACTGGGTACCAGGAGGCCTTGGGATTGACAGTTCCACCTGAATGACATGGGATGAGGAGGGGCAATTCCCAAAGGAAAGGAGGTCAGGGGAGATAAAAACAACAGGTGTCCGCTACAATAGCACTTGTTCTCAGGTTGCGTAGAGACATGACTTATCCACCAAAACAATCAGAGAAGGATACAGACAGGAGTGCATTCACATGCCCAAGTGCTGAGTCAAAGCCCTTCAGGAAAAGGAAGTGATCTGGGCCTAAAAGAGATTCTTTAGAACACTAGGAGAAAGACGCAAATAGTTTGGCCAGCAGCCCCCCACCCCACCCCACCCTCCAGCTGAGAATGATCATCACCATCATGTTCTTCTCTGGGGCTTCCCCGGTGACTCAGGTGTAAGGATTCCACCTGAAATGCAGGAGACTCAAGATATGGGTTTGACCCCTGGTGGGAAGATCCCTTGGAGGAGGAAATGGCAACCCACTCCAGTATTCTTGCCTGGAGAATACCATGGACAGAAGAGCCTGGTGAACAGACTGCTCTTGGAGTCACAAAAGGGTTGGACACGACTGAGCACAGCACAGCACCCTCTTCTCCAAATTAAGTTTGAAAATGGTGACTTGATAATTATGCAGACAATTAGCCAGAATGTTTGAAATTGGGATCCTTTGGAAAAATCTGGAAGATTTGGTCAACATAATCACACTCCTGGTTGAGAGAATGGGCTTGATGACTTTTTTTTTTCCTAACAAATACCTTTTCTTTCTCACAAGTAAAACTTGCAAAAAACCTTTTTCTGTTTACAAATGGGTTGTGTGTATTATACGAATTTTTGAAAATATAGAACAGAACACATATAAAATGGAAAGAGTAACATGGAAACTTACATTACCATAAGTAAACTAGATAGCTATTTTAAAAAATAGGGAATTTGCTGTATGACTCAGGAAACTGAAGCCGGGGCTCTGTATCAACCTAAAGGGGTGGGATGGGGAGGAAGATGGGAGGGAGATTCACAGAGGAGGGGATATATGTATACCTATGGCTGATTCATGTTGAGGTTTGACAGAAAACAACAAAAGTCTGTAAAGCAATTATCCTTCAATACAAACATAAATTTAAAGAAACTACTCTTGTATTTTTTAGGATTGGGTGTGACTGCAACTGATAGGAACCCCAAGCTAACAATGGCTTAAACAGGACTGAAGTCTATTTTGCTCAAAGCTACATGAAGTCCAAAAGTCCAGGCTTGCATGGGACTTCTGCTCTCCAGAGGCTTTGCCATGCCTAGGCTCCTTCCAGCTCACTACTCTGCCATCCCTGCACTGAGGCCTGTTACCTCATAATCTAAGTGAGCAGAGCAGAAAGGCAGCAAGAAGGAGAAGATGATAAATGGGTCAAGGACCCATGACAGCTACTCCTAGGGAAGATTCTCAGAAATAGCAACACAAGGCGTCCATACTGTCCTTGTGGTAAGAATATAGTCACATGGGCACATCTACTTGCTGGGGAAACTGGGAAGTGTAGTCTTTTTTTCTGGGTGGCTAATTGCCCAGCATATTACTACATAAGAGTTATTACTGAGGCAATTAAGAGGTCTCTGGTATTGCATTCAATATGTCAGCAAATTTGGAAAACTCAGCAGTGGCCACAGGGCTGGAAAAGGTCAGTATTCATTCCAATCCCAAAGAAAGGCAATGCCAAAGAATGCTCAAACCACACAATTGCACTCATCTCACACGCTAGTAAAGTAATGCTCAAAATTCTCCAAGCCAGGCTGCAGCAATACGTGAACTGTGAACTTCCAGATGTTCAAGCTGGTTTTAGAAAAGGCAGAGGAACCAGAGATCAAATTGCCAACATCCGCTGGATCATCGAAAAAGCAAGAGAGTTCCAGAAAAACATCTATTTCTGCTTTATTGACTATGCCAAAGCCTTTGACTGTGTGGATCACAATAAACTGTGGAAAATTCTTCAAGAGTTGGGAATACCAGACCACTTGATCTGCCTCTTGAGAAACCTGTATGCAGGTCAGAAAGCAACAGTTAGAACTGGACATGAACAACAGACTGGTTCCAAATCAGAAAAGGAGTACGTCAAGGCTGTATATTGTCAGCTTGCTTATTTAACTTATATGCAGAGTACATCATGAGAAATGCTAGGTTGGAAGAAGCATAAGTTGGAATCAAGATTGCCTAGAGAAATATAAATAACCTCAGATATGCAGATGACACTACCCTTATAGCAGAAAGTGAAGAAGGACTAAAGAGCCTCTTGATGAAAGTGAAAGAGGAGAGTGAAAAAGTTGGCTTAAAGCTCAACATTCAGAAAACTAAGATCATGGCATCTGATCCCATCACTTCATGGCAAATAGATGGGGAAACAGTGGAAACAGTGACAGACTTTATTTTGGGGGGCTCCAAAATCACTACAGATGGTGATTGCAGCCATGAAATTAAAAGACACTTACTCCTTGTAAGAAAAGTTATGACCAACCTAGACAGCATATTAAAAAGCAGAGACAATACTTTGTCAACAAAGGTCCATCTAGTTAAGGCTATGGTTTTTCCAGTAGTCATGTATGGATGTGAGAGTTGGACAGTGAAGAAAGCTGTGTACCGAAGTATTGATGCTTTTGAACTGTGGTGTTGGAGAAGACTCTTGAGAGTCCCTTGGACTGCAAGGAGATCCAACCAGTCCATCGT